>VDFB02047230.1:596107145-596231353 GCA_007258455.2 Sequoia sempervirens | reverse complement strand
TGAAACATGATCTACATTTTGCATGTTATATGTATACAGTACACCTAAAAAAACAATGAGACTTTGGTAAATAATATATCTAGATAAAAAGAATACAAATCTAAAATAGAACTTGTAATTTAGTTCATCTACTCATCAATAATATTTTCATACTATTAACTTGATTTAAAAATAATTGGAAGACAACTATAATCTATAACATAACATCCTTAAATGGTTCAAATTTTAAATGAAACGATGAAAGAAAGAATAAGAATACAAAGATTAAAGTATAAAATCATTTGAAAATAATTGGGGATAAAAATATTTAATCTAATAGTTGTTAACATAAATGAACTTCAATTATATAGCCTTGATAACATCAAAAAATTATAGATTGGAAAGCAAAATAAATGTGTCATATTACTTGAATCAAATCTAATAAAGTTTGACTTTATTGCATACTTGTTATAAATATCTCACATGAACCAATGAAATTCAATGTGCCTCTATCTACCCTTCACATTAATGTTTAAAGGCTTGTTGAGATGAAAAGTAATGTTGATTCCTTACCTAATGGAAAAAAAAAAGACATACATATAAAAATCAAACACAATTCAATTTCTATTAAAAATTTTACATATCCATTTTTTGTTGGATTTTTGGATCCTAGATTTGAGATGCACAATGTTAAAGTCTGGATTATTGGCACATTCAAAGGTTCTTTAGTGCTACATATTTGGATTTTGTGTATGATGATAAGTTATTGGATAAGTTCTTCCCATGAAATTTAATAGTATTATGTTCCATTTGGGTCTATTTTTTAATATTGAAATTGGCCAATGCAAATATTGGGAATGTTAGATTGAAGTTTATTATTTTAGATTTTTTGACTGTAAACAAGGATCGACAAAGTATATACATTCTTAACATTTGCATGTGCAAGTGAAATGAATGTTAAGAACTAAAGTTGTTAGAGGCTACCACACTTAATTATGGATCTTCTAATGCTTCATCTACATCATCCTACCCTTGTAAATTTGAAAAGAAAAATTATTTCCAAAAGGATAGTAAAAAATAATGGAAATGACCATTGTACAAATTATACATTATAAATGTTTCTAATATAATTATGATTCTAAAGCCTCCAACTTTTTCCTTTGTAAAATGTGCTTCAAAATTTACTTAGTTCTTGCATGATTACACTTCCTCCTAGTAGGCCATTAGATAAATCTAAAGTTATTCCCAAAAGATATAATGAGAAAGAATTTTGTTATTAAATTGTAGAGTTAATTGTAATTATACTCAACATTTTATGGGATTAAGGAATAATTGATTAAGGATTTGATTGATAAAAAAAATTAGGTTGGGGGGGTTAATATTGGGGTCAATCCTTCAATTGTTCCTCCTAATGAAAATTTAAATATTTTACACTAAATAAATCTAATAAAATGGTTTTATATGAGGGTCATGAGATTGAGGTACATATACATGTTGACGAGCTTGAAATCATTGATTCACCTATGTATGTGAGGAATGATAATTTGTTGGTATTAATAAAAATTATAAGGGTACTTATTCTTCTTCTTATGTACTAGTGATTGACTTTTATATAAATTTCTATGGACTAACTAGTATTCAAACTTAGGACCTCCCATTTGGTGTTAGGATGCTCTACTATTGAGCTAATGGCTCACATTGTGATGAGTTTTTTTATGGCTTAGGTGTGTATCATTTCTCCAACACACTCCCTTGAGCCACAACATAGGTGTCAAATGCACCTAGCTTGGCTCTAATACCATACAAGAATACCAATTATGAGGACCTCCTATAAAAATATGACATGAAAAACCGTGAACAATATTTAAAAGATAATCCATAGTCTATCTTATTATTTATGCATATTTTCTAGGACCACCTATGCCCAAAACACAAAATATTTTTGTAAATACACCAATTAGATCTTATAAAATGCATTACTTATATCAAATTATATGGTGAATTAAATATAATTAATGATTACTTTTTCTTTTAGTATGAAAGAGGTTAAATTCCAATATATGTTCTAGTGGGCTTGATTGAGTGACAAGGTGGAGTGATTGTTGTAATGAAGAACTTGCTAGGAAAGCTAACCAAGTTAAAATGTACACCTATACATACATCATTGTAGTAATATAGACCTATGTCATAAAACACAATTGAATCCTATTAGTTCCAAAGTATTTTAGCAAAGAAGAGATAGAGGAATTTCCAACATGAGGCATAATTCAATCATAATATAATAAAACCATTAATCCATAGTTCTATGTATAAATGGATTGTTGTAGAGGAAAAGATACACATTTAATTTGCAAGGCATAACTCAACAATATGAAAACATATAGTAGAATATTGTACATTATTCTCAGGATTTTTTCTTATTTGTGAGAAATGCAAACCTTCCATGCTAATTTTCTCTAAAACACACAAATATAGGGGGCAGTGTAATATCCCACCCTTTCCTAAATTTTTCCATAGCTAGTGATATGATAATATCCCAACAACTCTATGAATTTTAAAATTGAATGTTATGGACTATATTAAAATTATTTTGTGGACTAATAAACTAAAGAATATTCTTGATATTTAATTACACGTCTCTTGAGAAAAACAATGATTTAATATCTTATGAGTATTAAATTAGATTATGAGTATAATTTAAAGAATTATAGTCATGATTTTGTAATTGTCATGTAATAGACATAAATATCATTCCTTTTGTTGGTAAAACTACATATTTAGAGTAATATTATGAAGGTTAAATTTAAATGGTTTATCTAGCACTCAAATAATCATTCTAGACTAATATTTGATTTAAAATTTCTTTTACAATGATTATTGATTATATTTAATAAAAAATACTTGATATTCCCACCAAGTTATTAAGGGTGCAAATCAACTATTGACATGGACTAAACTATTGCAAACAAGGTAAATATATATAGTAGGAGTATCAACTAATGGTGAGGCACTTTAAGTCTAATCAAACATACAATATACCAAATAATATTAATGAAATCACTAACCCTAACCCTAATCCTAACCCTCAAACTAACCCTAATCCCTATTCATGATGATAACCCTAACCCTAATCCTATTAATGATTATAAGCCTATTGGTGATGATAACCCTAACCCTAATCTTATTCGTGATGAATAACTTCATTATGATGATAACCCTAACTATAACCATAACTATAACCATAACCCTAACCCTTACAGTAACCCTAATCCTAACCCTAACCCTGATCCTATTCGTGATGATAAACCTATTCGTAATAATAACCCCAACCCTAATCCCAATTTTAACTCCTAACCCTAACCCTAACCCTAACCCTAACCCTAACCCTAACACTAACCCTAACCAAAATCCCTATTCGTGATGATAACCCTAACTCCTATTCATGATGATAAATCTAATTGTAATGATAACCCCAACCCCATTCCCAATTTTAACTCTAACCTATCCCTAACCTTTAACCCTAACCTAACCCTAACCCTAATTCCTATTTGTGATGATAAACGTATTTGTGATGATAAGTGAACACTACTACTAACCCCAGCCCTAAGCCTAACCCTCATTTAAACACTAATTTCAATCATAAGTGTAATCAAACCTTAATGATAACCTTGAATCATAATTCTATTTCAACCCTAAACCTAACCCTAACACTAATTTGTTAAATATAGTATGGTAGTTTTAATATATTAATTTAAAAACTTATGATAAAATTTAACCCTAACCATAATTGTAGTTGTGCCCTAGCCCTAATTTAACCCTAACCTTATTTGAACCCTAACCTTAATAGTAATATTAATTTAATCCTATAGCTAATCTTAATTGACCCTAACTATAATTAAATCTTAATCTTTACCCTAACTCCAGCCTAATTTAATGCTATTAGAATCATAATCATAATTAAGTTCCCATTATATAACTTATATAACATTAAAAATAAATTCCATAAATAACCCTATCTTTAATCAATTTTATTATATCTAACCGTAATAAAACCTAACATTAATTGAACCTTAATTAAAACCTAGCCCTAATCCCAAGTGAACATTATTCCACTGAGAAAATAAATAAATATTCAAACCTCATGAACACTAGAATTATAATATGGAGAAACCCTTTCAAAAAATCCCACTACTAAAGAGATATGAAACTTCTATTAATATTCATAACAAGATTATAACAATCCAATCCACTCAATCTTCTTTAGTCTAATGTTTTGGCTATTTCTACATAACACTATTTAAACCTTATGTCATACATTAAATTATATATAGAGCAAGGGAAACAAGAAATGATCAATTAATTTATGTAATGAGTGGAAAAAAATCATGGTCCACAAGAAAAGAACCCATGCCCCACTATGCATTGGAACATGTACACAAAATATAAACGAACTAATGATATAGGACCTTAAATCCCATAACCTTGATAGTAACCACTCCCAATACTAGTGCTTTATGATGAAGATGTCAACTAAAATAAGTCTCATCTATTATGAAAAGATGCTCCACTCTTCCCAATGTAACTCCTAGTACAATAATCATCACGATCTCCTTATTTAATTTTATTATAATAATATCTTGAGCCCATTGCTTACCTTTTCATTTTTTCTCACATATCACACTATAAAATTTTGGAGCTCATTTTCACTTTGCGAGAGTCTCTCGAGGGTTTTAATGGTGTCCAAATTGATATTTTTTAGCTTAATGCATCAAGCTCATTAATATTTTTAATTTTAAGAAAATATTAAAATCAAAGCTCTAGACTGTAATTTATGCCCTTTAGAAAGAATTTAGAAAAAAACAACATTAAAGATAAGATTTTAAGTGAATGGAACACTAATCCCAACTTACACCAACCAAGTACAAATGGGTATTTAGCTTCATGGAGATTCATTCATGGTTGGTGATGGTGCATGAGTAGGCTAATAGAGGAAGAAAGACCATATGTTCATTAAGAAGAAATTGGGAGAAAAAATAAGCTAAGTTTAAATTTGTAATGATAAGATGATCTTGATTGAATTATATATATATAGTTCATATGAGAACCAAGGATAACATACTAGAGTAAATAAGCTTCGATAATAAAGGAATCTTGTAAGTATGGGGAAGAAAAATATATCAAACTAAATGCACTACCAAAAGATAGATCAATTGGGATTTTTTTATAGGAAAGTGTGATATTTAATTGAAATCCTAATGTATTAATGTTGTATCTTCAACAATCTTGGAATGAGTACTTGGATGCCTATGTTGTCAAAAGATATTATTATTTTACTATTAATTCTCCTCATGTTGAAATTTCCATGAACTAGTTAGGATGCAAATCTCCACCACTAAGCTACCCACCCACTTTATGACAAGTCAATTTACGATTTAGGTATGCTAATTTTTTTGACACCTTTTTCACATTGTGAGATATTACCAAATAATTATAATGGTCATTTGGTTTTGTGTGGATCATGAACCATGTAAGGGTGTGTTTATTGATCTTACTCACCAATAAAATGTATGCATTGAATAATTTTTGTTTTATCATCATTTTATCAACAAGCATATGCATATTTGAAGGGTTTATTTAAAATTGACTAATGATATGTTGATTGAAACTATAGGATACATTATTTTACCTTAATTTTTGGTCTAAAACAAGATGAGGGAAGTTCTTATTCTATGTCATATTCTTTCTTCTTTAGATGTATCTCATATTTTATTTGGGTATCCATGGATAAAGCAATATCAAGCAACATCATCTATGTTATGCCATCAAGGTATCAAATATGTTTGAACACTAGTAAAGAGGTTACAATTGCAAGAGATATGTATATGCCTTTATTTTAGATTAAGTCATTTAACCTTAAATAATTTTAAGAACATACATAAGGATCCTCTATATAAGTGCAAGGATTCTTTACCTAATTTGTAAAATTTTCAAAAGGAATAACAATGGTGGGAAAATCAAGACAAGATGCAACAATTTAGAATTCCTAAAGGGTTTACAATTATTAGAGCCAAAGTAGGTTATATGTAAGTTTTATACTATAAAATGATTCAAGAATCTATAAGGCCAAAAGAACCATAAGCAAATTGCAAACTTTAGTTTAGAAGCATAAGGGATTGGATATTTTCATTCCTAAACATGGTTTTCATAAAAAAAATTACTCATGTAGCAAACACACTATAGAATTCACAAAGAAGGTTAGGGTTTTTAGTTTCATTTGTTATATGGAGATATTTTATTGTAATGTACATAATCAATGATATGATTCTTGATTTTTTATAAGATTTAATATTATAACACCTTAACAAATCAAGCTATGACTTTCATGGTTCACTCCTACATGTATGAAATTTGCATTTTCATCTACAAGTTTAACCCTAAATTTGTAGTTTTAAAATTATTTTGTGACCTTGACCCCTACACTTCTAGTCTTTAGGAATTTATTTATCTCCATTTTTTAGACTATGTTGAGAGCCATTATAATATTTTTTTGCACTAACTTTCAGAGGAAAGGTTTCCTTACTCAAACCCTTGGATTATGCAAAGCGGGGAAGCAAAATACTATGTGAAAATGCTTTAAAACTTTCAAACAAGTGCTGATTTGAATTCAACAAATTTTAAAAATTTGCATATAGGGTTTCGAAATTAAACAAATACATGCATTTTGAACTCTAAAAAATGGAATTTTAAATACCTCGTGCTCAATAGTGGTCGATATGCGAATTGGAATGATGAAGTTTGAAGAGAGGACCCAAAATTTGCTTTCGCAGTGAGAAATTTTTGGTCACCATTTGGATTATGTTACCATGGGGATGTTGGGATTATGTTCGCCATGCGCAGGGACAGTGACTGACTGGTAAATTCACAGTAAAAATGTGAAAGTGAAAGCATTTTTTTTGGTTTTGTCATATTCAAGGGGTTCGGCCGAACCCACTTAAATATGATTTTTTATTAGGCTCGGTGACTGGTTCGGTCGAGCCATGGGTTCGGCCGAACCAATGAAATGGTTCGATCGAGCCATATGGTTCGGCCGAACCCAGTTGATATGAAGAGTGGGAAAATTTCGAAATTTCCTTCCTCTTCAAAAGTGTAAACCACTTATGTGGCTTCACCCAATTATAAAGGTTATTAAATAGTTCAAATAAAAAGAATCAACTTTTTACCTATTTACTTTTATAGTATAATTTAAACTATGTCATTTTTAAAGTATTGTTTTTTGTATACTTATGTATTTTATTATTATATTAATATACTATTTAATTTTCACTTATAAATAATAAATCTATGTATTCATATTGAACACCTCCAAAATAATAATAAATAAGCAATTTCTATTGGAAAGTTAAAAAGCTATTGAATATTTTTCCAAATGATAATAAATCAACCTTTTGACTTCCTAATATCAACTTATATTATATAATTTAAAATTTTTGTATGTTTTTACTTTGGTATAAAAGTAGATATAAATGTGGAAAATATAAGACATAATTTTTTCATAATATATAATTTTATTTTACTTTTTGACTATTTTAGATTATAACACAAAAAAATTTACTTGAGACAATCCATAATCATAATGAAATAAAATCAAAATACAAATAATAACTTTCATGACATTTTAAAATAAATAATTTAAGCAATATGTGTTTAAGAATTTAAAACATTTAAATTTAAATTATTTTTATATAAATCCATCATAATATTTGAACTAGAAAAATAAAATATTTAAATAAATAAATAAACAAACAAATCTAAACACTATAATAATCCTATTCACAAATTCACACATTTGCATAATTTTTACTTAAAATTATTTTTACGAATCATTTTTATTTTATACTAATAATTAGTAACTATATCATCTAGAAGAATTGACACTAGTTGAAAAGCTCTGGATGTAAGGTCCTAATTACTCAGCTTCCATAATCTTCCATCAAATCATTTTTATTTTATACTAATATTACTGACTAGGTAAGAGGCTAATCCACCACTACATACTGACAAAGCTAGCCTGCATTACTACTGACCCCTCTCCCCTGTACTATGTAGAAGAATTGGCACTAAATGAAGCTCTAATTGTAATGTCTAATTACCCATAATCTTCCATCATATGAATTATCTTCTCGTATAATTGTTGAAAATTAATCACCACTATCCAAAGAAAGCGGCTTTATCGGGGGTTGGCGTTACTGTGTTGGTAGCTCTTATAATTTTTCGCCATGGCAACCGCTTTCATTGGTACCCTAATGGAGCTGCATACTCCATATGGGAGAACCCATCTTTGTGAGAGTCACAGACGAGCTTGAGCAGATACTACAGCCCCTAAGGCAGAGGTGGGTTATGCACTATTCAAGCCTGCACAGGATTCTGTTAGTTGGAGAAGGAGACTTTTCACTTTCTTCTGGTTTAACCACTAGGTTTGGAGATGCAAGTAACATTGTTGCCACATCTCTCGATAGCAGAGAGAAGGTCGTAAGGGTGTATAAATCAGCCAGGAGTACAATCTGCACCTTGGATAAACTTGGAGGAAGGGTGCTACATGAGGTGGATGCAACCAGGATGGATCAGCTGGTGGTGTTAAGAGAAAATTGTTTTGATAGAATTGTATTTAATTTAATTCAGGCAGGCTTTTGGGGGAAGGAAGAAGACCCACAGGTTATAAAGAAGCACAGGAATTTAATGAGCATGTTCTTTAGGAGTGCCAGTATGCTGCTGGCCGGGAATGGAGAAACCCATGTTACCCACAAGGAGGGGGGACCATATGATAGATGGGACCTGGAAGAAGAAGCATTGAAATGTGGTTTGTTTCTCAGACAGTGTGTTGACTATCCAGGCTACAAAAACAAAAGGGGAGATGGAGCCCGAATTGATAGAGAGGTTTTTTCTAGGATATTGTAAGACTTATATGTTCATGCTCACGGATGTTGCCTTTTTGGAAAAGGAGTTACTAGTGGTGCGGAGGGAATCTCTTTTCACACTTCTCAAGCATAGATATGAGAATGTTGAAGAAGAATACAGGGATGCTAGGGATACATTTTAATGTCCCAGTGGACCTCCAAAGGGCCACATTTCCCAGTGGCTCAACTGTACCCCATGCATGTTTGGAATAGCACTTCCAAATCTGAACCTTCCTTGTTGGTTTCGGTTATAATCTAAGAAACAGATGCCCATTCTCCAAAACAATTTCTTGTCGATCAAGGCTATTCATGGGCTGCAAAACTCTCTAAGCTTGCACCTTTTTGTTTCACAGAAGTTTGGTCTAAATCTTTAGCAAAGGCGAAGACGTGAAATTGTTCTTTTTGTCAAAAAAAAATGGTGAAATTTCAATGCAGCTTAACATTGAACAGTTCAAAGGGTTCTGATTCAACCTTTGAATTGGACTCTGTCTGTACCAAATTGGTAGCAAACTATACTATAAATGGAGATTTTGATTCTGTTGGTAAAGATTACAGCCATTCGAAAAAAAGTTATAAAAAAAAATTTAATTAGACTTATTGAAATAACCTGTTAATATTCCATAAAACACAAAGCTAATCACATTAAACCACCTTTATTAATTATGTTTTTTCACTTTGATCGCGCCAGTCCACAAAACCCTAGAAAACATGTTCACTTCAGATTTGCGTAAGACTTGCTTTTAACAGAAGACTACCAACCTACGAAAACGATTACAGAAATAGGGTATACAATGCAACTGTGCAAGAAATTCCTTACATGATTTATTCAGATTGTCATAGCAGAAATATTCCATGCCGGAAAGCCACAAAACTCCAACAATACATTTTATAACTGCGCTTACTAGAAAAAAAACCCTACTGAAACTCCTAGAAGGCCAAATTTCACTAACATAAACTGACAAAACATTGAAGAGGATAAGACATTAAACGCCATGTGCATAACTGAGCGACTGAGAACGAATCCAAAATTTGGCTTCAATGCCTTGAGATTGTAAGAGTTAGAGGACTCAGAACCACAAGGCTCCGGCTTCCTTCAACAGAGGCAGCAAAGAACCTCTAATGTGAGAAGTAATAAGCTCCTCTAGCCCTCCTACCAGCTTTGCACCCACGAACACAGCAGGGACCGAAGGGGGAGCAGCAAGCATTGTGAGGAGAGTAGCCTCTATCTCCTCTCCGTCGTCTTCTTCATCCAGTTGGATGATGGTGGGACGCGTTCCGAGGGTTGTGAGGAGTGCCTTTGCCGCCACGCACATGCAGCACTCGCTTTTGCTGAACAATACCACAACATCGTCCTCTGCCAGCTTATGCACTCGTTCAACCGCAGACATCGTTGGAGTTGACTGTTCAGACGCCGCCGCTCTTTCGTCGTCCGAGGAATCTCCTTTTCCCTCCTGCTGCATCATCGTGTTAATACGGTTCTCTCCTTCCATTCAAATAGATGCCGTTTTCCTGAGTTGGCGGGAGTTGTCTCAAAGAAGCAAAGCATTGATGGAGGAGAGAGGTAGGGAGCGTGGGCTTATATAGCTTAACTTGTGCCATCTTCACGTAGTACGATACACATACCCTATTAAAATGCCATTGGCATGATGCAAGGTGCCGAATAGACCCCCAAATGGCTGGTTAGAAAAGTTTTCTTGGAATTGTGTCTCTCAATGTATAAATTTCTTTGTGGCGGTAATGGTAGTTTTTATTGAAGTTTTCTCATTAAAGAAATGAGATGTAGCTACAATGTATACATGTAATCATAGGATTAGTATAGATATCTTAAATATATTTATCCTAAAAAATAAAATAAGTGTAATCAAAGATTAATATCTTAAATATATTTATCAAAAAAATGATATAAGTATAATCACAATATAATCACAGGATTAGTATAGATATCTTAATGTATTTATCTAAAAAATGCAAGAGATGTCAATCTGGAGCTATTTTATTTACTTCAAAAGTTATTTTATTTGTTACAGTTAACAAATTAAGTTTTTTAATCTCAAGTTAACAAATTAAAATATTTTCTTAAAAAAAATAAGAGAAGAATGACAATTATAAAAAGTCGGATGCCCTTGATTTTCATTTAATATATACTAAAAAATGCTTATTTTTTATTTTTAGACTTTCTTGCTATATTTTGAAAAGGAGAAGAATGACAATTATAATCAAATTTATACAAAATTTAATGTTAGCTTCTTTCATATTTAATGTATGTTTCACAATGTATACAAAAATTATAGAAAAAATTATCAAAAATTTATCAAAATATAATGGATAAATGGATAGTGTTATGAGAGCATTATCTTTATTTTTATGTGTTGCTTGTTTTGGAAATATTATGTTTATTGTTAAACTTGTAAATAGCTATCAAATTTGAAGTAAAAGATAAGAGTTTTGCTAATGCACCCATTCAATTACACCCCACCCCTTGCTACTATTGTAGAATGCCTCTTGGCATAAATAATTAATTAGATTATAATGATAAATTACAAATTGTATTTGTTCTATAACAAGTATGTTGATAGAAATTTTCATGTATTATAGTGGAAAAAATAAAGGGAACATGAAATAAGTGTAATTTTATTTTTTATTGTTTGAAATATGCTATATGGAATGTAAAGAGAAAGGAGATAGGGTGTGTAGCTAGTTCAAATGTCTATCCAAATGAAGATGGGAAATATCTCAAGTGAACCTCCACCCTTCTCCTCAAAGCAACATATATAATGTCTTACACCTTTGCATATTTTTAGAAATTAAATTCCAAGGAGACATGCAAGTCTACCAAGCATTGAACTTGTTAGACTTCAGTGGACACCAAACCCTATAAATAAATGTATTTGATGTTTTTTGACACTATCAAATGCAATCCCCTATGTAATTTATGGAATATCAAAGGCTAAGCCATCTTTAGTAGTAATTAGTAGTGAGAAGCATGAGTAATTGGTACAATCAACACAAGTTATGGATCATCCAAATTCCAATGGGAACTAACCTAACTTTCAATCTTGACAACAATGAAACTTGGAAGATATAGAGGCCTACAGTCAACTTTATTGACAATAGATACATCATTATTTAATTATACATTTACATGACCTACAAAAATCCATAGATTGGAGGTGAGCATAACTTGCAACTCAATGCACAAGAGAATTATGTAAGATCATTGTTCATCCTCAAGTTTTGTAATACATCTCCCTCATATTTTTTCTATCTTATCTCATACAATAGGGAATCCTAAAGAATTTAAAATATTTTTTTTATGTCAAGAACCAAAAACATGTTTATTCAAAACAAAGGTAGGGATGAATTGAATGTACATTTTTCTTTATTTCAAAGGAAAGATTCATTACATGGCATGAAGAGCTCCAAAACAAAAACTTTTGGCCCTATATTTCTAATATTGTCAGGGTATGTGGAGGATCATCATGGAAAAAATAGGCCCTTAAGTGGCGAAAAATTCAGAAAAATCAAAGTTAGGCAACTTGACGAAAAAATTTGAATAAGTTATCTATATTATTTCAAAAATATGTAAGAATAGAATCTGTAGAAAATTGAATGTAGTTTCTAAACTACTAGGTTTATTTAAAATAAAATAAAAATCTATTTGTTGAAAATTTGAAATTTCAATCGCATGGTACCTAAATTTCAAAGGAAAAATAAGTAGGTGTTTGTCTAACCACCCTAAACCACAATAAAATGAGAATTTATTTTTATAATATTTTAGATATAAGTGGGGGACTCATGTCCCAATGTGATGCATATTTTTTGTAATTTTCCAAGTAAATAATTAATTATGATTTTTTTATTACAAATTTTAAAAATATATAAAACTTGTATGTCGACCACCTTAACTTGGTCAAAACTTCATGAAATTCATTTATTTTTTAATCTTATATTATGTGAAGCATAGAATTTGTGCATGTTTTTGGATTCAAAAAATGTGATACATTTGAAAGCTATAGATATTTTCAATCAACTATCAATTGGGACTTTAGTCATAATTCAAATAAAAAATGAATAATAATTATTTATTAAATTCAAAGTAAAGCATAATTTATATCGGTGGAAAATTGAGAATCTCCTTTAAAAACCCTTTTCATTTCATCAATTTTGGGTAAAAAAAAATTCATCAGCCACATACCCTACACATACCCATCATATCGCCACTTTTTGGCCCATCATGATCCTGCACATACCCGGCAACAAGGTTTTAAAATTGAAGCCAAGATTCTTTGTTATCTTGCTACTTGAAGATATCATTCAAAGTAACAATGATATAAATATTTTTGCCACAATGTTGATCCAAATTAAGCACCAACATTCATAGGTGTGTCTTCTATAAGAGAAAACTAACCCAAATTGCCAATAAAGATAAAGGACCACCCATAAAAAAATGAGTTGATTTTCTATGGGAAATGCTTCACATAAATGACTATCAAGATGAGTTAATAACCTAAGATAGTTGAAACCCATTTCATCAGTTTGAATGTATTTAACAAAACAAATTCTCTTGAAATATTTAGTTTCTTTCCCCCTACTAGTATTAATCTCTTTTAAAGGTATGTGTAGAGTAACATCTTATATTTTGGATGCATTGATATTGAATGGTGCAACACTAGTTGGATCTTGCACCAATAACTATGATTCAAATAGAGGACTAGCTACAAATATTGTATGTCTTATTCTATGAATCAAGTATAATTTCTTTTTGCTAGGATTATTTTGTATCATCATCCTCAAAGAATTTTTCATATATATTCTAAACAAAAAGGATAAAATAACATCAACTTCCTATGCACCTTTTGAGTTTTCAAATTTTTGCAATGTTGTTTTAGCCATGGAAAATTTGGGTGGGGGGCCTTGGGCAATTGGTGTCCCCTAATAGAACTTTTTCCTGCTTATCAGGTGTCATAGATGGAACTTTGACTCTAGTTGCTTGCTCCTCGGGGTCTAAAACAAAAGTGGTGGATGTTGTGTCTCAAGATTGTGGTATTATCAGCCATCAAATATCGAGTGGTTCTCTCTTTGAGAAAGTGAATCAAGTCTCATATGCAAAAAAATTGGTGGGAAAGGGTCAGCTAAAAGGACTCTTTTCTCCACCTCTAAGTCAAAGGCATGTTTTGTTGCACGGATGGTTTGGAGATATTTATTTTGGATGATATCATGGATGAATCTGTTGTGAATCTCCAAATGTCTCTGGTTGGGAGATTTTTGTCCTTCATACCTAACATAGACTAGGTATGTAAGTGAATGAACTCTATTTGGATCCTTAAGGTGAGGTTAGTGTTAGTTCCATGTTGAATGGTCTATTCCTTTTTAGCTTCAATAACCAAGAAGATTTAATCTATGTTCTGAGGGGTCCTTGGGCATATGATAAGAATTTCAAGAATTGTTTGGATTTTTGCAAATGGAAGCCTAGTTTGGACCCATCTGCTGATTTGGGCTTTGTTGCTCCAACTTGGGTTAGAATTTTTGGTTTACCTCTTAATTTTTGGAACCGAAGGGTGTTTTAGGGAATAACAAACTCTTTTGGTAGTCTTCTTGTAGTGGACAAAGTAACTTCCCAGAAGTATAGGCTTGTCTTTGCTATAATTTGTGTGAATGTTTTGGTAAATAGAGCCCTTCCTTCTTCTATCACTCTAAAACCTGAATTTGGTTCTTGGTCTCAAGTCCTAGAATATGAGAATGCAAGACTTTTTTTCTAGCTTTGTGGGAATTTTGGGCATCGAGTAGTAATGCTTGTAAGAAATAGTCTTTTCAAAAAAGCAATTTGGTAGTTGTGTTTGCTTCCCCTACCACTTATGAGCATCAAAGTTTTCCCTTAAATTTGGGTCAAGCTTCTTCAAAGTCTAAAGAGCCTAGAGTAGTTGTGTCAACTAAGAATATGAAGGTTGGGAAAGATATCAATGAGGAAGATATTATTACAAAAGATGTATCCCCCCACCCATGACTCATGGATATTCTAAGACTAGTATAGTAAGGGATGGGGTTTTCACTCTTTCCCCTAATAGCTTGGATTTAGATAAGGGTTTGAACTTGTGTGTTTACCTGGTTAAAGATGACTTCGCTCCTAAGGATGTTATGTAAATGAAAATGCAAGAATCGCTAGCAATTTTGTGATTCACATAGCTACTTCCTCCCTCACCCTTAAATAAAAAAGATAAGGATAATCCTTTGACTTAGGTTAATGGTAATCCAAGAAAAAGAAGAAAATGGATGTGGGGAATGATTCAAAATTAGGAAGAGAAAACAATAAGGATGTTAGAATGAGGGAAGGGGCTAGGGATATAGCTTCTGGGAAATAGAGGACCCTTGAGGGTATTTCTAATGCTTCTAAATCTAAGAAATTATTAGGGAGTAGTCTCCCCTTAGACCAAAAAAGTGGTTTTCTTGGCTTTTTATTCCACCTTAATAAAAAATTTGTCATGGAATATTAGGATTGAATAGTCCTCTTAAACAACATATTTTGAAGTGTTCTATTATAGATCTAAAAAAAGATATTCTCTTACTTTAGGAAACCCAAATGAAGAAGGAAAACTTTGATAAAGTGATTAAAATTTTTTGGCCAAAGGTAGAGTATTGTATTAGTGCTACAAATGGTTTTTCTAGAGGCATTGCTACTCTTTGAATCTAGATAGATTTTCTGATCGCAAGGGTTTCAACAATAAAAAATGCTTAGAGATAGTCTTTGAGGATGGGAGGACTATTATGAATTGGAATCTTCTTAATGTCTATGCACCTAATACCAGTGTTTCTAGAAATATTTTGTGGGACTCCTTATTGGTACTTTTCTCTAATAATCAGAATGTTAAGTGGATGCTTTTTGGGGATTTTAATACCCCCCTTTATCCTTCTGAGAAACTTAGTGGGGTGGATGATTTTTATGATAGTATGATGGATTTTTCTTTTATCTCTACTCAAGGTCTCCAAGATGTGGAGATTTTAGGCTCTAAATTTACTTGGTCAAATAGATGCCATGGAAAAAACCACATACAGGTTAAGCTAGATAGAGTGTTGATCTCAGGTGATTGGGACACTTTAGCCAAATTGTAGTTGTCTATTCTTCCTAGATCTACTTCTGATTATAGTGCACTTAGTTTGAATCGAGAGGAACAATGAATGTTTGGCCCTTATCCCTTTAGATATGAGATTATCTGGAATCTTCACCCAAATTTCAAAGAACTAATCAATAAATGGTGGAACCCTCCTTTTCAAGGAACTCCAATGTTTTGAGTAGCCTAAAAAATTAAAAGAATACTTGCTTAATGTTCAAGGTTGGAACAAGATTACCTTTGGAAATTATTTCAAACTAAGAAAAATATCCTTCTAATCCTCAAATCTATCTAAGAAAAAATGGAAATGAGATTAATTGATAAAGAAACCTATTCCAAAGGAAACGAACTAAGGAAAAAATGGTTCCTTATAGCTAGGAAAGAAGATCTTTTCTGGAAACAAAAATCTAGGGTGCAATGATTACAAGAAGGAGACAGGAACACAAGATTTTTCCACCAATCTACCTTAAATCATAGAAGAAGAAATAGGATCTACTCTCTAGTCAAGGACAATGGGGTCCTTCCAACCAAGGATGAGGACTTGGAAGTTGAGGCTATATCTTTCTTCAAGAATGCAGGAAGTGTTCATGTTCCCCCTTTTAATGATTTGGACTCCCTTTTGGAGGTTATTCCAAGGGTGGTTCTTGAGGAATATTTAAAGGCATTGAGCCAGAAGGTTTCCCTGTAGGAGGTTAAATTTGATGTTTTCTCTTTTGGTGCTTTTAAAGCCCCTAGTCCATATGGTTTTCCCCCAACCTTTTTTCAAGATTTTGGGAAGTCATATCTGAAGATCTCCTACTTGCTACCAGATATATTTTTAAGAGTTGGAAGGCTTCCTCGTCAGCTCATTTCAACCTATATAGCCTTTTTTTTGAAGAAAGAAGATGCTACTTCAATGTTTGATTATCACCCTATTAGCCTTTGTAATACAATTTGTAAATTATTTTCTAAAATAATTGTTAACAGGATAAAGCACCTGCTAGGTAAAATGATTTCTAGAAGTCAAAAAGGTTTGTGGTTGGAAGATAGATATTAGATGTAGCCATTTTTCCCATGATGAGTTTATCCATTCCATGGATCATTTTAAGAACCCAAGTATGGTGCTTAAATTGGTATTTCAAAAGCTTATGACATGGTCTCTTGGGGATTTTTATTTGTTGTTCTAGAGAAAATTGGATTTAGTGCAAAATTTTTGAGATTAACCAAGGAATGTGTAACCATCAATAGCTTCTTAGTTTTACTTAATGGTATCCCTAAAGGTTGATTTTCTTATGGTAGCAGTTTTGAGACAAGGTGAACCCCTTTCCCCTTATTTATTCATTATAGTTGCTAAATTTCTAGGTCGAACCTTTAGAAAAACCTTGATTATGGTCATCTTCAAGGGATCTATACTGCTTCCTCCCTGGCTCCTACTTCTCATAAAAAAATTTGTTGACGACATGATTCTTTTTGGTGTTGCTTTTGTGGTGGAAGTAGCTAAATGGAAGGTAATACTTGATGAGTATGTTGAATCCTTTGGTCAGTACATAAAATATAATAAGAGAAATTTGTAGTTTTTCAACACCAATCAACTGGTGAAGGAAAGGATTCTGAGAATCCTAGGTTGTCAGGAGGTTTTTCTCCTTGATGTGTACCTTGGTTTACCATTAAGCACTAAAAACCTCCTAAATCCTTCTGGAATAGCATCATTGAGAGAATCCAAAGAAAGTTTGTTGGATGGAAAGATAAACTACTTAGCCAAGTTGGCAAAGTTTGTCTTTTGAAATCTTCTCTCCAAAATATCCCAGTTTATTACCTATCTCTCCTTAAGATACCAACTTTCATTATGAGAAAGATTGAACAAATCCAGAGGAATTTTCTTTGGACTAGGACTAAAAAAAAAAAAGAATTTATCTAGTTAGCTAGGAGAATTTTTGTTTTCCAAAGAAGTTTTGGAGTCTTGGGATCTCAAGATTGAATATATTTAACAAGGCTCTTCTAGGTAAAATGGGCTAGTCTTTTATTCAAGGAAAGAATGGAAAAACATTATAAGGCCTAAGTATATGGGGAATGATCCCCTTGGTGACTTCTTGTCCTCTCAAGAATGGATTAAAGGATTGACCATATGGAACAATATTATAAAAATGAGGGGTATACTACAACAAGGTGTTAGAAGGAAAGTTGGGAATGGGAGATCTATCTAGTTTTGGGAAGAAGATTCGGGAAGCGATCCTTCTTTAGCTTTGGTAGCCCAATTAAACCCTATCAAACAAGACCTCTTAAGACTATAAGGAAATACACTGTATGACTATGCTGACTGGTCTAGACGAATCCCCAAATGGAGAAATTTTAAATAAGATGTTCTTGATTGGAGATTAAGAAGAGGGAGCAATGTGTTAGTCTGCTCTGAGTTGTTTTCCACTCTTGATTCTTTGATTGGAGAATTTTGTTTGTTCCTCCAAGGTGGAGAAGATGAGTGGATTTGGAGTGACAACCCTTTTGGAACCTTTTGTGTTAAATTTGTCAATAACAAGTGTGAATAAATATTCAACAAGCTCCCGTCGACTATATCTTGCTCTAAGTATCAGCTTGCACATCGCAGGGTTGCCTCGTCAGCCTTTTTGTCAAGTTTCTGGCTCCCTCCACTTGTCTTCTCTACACTCCCTAGAGGTTTCCTTTCCTTCGCGTCTCGGGAATCCCTGCTACGCTTCCACGTGTCATAGCTGTAGGCCATTTTGATCATTCATTTTTGCTTCCTCATCAAGCCTCACTCGAGTGCCACGTAGCTCTCATTCCCAAAGAAGTTTGGCAGGCCCCATGATCGGTGTCTACAATGCACTCTTGCTACATCTCTACTCTACGCAATCTTTTAGCAAAAGGATGAAATAATGACCAAAAGTAGAAAAATGTTGCCACGCGTCTCTTTTGAGCCCAACCCATGATCACTTTCCTCCACTTTGGGATAGATTTATGCCCACTCGACACGTGTTGAACCTTGGCACAAGTCTTTAACGGAAAAAGATAAAGGTTAACACGGGTAGTGCTATGTTGCCACGTGTCTCTTCGATGGGTTTTGTATTCGAGTGATGAATCAAGCGAACCAAATGCTGCGACTGGCTGCCGTGTGTCATAATTACTTCATGGGATGATGACACTTGTCTGTTTGACCTTGTCAAGACCACCACCATCATTTGCAGGGGATGCACCTAAGCCTAGAATGATTGGATGCTTGGTTTCAAATATTTTTTGTTGCAACGGCTTACAGAATATACTTATTTTTGCATCATTGCCAAAGATTGCGAAATCTTTTGTGTTATTGCTCTCTAAGGCTGTGGGAGTTTTCTACTATATATAATTCTCTCTGTTTTGAGAGAAGGGGTCTAGATTTTGAAGGAACACTAATTTTAGGAAAAGACACCAGGCCTTTATTACTATTTTATTTTATTGCAAAATACTTTTAGAATGTGCCAATTGTTTGACCTTTCTGTTCTTTCATGCTATTTGATTAAAATTTAAACTATGTTACTATTGTCTAGATATTTAATTTGAGAACTTCTATATATTGAATGCAAGTTTGTTGATCTAGATCATGTCTAATGACTCTTCTCAGTAGTAGGAATGTATGCAATGTTATTTTATGTCAATGAATGGATTATCTATGCTTTAATCTTCAATTTCTACCTCTCTGGAACACTACAAATACCAATCAAGCCCTTAGATCTATGATTTATCGTGCCTACCATTAAGTCTCAGTGCATCACCTTAGGTTAGACTTTATTTTATTATATATGTTTCCTTTTCCCTTTCCAAAACCCCATTATAGAAGAAGTCGACTTCTCTAAAAAACCCGAAGGTCACTCAGTTTAGCGCAAAAGGTCCCCCATAAATTGAGTTTCCCATAAGACACTGTTACCTTGTCAAATTTTGGCATCAACAGTTTGTTCATTTTCTAGCATGCTCGATGGGACCGAGCTTAAATGAATTTGTGCTTTAGAAGGGTGTATGAGCTATTGACCTGTAACTAGATGCCAAACTGCAAACAACCCTAGTTTACTAGTACCACCACTAGGAATAGTGTAGGCCGCAAATCAGTTAGTAACTGTTCCGCTCCCGCCACTCGTTCCTCTAACCATGTTGCAGCCACCAATAGAAATTACATGGCATGGGATGCCAGAAGTCCCCTAGCAGCTCCAGTAGCATCTGCTATTTGGGTTGCTATCCCGGTCTCAGCTATGAAAGTTTACTAGAGATGGCTCAAGAACACTCGTAAAACATCTGTAAGATGTGGCAGACGTGTGTCTGGTGCACAAGATCACTATACAGAATGTAGCTCTAAGGCTCCTCGCCACATCTTTCAAAGGCAAGGCACTGGATTGGTATCAAACACTGCCACCTAGCACTATCTATACTTGGGACAAGCTCAGAGATCTGTTTTATGAGAGATTTTCAAATGATAGAGATCACTTCTCGCTGTACCATCAACTATCTATCGTAAAACAAGCTCCCTAAGAGGCTATGACGGACTTCAATTCCTGATTCCACACAAATTGGCTAAGGATCCTTGTTGCTATACACCTGACTCCTGAGTTGGAATTCATATTTTATTTGAAGTCCATCAACCCAAAATTTCTATGATGATCAAGTCTTTGTGAGGAGCTACTCTACCAGATGCTTACAGTGTCACCGTCAAAGCTGAGAATCATTTGATAGATTGTGGAAAGTTTCCTCCTCTGCCCATCATGCTGATATTTCCTGATATATCGATGTCTGCACAAGAAGTCGCATCAACTAGCATGCCTGCAACTCCCTAGTCAATGTACACATATGTGACTTCGCCAAAAAATGTTGCCTCTACATCTGGTTCTTCCAAGGATGAGATGAGCGGTCTTAAAGAAATGTTGCGAACTATGGAAAATGATATAACCACCCTCAAGCAGAACCAATCAATGCATTTGAAGCTTGCCTATCAAAACAATCAAGGTGAATTTTCCTCATATCACCAAAATTCGTACCAAGGTGGTTCCCACACTAATCCACCAACTCCAACAGCTAACCAAATGGTGTCGGTGCCTACTCTGCTAACAAGCACTTCACTAAGCTCAAGTAGGGAATTGACCACGGGACAAAATAACTTCATCAATGACATCAATCTGTGGTGCTTCCCTTGCAGTGATGCATATATGCCCCATAACTGTCTGTGTGGTAACTTACAACAAAAGGTGGTGGAGCAGCACAACCAAGGTGCGACGCTAGACCATAGAGATTATGTATATGCCTCACCACAAATGGAGAGTGTGTTCCTTACTACGTATATGCAAGGGATGTCTCTAGAACAAGAATCTGACATCGCTCCTGATCATGCGCTCTTCTCATGGATCGAAGAAGAAGAAATGGTGTTTGCTAATGATACGTCTGTATCCAAAACACCGCAAGTGCAATCTGACTATAACACTTGCTCAAAGAGGAGATTTACTGGTGAATCAGTTGCTCTATAAATAACCATACCACAACCTAAAAATGCTTTTGATCAGATACCTGGCACTTCCACTACATCACCGCAATATCAGTCGCGGAAGGAAATTATCATAACGAGAGCAAAGAAGCAGAAGCCTCCAAGTTTTCCACCTTTCAATGTGGTTGAACAGTTAAAGAAATCATCCTCTAATGTGTCTCTATGGGACATTCTAGCTATCCCAGAGTAGAAGACACTATTACAAAAGGTGCTTCAAGCAGAAATTAGTGCAATGCCAATGGAGTAGTTAGCAAATGCCAAGGTTGTTAATCAATTATCTCCTCCTAAATTCCTTATGAACAACACAAAAGAATCCCCTATCCAAGTCAGAGAAAAGTTGAAGCCTCAACCCTTCTTCTTAACTCTCATTATAGGGAAGAAGTTATTGCACAATGTTATGATTGATTCTAGTGCTAGCACCATGGTTATGCCTAAACAAATAGCTGAAGCTTTAGGACTCAACTATGAACCCATGAAAAGGGGAGTAATGTAGCTTGATGGGAACAAAGTTGAAAATTTAGGTATGATCAAAGCACTTCCTTTAACTCTATTTGCTTGCCCTAGTATCATTGTGCCACAAGACATTGTGAACATAGATGTTCCTTCCATGTTCAGCCTCTGTCTATCTTCAGAATTTACTTCAAAGGTGGGCAGATACCTATCCCTGGATTGGTCGCATCTGATTCTCAGAACCAAGCATGGTGCAAAAATGAAGATAGAATCAAAAGCGTTACACTCTGAACATGTAGCGGATGAAGCCATGATCAATTTTGAAGCAGCGCATACTTCCATCACCAAGCAATAAATGCATTACATTAAATTATTAGAGGAGGAAAAGGTGACCAGAGACCGGAATGATCAAGAGGATGCTCTGTTAAGTGAACACATGGACAGTGACCATTTTGACAATTATCATGCTACAAGATTGGGCACCTATGTAATCTATGATGAAGACCAAGTGCTCTCGAAGGTGGCCAAAGAGTTCAAAGGTGGTCAAGCACCTGAGCTGTGGATGTTGTACTTTGACGAAGCAAGATGCAAAGTAGGTGCTAGAGTGGGGATATGTTTGATATCTCCACAAAATGAAAAGATACTAAGGCCTTTCCACTTCTAGTTCGCTTGTTTGAACAATGAGGCCAAATATGAAGGATTAGTTTAGGGTTTAAGCCTTGCGGAGCGAATGGGCATTAAGAAATTAATGGTGTTTGGAGATTCTAAACTGGTGGTCAACCAAGTCTGGGGAATTTCTGTGGTAAGGAATGTCTGCATGAGATCCTATCGACATCGAGTCTGGGACTTGGTTGAGGGTTTTGAAACCTTCAACATTTAGATTGTTTCCCGAGACCAAAATGGTGATGAGGATCATATGGCAGCAATCGGATCCCAGTTTGATCATATCTCTGACTTGATACATAACAAACACTCTATACAAGTAATAGTTTGATGAGCGGTTCCTGATAATGATCAAATTTGGCAGGTGTTTGAAAGTGATGAACACATTGCTTCATTCATCCAACGATCAGGGGAATTCGTCGATTAGCTCCAACCAAAGATCGTAGAGGCTTATAAAGGACAAATCATGCAGCTCAAATCCAACAAGCTTCCAAAAGGATTGGTTACTCTCAAAAACCTTTTTGATTGTGATGATGCAAGAAATGATAGACGAAATTTTGTGGCAGAAAAAAGTGACTACATAGACCTTCGGGTCTTAGATGGCAGAAACCTTCGGGTTGGGAAATATGTCCCAGACCATGATAGAGAAAGGCTCATCAATTTCTATGAGAAATATGAAGGGGTACTAGCCTAGTCTTATGATGACCTAAAGGGATACAACCCTGACATCATCCAACACACCATCGAGCTGATAGATGGTGCAAAACCAGCCCGACAAAAGTAGAGGCCAGTAAACCCCAAAATTGAAGCACTAATGGCGCAAGAGCTAACAAAGCTAATCAAGTCACGAATTGTCTTCTCTATCAATCATAGCACATGGTTATCCAATTTGTTCTCGGTCTAAAAGAAAAATGGAGATATCTACTTATGTGTGGACTTCTGAAACCTAAACAGAGCATCCCTGAAAGATCACTATTCATTGCCTTCTATGGAGACAATCCTACAAGTAGTAGCAGGATCGGAAATGTTTTCCCTGCTTGATGAATTTTCCAGTTATAATCAAATTTGAGTTAAAGAGGAGGATCAACACAAGACCACATTCACTACAAAATGGGGAACATTTGCATATGCTAAAATTCCTTTTTGTTTATCCAATGCAGGGGCAACATTCCAGTGGGCAATGGACATCGCTTTCAGAGAGCTGATCAATAAGATTATCCTAATTTATTTGGATGATCTTACTATATTTTCTAAGTCTAAGGATGATCATTTTGATCACTTAGAAATGGTTTTTCAGAAATTCCAAGATTTAGGGGTTTCCCTGAATCCAAAAAAATGTGTATTCGGAGTGCCACAAGACAAGCTATTAGGACACGTGGTGTCCAAAGAAGGAATTTCAATCGACCCTGAGCAGGTGAAATCCATCAAGGAACTTCCCCTTCTGGTTAACAAGAAAGGCGTTCAGTCCTTCCTGGGCAAAGTAAAAAATTTAGCAAGCTTATTTTTCACTTTGCAGGAATAATTAAATCGATCACCCTAATGCTTAAAAAGGATCAAGCATTCAAGTGGATAAAGGAAGCCCAGGAAGCCTTTGAAAAATTTAAGGATGTTATTTTTGCAGCTCCAGTACTGGTTAATCCAAACTTATCTAAGGATTTTATAATGTATGCATTTAGTAGCAAGTCCAATATTGCTATTGTCTTAACTCAAAAGGATAATGAAGGAAAAGGAGAACATTTGGTGGAATTCTACTCTTGAACCTTGAAGGAATCTGAGACAAATTATAATTTCATCGAAAGGCAAGCCTTTGCAATAGTGAAGGGACTTACAAAAATTTTCCATCTAATTTCTTACAACAAAGTGATTGTCTATGTCGTATATTCTAGTGTGCATGAATATATCATGGAGGGAGAAATCACAGAAAAAAGAGCTAATTAGATCGCCAAGATCCTTGAATATGATATTGAGGTCAAACCCACTAAAACCATTTGAGGAAGAGGACAGTGTGAATACATGGTGCATGACGAAGAGATGCCCATTGAGGAAGAGCAACCAGAGCTTGTTCTGTTAAATGAGCCAGGATCGAGGGTTGTTGGCTAGTAGATAGAGTGAGGTTTATGCAAACAAGAAAGTATATGTTAGGTCTTTCCTCCCAAAAGAGGAGATACTATCGGTTGCAAAATTGTGGATATGCATTAGTGGAAGGGGTCCTTTTCAAAAGGAATTTCAATGGTCTCCTCCTATGATGCATTACTACAAAGCAAGCAAGGAAAATCCTTGACACTTTCCACAATAGCGTTGCGGGTAGACACTTCTCTGCTAAGACCACTGCCATCAAAATCATGTGCGCAGGTTACTATTGGCCCACACTTTTCAATGACTCCCACTCTTTGGTAAAATCTTGCAAAGAATGCCAATTCTTTACAGGCAGAAGGAAGAAATTTGCAATGCCTCTCAAGACTATAGTGGCAGATAAACCATTTGCATAATGGGGCCTGGATTCATCAAGATGATTAATCCTACTTCTAGTGTTGGGCACAAGTGGATTCTGACTACCACAGATTACTTCACAAGATGGATAGAGGCCGTTCCGCTTAAAAATGCAATAGAGGCAAAGATAGTGGATTTCCTCAAAGAACTGGTGACAAGGTTTGGTCCTTTGAAGACTATCATTTTCGATAATGCTAGAGCTTTCCTAGGCACAAAGGTATGTCACTTTGCATTAACAAATGGCATATTACTTAAGACATCATCAAATTATTACCCATAGGGAAATAGCCTAGTAGAGTCAACAAACAAGAACCTAGTCTGACTCCTTAAAAGAATTGGTTCAGAGCACCAGAGAGAATAGCACAAAAACCTTCGAGCGGCGCTTTGGGCAGACCGTATAACTCCTAAGCAAGTCCTTAAGACTTCGCCTTATGAGTTGGTATATGGGAAAGATGCATTATTTCCTATATCTATGGAGATTATAGCACTTCAACTGTTGAAATCCCTCAAGATAGAACAAAATGGGGCCATGGAGGTTTGGCTTGCCAAACTATTAGAAGTACAAAAAAAAGGGAAGAATTTCCTAATAGCCATGAAAAACTGCTAGCAAGTGGTCAAGCGATGGTTTGACAAGAGGGCTACCGACCAAGGCCTAAAGTGTGGAGACTTAGTGCTAAAATATAATGAAAGGGCTGCTAAGCTAGGTCAGCATGGAAAATTTGATAGCCTATGGGAGGGCCCCTTTAAAATCATTCAATGCAAAGAGCATAACACTTTCGAGTTAGAAATCATGGAACAAGACCCCTTGGGAATCCCGGTCAATAGGATTCATCTTAAGTTGTTCCATTAAGTGCTGAATTTTATTATCATGCATATGTGAATAATGCTTTTATTTTCTTTCCCTTTGTGTTGGCCGGTCTTTTTAGAAATTAGTTTGTGTTTCGGCGGAAAGAAACCCATCATTGTAGAGAGTAGAGCAGTGGAATTGCTTTACAGAAATAATCAAGAAATACACCCATATGCAAAGGAAATATGCAAATATGCTAACGAAAAAGAACCCATACAACAGATATGCAAAAATAAGAGTCGCAGATTTTATAAAGCTATATGTCATTATATATATATTCTTTCATTTTTGCATGGAAAAAAATGGCTAAGAGAGAGCCATAATTCAAAAAGTATATGATTATATGTGTTATTATTTTCATATATGTTATATCTATGGCCTTTCTCAGGCTTATATACAAAAATTGTAAATGGGTGGTGTATTCTTAACAATAGAAAACAAAGAAACAAGGAGGCATTTCATCCAAGAGCATGAGCAGAAAAAATCAACGCATTAACGTCAACACCTACCACATCTTCATTATCAGGTACTTCAACAACAGATGCAGAATCATTTGGAGCAACCATTCGGTGGAGGTAACACTAGGTTCCTAAAGTCAATATACCAATCAATGTTGTAGAATGGCACTATGTTGTAGCTGCGGAAAAGAAAGTGCAAGGCTTGGGTAACCCTCTTCTGATGCTCGTCACGTGTCTGGAGGTAGAATCCACTAAGAAATGGTAGCCATACAACGACCGCTTCTTCCTTAATATAGCGCCAAAGGTCACTGGTTGTTGGCAGGCCTACCCCATACGTAGTGTGAGCGACGACCTCACCTAGACCATTCAGGTACTTTTTTGGAAAAAATTCCTTGACCAACTTTAGAATTAAGGGTCAGGGACCAACTTTAGAATTAAGGGTCAGGGGATACCAATGTCTAACATTGACGCAACAAAGTGAGAGCATATATCGGTGTTTACATGGTATTTGTCCTCATACTCTATGCAGTCCCTACCCAAAACCATTTTATGTCTATCAAAACCAGGGAGTGTTTATTTTTGGTCATCCTTTTCAAGTGCCTAGTGGAAATATCTCCCAGAAAAGTTGTATGTGACTTGTAAGAAACTAGCCTAATGGGAGTGTCCATGGTACTAACACAATGCTACTACCTTCTAACTACTCTTGAAACTTTCTTACCACCTAGCCTATGAGAAAAATTGCTTACTAAAGCTAAATACTATGCCAATAACCTATTGCTAAAATTTTCTCAAATACTAATTATGATTTCCTCACTACTTAGTGACCTATTTATAGAAAAAATGAGAAAAAGCACGCTAATCCATTTTGAGAAAATATGATGATAACTAAGTGCCCAACTTGAAAGGCATGCATGCATTTGCTCACATTTCCTGACCGGTTGCATCTGCAGAAGTATGGCTCAATGCGTGCTAATTTAATAAGAGCTAATTAATTAACTTTAAAATGGTGGCGCTCATTGATAGTAAGCTGCACGGTTCGTAGGCTATTGTGTCACCTCATAGGAATTTCCTAGAGCCCAGGGAAGGATTCATATCTTTTCAAGTGGTGGTCGTTTTCTTTGGCTTAATCATTCTGTATGGGATATTAATTGCTAGCACATACTAATGTAGGGCTAGAAGGAAAATTGTCGGTTCAAGTTTCAAGGAAATCATAGCGTATCACATGGTTGCCAAATGCAATAATGAATTCTTGCCACTTCGAAATGGCAAGTAATTCATTTTTGCACGAGCCAAGGAATTAATGGTACATGCTGAATTAAATGCAAAAGGCCCACTTTCTTCTACCACCTTGAGAAAAGATAGCTAAAATATTGCATAAAAAAGCTTTTAATGCTTAATGTCTTTTGAGATACACCAAGCCAAGTGAAGAGAAGTTTTCAACATACCCAGAGCTGAATGAAATTACGAAGAATTCAAAACCTGTAGAAGCTTTCATCTGAAGGAAAAATGTCGGAGAGTTCATCACAGCAAATTCAAGAGGAGATTGGCAAAGATTTTCTTAATGCTATAAGGTCATCAAGAGATGTGTATATCTATGAAGATTTATCATATGCTACGCCTGGTATACCAAGGAAGCTGAAGAGAGTAAATACGATATAGCTGGATAGGCCCAAAGATTACAAAAACTAGAAAAGGGTTGAAGAGAAATGGGATAATATTCATGACCCATGCCTCAGAAAAAACACTAAATCCTTAAGAGAAGCAGCCTGTGCAAGGATGAGGTCACCTAAGGGAGACACATCGACATCAAAGAAGGTTTGGTACAGTGGTCTGCCACAATACATGGTCTCGCTGGTACATTATTGCCCAGAGATAGTTGCTGCTGCCATTCAACGTTATAACCCTAGCACCCGTTGCATCGAGGACCAAACCTTAAGTGCTCACATCAGCCCACAAGCCATTTGGTATATGCTATGTATCCCGAACCCAAGTATAAAAAAGGAGCAAATTGAGTCCTCTCCTGCTAAAGGAGAAAAAATGTGGAAGGCGATGAAAAGAGCTCATATTTCCTGATGGAGGAAATTGGTAGGAAGGGAATCCCAGGCACTAAGCTACCGAGTATCTCATTGCCACATAGTTCATTTCATCAAGACATGTAGGATGCCTTGTCAATGCTAGCATTTGTGTGCAGCTGGGACTCTGACGAGATGGTGGAAGCCTTTCAACTAGGGTCGGCTTTCAAATTTTGCAAACAACACAATACATTTTGGTATGATTTCATTGAATTCCTAGTGGAGGAAATGTTACGGAAAATAAAAAATTACCCGGTGGAAGGAAGGTTTAGATTTTTCTCCTTCCTAGTTCACATGTTCTTGCATCAAAACCTTGATTTCTTCGGCAGGTATTTTGAATTGTCAATTTTTGATGAGGAGTAGAAGAGGAAGCTAGTATCCACATGGACACCCTTTCTTTCCATGACATATGATTACTATTCATTTTCATATTATTTTATAACTCTGGTCTTGCAAGATTTACAAGGAGGAGGTGACATAGTCTGGCTCAACATAGATCAGACCAGATATATGCAGAGTTTCACTCTCGCTTGTGACTAGTTCTTCGGAGTGGATTTCACAATTCTCCAAATGTGGGGCTTCATCGGTCAACCTTTCCTACTCCCGGCCTGCATCACAAATAGGGTTCTCGTGCTTGAAATGTATCAGTAGGTGTGTATCATTGATTATACCTTCTGCAGCAGCCCAAGTGTCAGGAAGAAAGGATTCTTCACTTGTCCGAAGAATTTCAAAATGTTGACTCTATTAAAGAGGCAATCGGATCATCTATTGCAGGATAAACTGGCTCATTTAGGGTTGGTTTTGGTATGTGATAAATGGGATTATAACCCTTTCAATGACCTGCCAGAGCTGCACATGAAAGTTCATGTTCCTTGACCCTACTAGAAAAAGAGGCACAACCCGCAGGTAGACAAAGATGAAATTTTTATTGAACTAGCATGTGTTCCCACATAGGATAACAGAGAGTCATGGCACAAGTTTTACTTTGTTGTGGTGGTGGCTAAGAATGATGTACAAATGGAATGCACCATGTACAACTAGTTGTGAAAGGATGAGGAATAGACTGATGAGAAGATAGAAGCTTTTTGAAAATATTGCCAAGAAACAAGGCAATTGAATGCCCCTTATGAGAGTTTGAAGGAGGACAAAGAATTTGAAAAATGGTGGGATGAGGAGCATCCTAGCCCTGACTCTAGCACCAATAAAGGCGATCACCTGGAAGGTGAGTCTGAAGAACAAGAAGAAGAAGAGACGGCTACTTATGCATCCTCTGCACTGCTAGAGAGAAGCTCTGGACAACCCACCTATGTAGCCACAAATCTATGGTTTAATGTATCAAGGGCTTCACATACACTCACTTGGGCCACTAAGGCAACTAGAGTACTGCAGCAATAGCCGACAATGATTGTCGAGGCTAGGGAAACCCCACCCACAAAGTGGAAGTGTACGGAGACCATTATCGGAGAGAATTCGCAAGAACCCGCCAAAAGACAGGTGCATGCAGCTAGCCAAGAGCTTGACGCTGAGGAAGAGTTGCTAACGATTCTAGAGATGCCATCAACCACTCAATAGGTAAATTTCACTCCTTTTGCTTCTCAATCCTTGGTATCATCTATTGTCTCTGCGAAAATCCCTACCATGAGTGTTGGCCCTCCGTTTCCCACCTTTGATCCAATGCATGTGGGAGGTTTTGCCCAGTTCTCATAGATCACTCCACTTTCCTTTACTCCTCCATGAACCCTTATGCCAACTACTTCCACTTAGGCCTTCCTTGTCTCACTTTCTAAAGGCGTACCCTCTGCTGACACCCCTACTTCCACTATTGCTGCAAATCCTCCCCTTCCCTCATAGCAAGATGACTCCACTATGACAACTCCTTCATTGTTCCAGCCCATGAGTCCTCCCACCAATTCACCAATTGAGCCATCACAAGTGGCTAGCCCTTCTGCTATTTCTCAAACCAGGATTTGGAATATGCCTCCCTTCTCCCCACAAATTGTCACTCTCCAGAAAAAGTAAATGCCCAGGCCTATCAAAATCACCTATCCATATGCCTTTCCTTCCAGTGCTCCTTTCGTAGGTGGGCTAGTTTCGTCGCCAAACTAATTCATGGTACAGATTGACTATGGAAAGGAAGAACGCACAAATAGAATGCAAAATCACAAGGCAAAGGATGATAATACTTCTATTGAGTCAAAAATGCAAACTCTCTATGATGAGACCCGTCAAGAGCTGAAGTTTGCAACCATGTACCCAACGGTAACTAAGCTGCAGGGGGAGATGCATCTAGAAGACTATGAAATATATGTGGTAGGGCTTGACATGAAAGTGGCCCAACCACATGATAAGGTTGAGCTTATGGAAGAAACACAACGAGTGGTCACCTCTGACTTCCTTAAAACTGGTCTCCAGCTAAAGAAAAGAGATGAGCAGCTTAAATCAGTAAAGGAAAAGGCTAACCTTTTGGAGAAAAAGGAGAAATCCCTAAAAAAAAATGTTGCATGTTTGACAAAAAGGGTGCTAATAGCAGAGAATGAAAGAAATAGACTTTAGGGAAAGCTTGTGAGGGCTCATTCTATCAACCCTACTATGGTTAATGAGTTGCGTACTAAGAATATGGAGGTGGAGCAAAATTTATAGCTAAGGAACAAGGAGTTGGAGTGACTTCACATTGAATATAATCAAGGGATAGCACAAAAGAATGAGGCTTTAGAGCATCAGCAAGCTCAATATGAGCAGAAATTACAAGAAAAAGAGGTTGAGTTTAAGGACCAAAAGACCCAATTAGAAAAATAACTTCAAGAGACAAAGTCCTCTCTTGAAATGCACTTAGAAAATCACTCCCAAGCCAAGGAAAACTAGCATAAAGAGATGAGCAGCTCCGTGGAGCAACTGGTGTTTGAAAAAATAAAAAGTGCAGAGTTGGCTAAGGCCATTAACTCAAAGGACGTGGAGATCACTTATCTTAAAAGCTCCCTCCTATCCTCCCCTGCATAGCCAGATATTCTTCCATTAATTAGGCAGCTATATATTTCTCATTGGGAAAGGATTAAAGCTTCTTGCCTAACCCTATAGCCCATGCTCCATTTCATCGCCAAAGTAGCAATATTGAGTCAGGAGGCTCATGGAACAATTGAGAAATTTCCATAGTTTATCTTAGAAAAGGTTCCAGAAGCAAAGGATCTGCTCAACTAGCTATACTCAGTCTCTGATGAAGACCTCGCCAATGCAGGAATTCAAGATCCAAATGTTGTTGCTTAGATGACAAACAAGTTTATTCATTACCACTCTACCTTCTAGCATACCAAGGTAGCCACAGCTACTCTGAACAAAACAATGGACAACATGCGGGAGGGTTTCTCAAGATTAAGTGAGATGGGTCTTTTGTCCCCGTTCCTTGAGGATGGCTCCATTGCTATAGGTGAATAGATTGCAAAAAGAATAGAAGAGAAGGAGAGTGATCTGGATGCTTTCAAGGATTTCAGTCATCCTCCCATCACAACTGACATTGAGGGAGTTATTTATCCTCTTGCACAACTATTCTTTTATTGCAAGGCAGGGGCTAGTTTACCCAAGACACCACCTTATAAGCAAGAGCTCGACTTGGTTGGAGCACATGAGAATTTGCGCAACATAGTAAGGCCATTTGAGGATGAATGGTTTCCTCTATAGGTGGCTCTTTCTAAACTCTAACTCCACCATCTGGTGAATGGCACTCTGTTCTATAAACCAAATAAATTTTTAGTTCTCCATTCCTCAAGCAAAACGCTCCTGGTAGTCACCAAAAGATGTGAATAAATATTCAATAAGCTCCCTTCGGGTATATCTTGCTCTAAGTACTAGCTAGTGCATCCTAGGGTTGCCTCCTCAGCCTTTTTGTCAAGTCTGTAGCTCCCTCCACTTGTCTACTCTTCACTCCCTAGAGGTTTCCTTTCCTTCGCATCTCAGGAATCCCTGCTATGCTTCCACGTGTCGTAGTTGCGGGACATTTTGATCATTCCTTTTTGCTTCCTCATTGGGCCCCGCTCGAGTTCCACATAGCTCTCATTCTCAAAGAAGTTTGGCAGGCCCCACGATCAGTGTTTGTGATACACTCTTACTACACATCTACTCTATGCAATCTTTTAGCGAAAGGATGAAATAATGACCGTGGGTAGCGAAATGCTGCCACACGTCTCTTTTGTGCCCAATCAATGATTGCTTTCCTCCACTTTGGGATAGAGCTTTGCCCACTCGACACGTGTCACCTTGGCACAAGTCTTCAACATCGAAAGATAAAGGTTCACATGGGCAACGCTATGCTGCCACGTGTCTCTTCAAGGAGTTTTGTATTTGGGTGATGAATCAAGCAAACCGAATGTTGTGACTAGTCGCCGCATTTCATAATTACTTCATGGGATGATGACACTTGTCTATTTGACCTTGTCGGGACCACCACCATTATTTGTAGGGGATGCACTTGAGCCTAGAATGACCAGATGCTTGGTTTTGAATCTTTTCTATTGCAATGGCTTGGGGAATATACTTATTTCTGCATCATTGTTAGAGATCATGAAATCTTTTCTGTTACTGATCTTTGAGGTGGTGGGAGTTTTCTACTATATATACTTCTCTTCATTTTGAGAGAAGGGGTCAGGATTTTGAAAGAACACAAATTTTAGGAAAAGACACCAGGCCTTTATTACTATTTTATTTCTATTGCAAAAAACTTTTAGACTGTGCCAATTGTTCGGCCTTTTTGTTCTTTCATGCTATTTGATTAAACTTTAAACTATGTTGCTATTGTCTGGATATTTCATTTGAGAACTTCTATATATATTGAATGCAACTTTGTTGATCTAGATCATGTCTAATGACTCTTATTGGCAGTAGGAATGTATGCAATGCTATTTTATATTAATGAATGGATTATCTATGATTTAATCTTCGGTTTCTACCTTTTTGGAACACTACAAATACCAATCAAGCCCTTAGATCTATGATTTATCATGCCTACCATTAAGTCTCGGTGCATCACCTTAGGTTAGACTTTATTTTATTATATATGTTTCATTTTCCCTTTCCAAAACCCCATTATAGAAGAAGTCAACTTATCTAAAAAACCCGAAGGTCACTCAGTTTAGCACAAAAGGTCCCCCATAAACTAAGTTTCCCATAAGACACTGTTACCTTGTCAAATTTTGGCATCAACATTAGGTTAGATCAAGTTAATCCCAAAAACTAAATCTTTTTGGTGGGCTACAATGCATGTTAAAATCCTCACTATTGATGTCATCAATAGGAAAGGGTTTCAATTTGTTAACAGATTCTCTTTTTCTGGTTGTTGAAGAGACCATTCCTCATCTACTTCTTCAATGTTCTTATGCAAGAGAAATCTAGTCCTTAGCTCTTCATAATTTACTAACTGATTGGGTGTTTCTATCTGGCTTAAAATACTTTATTATGGTGTTTTTGTTCTTTTCACATCCAATCACTAAGGAATTATGGCAACAAATTCCCCCTTTTTTTCCTAGCCCCTATGTAAAGAATAAAACAACCAAATATTTAGAGAAAATCAAAGGAGTTGTGGAGAGGTCTTTCAATGTATGAAACAAAAAGTCATGGAAAATTTGAGCTCAAAATTCTTTAGTCTCTCAAAAGTTGCATCAAATTACAAGGACCTTAGAATAAAGTAGCTATGGGGAAAACATGATATGAAAAAGATTAATTGGGTTAACATTCTAAATAGGAAAATGATTGTGTGGGAGCCCCTGTTGGCTAGTTGGGTCAAAGTAAACTTCGATAGATGCTTCAAAGGTAACTCGGGGTTTGCTACAATAGGAGGATTGATTAGAGACCATAACAGGAGATGTTTAGAAGCCTATGCTAAAAGTCTGGGAATATCTACTAGTGTTGAAGCAAAAGTGACTGTAGACACTTGAAAATGACCTAGGCCTACAAGCTCTATTTTTACCACTTTCGTCCGAGCATAATTATGACATTTAATTATGTCCTTGGTCCACATTCGACTATTAATTAAATAATTCATAATTATTTAATTAATTAATGTCCTTTTATTCTTCATGATTATTAAATAAATAAATTATATTTATTTATTCAATACATCTTTAATTGTCTAAATCTTCCTACAATTAAATTAATTTATTAATTTATTTAATTACCTTTATTCATTTATGTTTTCTTAATTATTAAATAAATGAATTTTATTTATTTATTTAGTATGTCACTAATTCTCATAATTAAATAGATTTATCAATTTATTTAATTATCGGTCATTATCCCCTAAATTAAATAATTATGTTTAATTATTTAATTGCCTAATTTAAGATTTCTCTCATTTTTAAATAAATGAAATTATTTTAAATGATTTCATTTTATTAACTGTCACTTCATTTTAGTAAATAATCTAAAAAAGATTATTTATTGTCACACAAAATCCTTATTTTGAATTAATTTAATTCAAAAAGGTAATCTTCTTCCAAAAATCAAGTAATTGAGAAAATTCTTGATTTTCCAAATCTGCTTTTCAATTCAACCTTTATCCTCTTGATTTTTTGAATCTTACAAATCAGGTAATCTTTTTCTTCTTGATTTTCGAAAATCGTTATCTTTTTGACTAATTGTCACATTTATTCTCGACCGCTGATTTGATTTTCTCAAATGACATCTTGACCACTCATTTAATAATTTGTCCCTAACCCTAATTAGGGATTGTCACATGAAATCTCGTCCACTGATTTTAGGCTTTGTCATCTTTCAATCTCGTCCATCCGTCCAAAATTGCATTTTCTATAAAATGTCAATTTTTCTCACATTTTAGACTTACACGATTTTGTTATTCTGACATTCATGCTTAGAATTTACTTTGCACTTAGTTTATTAAATTGAATTATTTACTCATAGGAATTATAGTCATTTGTCATAGGCATAGTCTTTTGTTATTTAAATCCTTCAAAACTTGCATAGGACATTGTCATAGTCATTTGCTCACATCCACAAATCTGAGGGCCACAATCACAATTGCTGCAAGCTAGAAGGTGCTATGGAGGTGAATCATGGAGGCTTCAACGAGTAACAGGTATAATCATTCTCATTTATTTTATTTGCTTTCATTATACTTGATAACTTCTTTGGGTTTTATTGATCTAATCCGCTAACTATAAACCTTTTTGAAAAATTAACCCATTGATACATTGGTGAACCCGATGCATTTTTTTTTTGTTTTCCATATGGTTTTTAGTTTTCTATTTTTTTTGTAGGTATAGGTACAAAACAACACATTTGAGTTTTCCCGAGCCACATCTGATGCGTCGTAACGCATTCGAGGGTTGAAACGATGCAAATGAAATGATATGCCACATATGTAGTCCATAAAGCCGCATTTGATATACCGAGACGCACTCACAGTTTAAAACGACACATTTGATATTCGAGACGCATCTTCCTATCAGACTAGAATGCGGGACCGTGACACATTTTTTGCACAAAGAGACACATTCGCTCTACTGTGATGCATTTTCCTGGTAACTTTTTCTTCTTTTTGGCATTCTAGTTTTTCTATTTTATGTTCATTTTTGTTTTTCATTCTGGTTTTCTTTTTTGCATTCTTCCTAGCATAGGTTTTTTGTGTTACTAATCTTTTTTTGTAGTGTGTGGCAGTTACATTTCGTGGGACCAAGACTTTTTCTAAGACTCCTAACGTGTGATTTTGCAGGTTCGAGTGTCCAAGATTCATTCCAAAAACATTGTGCTTGTTATTTTTAGATTAAAAAACATTTCTTTTTGGTGCACTTAAAATGAACATGCTTGCAATATTGTCTAATTGTGTTTGAAAGTGGCAGGTGAATATGCTCTCACCCTGTGCAAACTAGGTGATCAGATAGCCAGAACCACCTTATTTTTGTGTAACCCTGATGCAATAATCGAAGTATCCTCTCCCCTTGCACAGTCATGTGATCCTAGGTGTAAGAGAAATGATTATTGCCTCTAGAAATTGGGCCTTCCTAGGGATTTCATCACCCCAACTCGACTCAAACTAGCAATGGAGCTAAAGCCAAGCTACCCCTGACCGATATATAAATGTGAATTTTAAGGGAAAACCTAAGATTACGAGTGCGGATGTGTCATACAAACCAAGTAGTGCTCCCCAAAACTCTATTGAGCTAAGTAACCTCTTTAGGCTGGAGTGCCTCCTAAATGGAGATTAATCTTGTGCCCCATGTATGGCCACTTGAACGAGGGTCCCAAATTAAAAACTCTTATGTAGTAAGCCCAAAACCTTCTATTTGCTAGTACAACACCAGTCGGTGTGAAGCCTTCCACATCTTCGCAGTCTTTAGTAGAGGTGATCAATCTGCCATGGGAGTTTCCTGGGGGTTGGAAGCTTGGTTGGCCTAAGAAGAGAGTGAACTGTAAGGGTGAGCCTGTGCATCCAAGCTTCTGGATTCACACGCTACTGATATGTGGCTGGGGAAACCCATGTGGAGTCTAGCGAATACTGTCCTGGATTAACCATAGGATTGTACTTGTTCTCTTATGTGTTTGATTACTTTTCAAAATATCGTGCTTGCCAAGTGTTTTCTGGTTACTAAAACGAAACAAACAACTGTTAGAAACCAAGATCTTATTGCAAACCAGAAAAATCACCTTCCATAGAAGAGAAAAATGAAAAAGTAGAGATTTGTACAAGATGTGCAAATTGATATATTCGAAGTACCAATAATTACAAGAGATAATTTGCTTTATAAAAGCAAAGATGCATAAACCTAATCTTATCTTGAGCAACAAGATAGCTCAACAAGATAAGGATAAAACCTATAACTTAGGAATTAAATATTCCTAAGTAAACTTATGCTAGTGTGTAATTAAATATTAATTACACCAACACCCCCCATAAGTGCAACTTAGGGAGAAACAGATTATTATGCAAATATGAGTCCTAGCAACAAGGCTTGATCAGGTACTCATGTACAAATACAAAGAGAGAGAAAACCCAGTGGGAAAAACCCCCCTTCAGAGAGATGAACTGCTACGAAGAAGCACTGGAAGAACTCTGAAGAAGCAACACTGGAACCCAAAATATGGCAAGCAAGGAAAGATACTTTTGTTTGCAAAATACCATATCAGAATAAAAAATGCAACAGTAGACCGGATGCCAAGGAACACTGTAAACTCACATACTAGATCAACCCTGGAATCTGTAAGCAACAGTAGATGAAAGGATGAAAGGACCCATAATGATGACAAATCTGGAAATTGTGTCTCTCGAAGCCAATGTTAAACTGAAACTAAAACTTCCCATAGGATGAGTACCATCAAGATTCTGGAACATTAACCATAAAAACATGGCCCTCAAATGAGAAAGATCTGAACCAATGCGGATCAAGAACTATAAAATCCCAATGTGAAGTGTGAACCGAAGCAAACCAATGATGTGTCTAGCTAAGCAAGAAAGAAGCTAAAAAGAGACAACAGGAAACCAGAAAAACTCATGCGAGTTGTCACCAATACATATAATGGATGTAAGAACCCCCCTTAATGGAACTTTATATCAGTTCGTTATTACAATACCCAATGATTGCAGAAGGAGAGAATGCAAAACTACATAAACATAAGCGAAAATGCAAACCTAGCACATGAAACAAAAATGAATGCATGCATAAAATAAGGTAAACATATTCTGTAAATCACCTTAGATCTGCATAGAGGCCGAAACCATCTTTCCAACATCGTGAAAATTGCAAAAAATGGATAAGCGAGTCAAAAGATATGCTTCTTGGAGTGAAAACAGAAACATTTGACTTCTGAGGCTGAAAAAAGCATCAAAAAAGAAAAACCAAAGAACCATACCTGAACCACTGTGTAGAGCTCAGAAACAACTTTTCGACGATATCTTGTTTACAAAAAAATGACACCGTATGTGAAAGTTATGCTTGTTTTCGTGAAATTGCTCCAAAAAAGTTTGATTTGGCCCCTAGAAGCCCTTAGGGGCTAAAAAAATAAGGCCCATGGTCACCTGGGCAGACCAGGGGCTGAACTACAGGGTCTTAGGCCAAAGCTCCTGGTCACCCATGTGACCACTGCAGGAGCTGGCTAGCGCATAAGGGGGCTGGGCGGAGCCCAGGGTCCTCCAAAGGACCGCCGACTAATGTTCAAGCCCGCGGGGGTTGCAGCTAGGCACTCGATCGCCCATGGGACCACCCAGGGAGCCTGCGGAGGATGACTGCGCAAGAGTAGCACTCGGTTGGAGGTGGGCAGAAGACCGCCGGTGGTGGTTTGGTTGGAGTAGCGTCCACCGGTGGTGAGGTGGCCGCCGGGCAGCGGATGGGTGGCTACCTAGCAGTGAACCAAATAAAACGGGCAACGCAACTTTTGAACCCAAAATTTGATTTTTTTAATATTTTTTGAATTTTTTTTATTTCGGTGCCTTGAAGACTGTGCCTGGGGGCCGTACGACCCTTGGGAAAAAAACATTTTCCTCTCTGGATGACTATGTCCAAATCAAACAAACTTTATATGAAAATAGGGGTTTTTGGGCACTGCAAATCCAACAGCGAGGTCCGTTTGAGCCCAAAGTGCTCTGAAAATCAGGCGACCTTGGATCTATCAGAAAAATCACTAAGCTTGAGACCCTCACAGATCTGGCAAACGGTGACCAAAATAAATAAAATAAAAGTCATTTCTAACTTTTTCCATCTCTCTGAATCCAACGGAAAACCTCGATCTGATCCAAGACACTGCATAATGATGGTCAAGGAATGAAACCCTTGAGGGACCTCGAATGAGCTCTACACTGTGTTCCTCTAAAAAATCTGAGAAGGGGTTGCAAATCGAGGCTCTAATACCATGTTAGAAACCAAGATCTGATTACAAACTAGAAAAATCACCTTCCACAGAAGAGAAAAATGAAAAAGCAGAGATTTGCAAAAGATGTGCAAATTGATATATTCGAAGTACCAATAATTACAAGAGATAATTTTCTTTATAAAATCAAAGATGCATAAACCTAATCTTATCTTGAGCAACAAGATAGCTCAACAAGATAAGGATAAAACCTATAACTTAGGAATTAAATATGCCTAAGTAAACTTATGCTAATGTGTAATTAAATATTAATTACACCAACAACAACACTCAAACATCTAGAAACAAACTATCAAACTTTAAACAATTTAGATTTTTGACCACAAACATCAAAAAATTGACTTTTTACATTCTGTAATGCATTTGTTAGACCGAAATCGCTCTGTCGCACCACATTTGCCAAGCTTTGCAATGCATCTGTTATGCTAAAACGCATCTGCTAATCCAAACACTGCATTCACCTATCTTGAAACACATTTTCCATCTATAAAGCTGCATCTACAACACTGCATCACATTTGAAATCTGTAAAGCCACATTTGCAACACTACACTGCATTTTCCATTTCTAGAGCCGCATTTGATCACTGAAATGCATTTGTGACCTCAAATGACGCATTTGACTAGCACCAAAATAAACACTATCTTAGACCAAAATTCAAGTCCAAACATCTTAGCCTACTATCAAAACATCTTTTTCAAAGGTCTCTGTTAGAAACCAGAATTGAAATTGCTCAAAATTTCCATCATTTGCATTCATTAGCTTGCACTTTAACCATAGGTTTAAAATTTCCATATTTTAGTTGCATTCCCTAGGCGTCATAATCATCATTTTTAACATAAATTTGTCCTTAGGTTTCATCTTCAAAAAATTTGGATTAGGCCAAACCTCCACACTTTGCAAAAACCATTGTTTTCAAAATTAGGTTACCTTGGGACTTACTCATTATTCCTCTTTTTGATCATTGTCATTTTTGTGAGAACCTCCAACTCAACAGTCTAGTTAAACAGGCTCACTCGTCATTGTGACCTTGTCATTTAGTCCCTTTAGCAAGTACTTTTGATAACCAAAATTGTGACATAAGTCAAGCTTAGAGTGGTTAGGCAAACCTTTCTCCAAATATTGTCCAAACTTAGTCATCATTTTAAACTTAGACTTTGCATTGTCCACCTCTAGTCCTCATTTTGAACCTAGACTTTGCATTAATCATCTTAGTCCTTCGTCAGCATTATCATCTTAGTCCTCATTTGACACTTTGGCTTTGACAACCTTGTCATTTTGCATCAATCATTTCCTTAGTCATCACCTTTCATTATCATCCTTTATTCCAAAATACAAAAATTTTGTCATAACTTGTCATCCTAGTCATCATTTTGCAATAGCCATTTTCTTTAGAAAAAAATGTTGCATTATCATCCCTTATTATCAAAATTCAAAAACATAGTCTTGCATTGACATCCTTTATCACAAAAATGCAAAAAACATAGGCTAGTATCATCCTTGCATTTAGTCATCATTTTCATTACCCTCATTTGAGCAATTCCCTTTATGGTGGAAACTAGACTCCAAAGAAAGAAAAGACAAATGGAAAACTTTGGACAAGATTCTAGTTCCAATGTCACCAATCACACTTATGACCCAAATTGAACTTTTGATGACCCATTTAGCAACATGAATACTCAACCTCTCATGACCATACCATCCTCATCAAATAGCCCCTTTGAAACATTCTTACGTAAGGATGAATATGGACAAATACTTGAGGAAAACCTAGAAGTAGCAGCACAAGATCCAAAAGCAGCTTACTTTATAGAACAAATCGTCTTATATGACAAAGACAGATATTTGGCCATACTTTTAAGTCAAGGAGCTAAATTACCTCATGGTTTTGACATTAATACCTTGAGATTGACATCTCCTGCCACTAACGTCAGCAATACACATAGCATGCCCAATAGTGGTCAACATCCAAACACCACAAGCAATACCTTTTTTGATGCCACCTCGCAAAATGTCACAACTACCATGAGTGCTACCTCCAACATTCCAAACAACTCAAATTCGATAAATGCTACATCCATTGGAAGAACATAATCCGTCACATTGCCCACAATATCCACAATATCGTCACAATTGGCTGGAGCCACGTTTGGGTCCTCAGCAATGTGGACAAGTTATTCCAATCCTCTCTTTACCACTATGGTAAACTCCATGGGGGCATCATCAAGCCATATAAATCCTCCATTGACAACTACATCTAGTACCATGAGCGCATCTTCATCAAATCCTCCCATTGGTACCTCACTTAATCTTTTGGGAGGAAGTAAATGATGTATCTTTATTCAAGGACCACAACAAAATGTTAACGTGTCAACACAGTCTAATGCCATCACCTCCCAAGGACAAAATACGACCATTCCCCTTGTACAAACCCAACAATTTGGACAAGACAGTCAAAACACACAACCTATTGGCATCATTCGCACATCAAAATATTCATGGTCGGCATATTCCCCAAATATCGACCCAAATGGTTGGGGGACACATTCCAACATACTCATCCCATATTCATACCCACCAACATGTCCCCAATCCAAACTTTCAATACCAACAACATGCAAATCAGAACACATCATGCATGTCACAACAAAACGTCCCTCAACAACACACCAACATCCACTCACAAAAAATGGGGACCTATGGTGTACCAATCAATCCAATGTATGGGGCCACAAATGACCCTATAATCAATTCCTTGCAAGCAAAGCTGGTGGGTCTAGAGAAGACCATAGAAAACATATAAATATCTGAAAAGAAATCAGAAGTGTCATATGATTTATTCATATATCCCTTTGACATGAACTTATACATGCCACCATTTCCTTTGGGATGTGTGTCACCAAATTTTACCAAATACAGAGGAAAGACAAACCCTATTGAACATGTCCAAGAATTCACAACCAAATGTATGGACATCGCATATGAACCAACATACTTGATGAGACTCTTTTCTGAAAGTCTTGTAGGTCCTACCCTTGAATGGTTCTCCACTCAAAAGGATATCCAAACATGGGATGAACTTAAACACAAATTCATAAAAAATTACTCGTACAACATTTACATGGACACCTCTATTACTAGCTTATGCAATCTCACGCAAGAGGACATTGGTGAAACGTTCATCCCATTCTTCCAAAAATGGAGAAGTCTAGCTAGTTGTTGTCACATCGACATACCCAAAAAGGAAAAGGTGGACATGTTCGTTCAAACACTTCTAAGACCCTTAAAATATGGATTGCAAGTGCATTGTTGCACAACCTTCAAAGACCTAGTTGAAAAAGGTGTCCATATTGAGAAAGCCCTTATTGCAAAGGGAGAGCTAAAATACGGTCCTAAAAACACAAACGCAAATTCTCCCACTAATAAAAATAAGTACTGGGTCAAAAATAAACATGTTACCAACGATGGTGTTGTTGATGCCAAGGTTGTAAACACTATGGGTCCTGTACTGGCTCTGAAAGGGGTTCAACCACAAAAAAATCCAACGATGATACTAACACCCCCCACCAATGCCACCCCAAACAACCAAATTGGTCAAAATAGTCACAATCAAGGACAATATCGTTAGATAAGACAATTCCCCATGGGTCACACATGCACTCCCTTGGGTGAGCCCATGGAGGAAGTCCTCAAGAAATTCCTTTAGAACGGTCTCATCACACTTGAAGAACCAAAGCCATATGACCCAGGACAATTTAAACCGTCATGGTGGGATGATAATGCTTTTTGTGAGTACCAATGGGCTAAAGGACATAAGACATCATCCTATCGACAACTCAAAAATATTGTACAAGACCTTATCGAGAGTTGAATAATCAAATTGGGTGGGCCACAATTTCCATCAAATGTCGACCATACCATTCATAAGAACCAATTGCAAGACCATGGCTCTAATAATGCTTCCACGTCAAGTCCTAAGACAAACAATAATCAAGCCAATTACACCATCGCCAAGTATGACTATTCAAGTGGACCTACTATTAACAATGTCTGAAATGATGATGAATACATCAACACCATCACAGTCAAACGAGCACCTCAATGAAATGCCACTAATCGAAGTGGAAAGATCACCATAGCTGGTCCGCCTCCTGCTAGGAAACCTAAGATCACCATACCTTGTCCATCTCCTAGGCAGTCACAACCTACCTCGACCACAAAGCAGTGACAACCTAAGAGTTAGTTTAACCTTATCGATTAGCTTGGCAAAAATCCTGCATAGATTTCCATACTTGAGTTGCTTCGCATCTCTCCCATGCATAAGGCTTTACTGGATAAAACCCTACAAGAGTCGTCAGTCCCTAAGGATATTGATGTCAACCAATTTGAGACCATGGTGGGTTACCCCACTACACCTCATCATGTTACTTTTTCTAATCAAGATTACTCGTCACCCAAGACCAACCATAATGACGCATTACATATCAAAACTTTCATCCATAAGCACAAGGTCAGAAGAGTTTTAGTAGATGGGGGAGCAGGATTGAACATATTCTCCTTGAAACTAGTTAAGGCTCTAGGATTTTATGATGCATGTGTGGACCCTACAAAGAGTATTGTCATAAAAGCATATGATGACGAAGAATGTTCTTCACGAGGCGTTTCTCTTCCTATCAGAGCAGGACCAATCATTGTGGATACAACTTGCCATGTCCTAGATCTAGAATTACCTTACAACATCTTACTTGGTCGCCCATGGATTCATGCCTTAAAGTTTGTTCCCTCCACATATCACCAATGCTTAAAATTCCCATTTGATAGCACATAAATCACTATATATGGAGACCCTGACCCTTTTCAATATTGTACAAACCTAAGGGGTATTTCCAAAAACCGAGTGCCCATCAACCGAGAAGCTCCTAGCTCCTTTTCTTCTAAATACATTGACCCATCCAAACTTGCATCATCTTCCACATCCACTCCGTCCACATATTCCACCACGCCACCATCTTCTACACTTCCTAAGGATGAGTCCAATGTCAATATCTAGGACCTAGGCTGTGGAGAATTCAAATTGCATACAACATACAACATCACAACAATACCCAAGTCTTTGAAGGTCTATGGTCGACCATGTTTTAGAATGGAACCCAAAGAAATTTTCAAAGTTCCACCAAAAATTATTTTCATAAAATGGGGAGACATGAGTAACGAGGACCTTGTTGATATTAGAGGATGGCTCTATAAAGAAATGGCCGACCTACCCCCATTACTAGTTAAGAAATATGGCAAGGGATATGACATGAGGAAGGCTAGGGGCTACGATGGAACTAGTGGCCTAGGAAAAAATAAAAATGGATGAAGAGAGCCCATAGAATCTTTCAAAATACCGAAGTATCTTGGATTAGGGTATGGATTTTCTGATATTGACGACCGACATACCAATGGAATTTTGAGTGAGTGCATGCATGCTTCGGAAAGTGTCGAGACTATTAAGGAATCCTTTACCAAAACTGACTCCCAAGAGTGGGAATTTGGCTCCCAGCGATCCTTAAGTGACTGTTGCCTCGATGATTTGTTCATTAAAATAGGGGAACTTACCTATGAACAAAATTTTTGACAAACATGTAAAATTGATCAAGCACTAAATAGTCACAATCCCATTTACCATCCCTAGGACATTCAAGCCCCACCTTCTGAACCCCATAACCATCAGTCAAATCCATCTGAATTGCCAGATGATACTGACAACCACGACTCTGAGTCATTTATCCTCTACTTTGACAATGAATATGAAACAAGTGGAGGGGAATATTGGATAGAGTCTAATGTGGAATTGGATGATGATAATTTCATCTACAATATCTCTAAATCCATCTTCATTATTTATGCATCCTCCCCTCAATTCACCAATGATGACGATGGCATTTCCCCAGTCTATCCTCAACTAATCGATTGGGACCAACAATGCCCGCCAATCCTAGACACCTTTCAGAATGATGAGGCTATTGCAGAATTTATGGGATTATGTGAGGGCATACCCAGTGGTGATCACAAGGTAGGATTCACCATTGACCTAGATTGTGCAGCCTACTTTGGTGAGACTGCTTTTTCCTCCAGTTACAAAATTAAAAATAAGAATAAAGCAAAAAATGAAATGTCTTTAGGTGAAAACCGAAAGGCACTTTCTGACGACAAAAAACTAAAAACAAAGGACGTATTTGCGGGTTAAAACCTCTCAGAGGCGCCCAAAGATGGAGGACTAAACTTTCTTCCCGTAACTCAAGAGAAATCAACTATGCTCATAGAGGACACCATAGAAGACAACATATCAACCATAGAAGATCCCAAAATGGTCCTCTTTGCTACATCCTTGACTAAAGAAGAGAGACCGGAATTTCACAAATTCTTTAGAGAATGTAAAGTCAACTTCACATGGTCCTATGCTGACATGTCGAGACTAGAACCAAAACTGGTTCTACACCATCTGCCACTATTTCCAAATGCCAAACCAGTTAAACAGAAGTAATGAAAAATGCATCCTTAGGTCACTCTATTGGTCAAGCTTGAGTTGAAGAAACTTCTAGATGTTGGGTTCATACAGTCTATTGATTATGCTGAATTGATATCTAACCTTGTGCCAATAACAAAGCCAAATGTAATTATCTGAGTTTGCACAAATTTTAAAGACTTAAACAAGGCATGCCCAAAATATGACTTTCCTTTTCCAAATATTGATTGTTATCTCTTAAAGTTGCACCCTTATCAAGTTGCAGAACTTGATACTTTAGAGAAACATGGGAACTTTTCCAGGTTGTGGGTCACCTAAAAATGGAAAATAACCTCTGGAGAAGGCCGACTTCCTTTGTGTTATCACCTAACTATTGATTGTGAAGGAAAGGGTAAGAAAGAATGTGTGAAGATGAAAATTAAACCTTATGGTGATACACCTAAATAATTTTCCAAACTTGTACAACTACCTAACACAACTTTCAATCAATCAACAAAAGTTGCTATGCATAACTCAATACTCATATGCTATTGCATAAATATTTCATAAGAAAGCTATATTACATACAGTCTTAGAAGAATGGTAGATTCTCCTCACAACTAAAATTTGTTTGCAACACCAGCATAACCTATAACCTGAAACATACATATATTTTCTACTTAAAGGTGAGACATATTTACAAGGAATAAGAAAACTCACATGTAAATTCATCAATCATCCAACACACTCAATAAAATAGATAATTGACAAGGAAAAATTTGCTTTCTTTATTGATCTCCAAGAGTGAAACTGCACCATACAATGTATGTAAATGAGTTACAAAACTTTGCATTCTCCTCAAAGGATTCATAGAAATCACAAAGTATAAAAATGAGGAAGTAAGAACTAACTCTTCAAAAGAGTAAAATGAGAATATATCCCAACTCCCAACTAGATCCACCAAAATAGCATCAAGAGGTATCAATTCCCGTAAGCCTTCAAAAAGCCCAAAATTTAGCAACTGATTCTTCTCCAAAGAGGCTCCAAGAGTTGAAAAATTCATGTTTGATCTTGCTCAACATGATGACACATCAAAAATCCCTCCAAAAGCTCCAACTATTAAAGCAGTCCTATAACCTTGGCATATGTTTGCCAACCTCTTTCAACTTTCCTAGATGCTCTCAAAGTTATAAATCCAAACATATCCATATACCTCCACATCTCTTTTAAAGAGAAAACTCCTTGAACAAGTCTTCATAAGAAGAGTACGTATCAAATCTTTGCATGAGAATAGATATATGATTTTAATGGTTTATAAGATCACCATAAAAACATATACTTTACATTTTTTCATCTCCAATGCAAAAAATGAAATGGTCAAAATGACCATTTATTTGATAATATAGTAAAAGGCATTTAATTTGCATTTTAAATATCATTTATTTCAAAAGCCAAAATGATAGGCTTTATGACTAAGTCTTAAGAAGTGTTTATAAAAACACTTGAAAGAGATATAAGGCATGTAAAATGCCACAACTCAGCACAATGAATAAAGTTTTTATTTAAAATAAAAACTTAATTCATAACGTAAAGAATATTTCTCTTTTATTGATGCATCTTAGGGTTGATACCCTAAAAATGAACAAAAGAAAGAACATTATCATTTTACTTCATTTTTTTTCTCTATTGTGTTGGTACGCCACAATGAGTAAGCAAGGTCAAGGTTTTTGAAGCTGAAGGTGAAGGCTTCCTTAAAGATCTCAAGCAGAAAATGCATGGTAAGTATTTATGAAAGTATTTTCAGTAGATATTACAGGCTTTTCATGGTCGTGACTCCTGTAGTTATTTTAGCCGCCATGGTTCTTGTGAGAGCTTTTCATTTTATCTTTGTTTCTTGAATAGGAAAAATCATATAGAAATAAAAATATAGGCCACAGCTTCCACTGTTTGAGTTTGTATTTTCTGAGAAAAATAAAAGCAAATTCATTATCTGTATCTTCATTGATTCATTTGGGTATCTCGTTTTCCTCCACTGCAAGTAACCATAGCTCCTCCATTTTCATTATTCATGGTTGAGGGTTTTCTCTCTAAGGCTGCAGCCATACCTTTTGAGTTAAGACATTTTTTGGGTTTCATTCTTTTGGGCATTCATTTTTCTGTAACAGGCAATGGATTTTGCATTTTGAGTGCTTTTGTGGTTGTCTCTCTTTTGTTTCAAGAATGACCTTATTATGATACAGTCACGCAAGATAATAATATGAATGAGATTTCATGAGAGGGTGATAGTTGAAACAAGAGCCATCTCAGCTCACCGTCCCACAGAAAAAAATGCTCCCCTTCACCTCTCTGTATTGTGCAAGGTTGAGTATTTCTTCGTTCATTGCTATAACAATCCTTAATGCCTATTTTAAACTTTTGTAACAGTCTTTCAATGACTGTTCTATTTCTTTGATAGCTTCCATTATGTTAAATGCATTATTCTCCACATTTAAATTTTGCAAAGCTACTATGTCTTTATTACAATAAGATCACTAATTCCAGAATGCTCGCTAGCAATGTATGCCATAAACTTTACCTTTGAGACTTCATGTGTTTGCAAACTTTAATTTGATCATAACTGGTTCCAATATTGGACAAATGCCAAATCTCTTGCTCTCCTAGATTCAACCTCATTTCTTGCTTTTCTGGGCTCATCTTATTCAACTATTATAGTAGAGTTGTACAAATATCCTCTTCTCATAAAATTTTAGTTTGATATCAGTAATAGAAAAATCTACATAATTCTCTGTAAATTGGGTTTTGTCACTGAACCTAAAGGCACAACAGTGAACTCAACCTTCACTAGATGACTATAAAAAGTTTGCCGATATAACCCAACATTTGTCTAATAGTCAAAATTGACAATACCTCCTTTACAAACCACACCTTGAGAAGTAAATCCTTTTACCATTTACATTTGATCATGCATTATAAATGTTATTCTTGTCCCGATTACTAAAATTTTGACTCAGCATAATTGTTCGTTGTTCATTGCTCATTATAACCACTATTATGATATAAGAGCATTGTTGCTACTCTTGGATATTTCCAATTATCCTTTTGATTGCACCATTTATAAATATGTTGAATGAAATTTGAAAAACTATAATAAGGTATTGTCCTTAAATGTTTTGAACTATTTCATAACAGAGATCCCATTATATCACTCTTGATAGTTAATGATAACTATTCTCTTGAAGGTTTAATTTCATTGTTATCATCATGGAATCTTTTTTTAGAACAGTTTAACTGGCTCGAAGATATTCATTTGTTAACTGTAATATCCATCCAAATTTTAGTTGAGCAACTTGCATGCTACTATTATACCTATTGAGTGATCATGTTGTTTTAAGCTATTCCATAGTTTCAATGAGCAGAAACCTATTATTGTAATATGCATGGATGCACTGAAGTGCACTTAAAAAGTTGTGCATAAATAATGAGCTGGGATCAACCCTCATGGGAGCCACATTTATCCCCACTCATATTTAATCAGAACATGATTGCACCTGCTACTACACATGAAACAAATGAGTTAGAAAAATATGCATACTTTGATGTGATATCTCAATGGCTTCAGTGTTTTCTCTGATATATTCAGCATATGGATGTTCCTATTTAATGCATTTATGATTTAATGCACATCGAGACTAACTTGTGGATGGATAGGTAAATTTTCATGTATGGAGTATGACCTTTCATTGCTTAGAACATAGTTCTAACCTATTGCTTATCATCTTTTACAAGAAACCATAACACTAAGGACCAGAAGGAGCTATAAGGGGCAAGGCAACATCAACAGAAACTGGTCCAGCCAATAAGAACCAGTCATTCAGGCAATGGCTAGTTATCCTCCCTATATGTTTTCCTTTAAACATTTACTTATTCATGTATAACTTATTCTTGATGTACATTGAATAAGAAAAGTCAGTTTTCACGGCTTGTGTGAAACATATGTATCTAATTACATTCAATAAAGATTACATTTTCTGGAAAAGATTTGTGCAATCTTTCTATGTTTCATTCACTTGTATGAATGTAATATTTTTGCATTCTTGTAATCTTGTAAAGTATTTTCATTCGTATAATTGAATGTAACATAGGAAAGGTTAAAAACGTACCATTTGTATGAAATTTAAAAAGGTTCTACCTGATTGAACCTGTGGGTGAAAATCTGGTAACATTGATATCATAGTCGACCTCACGACAGGATATGATATGTTGTCCCTCATGGATGGTATCTCGAGCTATAATCAGATTTGTATTTCCCCTGAAGATCAACATAAAACAACATTCACTTGCCTTTGGGGTACATACTACTGGAATGTCATGTCATTTGGTCTTAAAAATAGCGCCACATATTAGAGGGCTATGACCACAATCTTTCATGACATGATGCATAAAATAATGGAAGATTAAGTAGACAACCTTTTGGCTAAATCGGTAACAAGAAAAGATCATCTAAAGGTTTTAGACACAATTTTCAAGAGACTAGAAGAATACAAAGTCCGACTGAATCCTAAGAAATGTGTCTTTGGTGTAACATCTGGAAAACTCTTGGGATACATAGTTTCTCAAAGAGGCATTGAAGTTGATCTAGCAAAAGACAAAGCCATCATGGACATGCCTCCTCCCAGAGGAATAAGCAAACTCAAGATATTACAGGGCAGGGTACAATCTATCTGGCGCTTTATAGCACAATTGGCCGATAAGTGTCAACCATTCCAATATCTTCTACGCAAAGGCATCCCCTTTGTGTGGACAGATAAATGCCAAGAATCCTTTCAGCAAATAAAAGACTACTTACTGTCACTACCAGTCCTCATGCCACCCATTCACAAAAAACCTTTGATCTTATACATCTCTGCCACTACTTCAACACTTGGGGCATTACTAGAACAGAACGATCAAGAAGAAAAGGAAAGGGCCATATATTATATCAGTCGAACACTAGTCGGGTATGAACTGAATTACACATCAATTGAACACACTTGTCTAGCAGTTGTCTTTGTAGCTTAGAAGCTAAGACATTATATGTTGAGCCATCAGACACAGTTGGTAGTAAATATTGACCCCCTCAAATATATATTGAGTCATGCAGCATTGACATGACATCTAGAAAAATGGGTCATGATTTTGAGCGAATATGACATTTAGTATGTAGAAAGAAAAGCGATCAAATGACAAGTGATTATAGACCAATTGGCAGACACACCTATACAAAGTGATCACCCCTTAGTGGCAGATTTCCCAGATGAGTCAATATTCCATACAAAACCAAAGACACCTTGGAGGCTATACTTTGACAGATCACATACTAATCATGGCTCGGGGGCAGGGATATTGTTTATCACCCCTCAAGGATATTCCATTCCCAAGTCTTTCTGCATAGCTTTCCCATGCACAAATAACGTGGCAGAATATGAGGCACTAGTTATAGGACTTAGAATGGAAATAAAATGGAAAATCAGAGCACTGCATGTCTATGGGGATTCTCAGTTAGTCATCAACCAAGTTAATGATGACTATGACACAAAAGATGAGAAGCTAATGCCCTACAAATGAATGGTTGACAACTTCCAGACATACTTTCACATGGTGACTTTTGAGCAAGTTCCAAGAACACAAAACAAGGCAGCAGATGCCATGGCTACAATAGGCTCTTTCCTTGACATTCCAAGCAATATGCCTTAGCTAGAATTCTTGATAGAACAACTGTTGGTCCCCACCTATGATATTCCAGAATCAAAGATGATCTACGAGCTTGTTGGTCTTGATTCTCCTTGGTACTAGGACATTCATGACTACCTTAAGTCTCAAACCCTCCCCCCTAATCTGTCTTATAACCAGAGGAAGTCCTTTATCTGAAAAGCCACAAGATATGCCATCGTCAGTGACACCCTTTACCGTTGTAGCTTTGATGACACCCTCCTTAGATGTCTCAACACCAACGAAGCACGCACAACCTTACGAGAAGTACATGAGGGTATATGCGAGTCTCACTCGAGTGGTCCTACTTTTTCCAAGAAGGTAACGAGACTTGGGTACTATTGGCCAACCATTGAGAAAGATGCACTAGAATATGTCAGGACTTGTCACCAATGTCAGATTCATAGTGATTTGATTCACACTCTAGCACAAGAACTTCAGTCGATTACGTCTCCTTGGCCCTTCACACAATGGGGAATCGGCCTTGTGGGAAAGATCCATCCTACCTCATCCAATGGCCACAAATTCATCATAACCGCCACTGAGTACTTTACGAAGTGGACCGAAGCCATCCCCTTGATGTACATAATTGGCAAACAAATCTCCAAATTCATTCTTAACTATATCATTTGCTGGTATGACCTTCCGCAATCCATCATCACTTACAATGCACATCCATTTAAAAACAAAGACGTTCATGAGTTATGTGAGAAATTTCATATCCAACATCATTTTTCCTCTCCATATTACCCATAAGGAAATGATCAAGTCGAGGCATCAAATAAAACCATTGTTAAAATCCTTAAAAAGACTGTCAATGACGTTGGCCATGATTGGCATATTCAACTCAACCTTGCTCTGTGGGCTTACCACACCAGCATTCGTACACCTACGGGAGCCACTCCATTTGCCTTGGTATTTGGATCTAAGGCCATCTTTCCCATTGAAGTTGGAATTCCTTCCTTACGAGTCTCCTTGAAGGGTCTGACCAATGATAAGGAGTATAGATAGTCATTCCTACACGAGCTGGAGATGTTAGAGGAAAGAAGGCATAATTCCCTAAACCATCTACAAGCATATTAGAACCGTCTCTATCACAGTTACAACAAGAAAGTCATGGTTAGGAAGTTTGAAATTGGTGACCTAGTCCTCATGTAGAACTCTAAGAATCAGGCTAACAGAGAAAAGCCAGGCAAGTTTGAACCAAACTAGTTGGGTCCTTACATCATCATATCCTCTTTTGGTTCTGGAACATATCGGTTGGCTACTCCAGATGGTGAACAATTGACAGAGCCTATCAATATTCTACATCTCCACAATTTCTATGCATAGCATCAGAAAGTCAAGCTAAAAATTTCAAAAATACAAAAAAATTTGAAAAATGATAAAAAAATTGTTGCCTTGGTGAAAATTTGGCAAACAGGTGTCTTGGCGGAACCAAAAAAAAAATGACAAAAAAAATAAAGAGAAATAATTCATCCAATAGTGAAAACCTGGCAAACAAGCGCTTTGGATAAGTACCATGGTTAAAACCTAGCAAACAGGCACCATGCGTAGTCAATCATTGCTCGACCATCTACTGTCACTTTATTTGTCTTGGCCTATGATGGAACACATTTTCTATCACCACCGTGTGACCTTTGCTATGACATCATACCCTTCCTTTCATGGTTGACAAATGATTGACATCAAGTCCGACATACTGTCCATTAGGTATCCCATGCATATCCTTTTCACGTCCTTTAAAATTGGCTAAGTCTTAGACCTGACTAGGGGAAAAAAATTTATCATGTCATTGCAATAGGTATCACACATGGTCTGGGAAATTGCAAGAGTCCTTAAAAAAGACAAAAATATTACAAAAGTCCTAAAAAAAGACAAAAATATTGCAAAAGTCCTAAAAAAAGACAAAAACATTGAAAAAGTCCTAAAAAAAGACAAAAACATCACAAAATGTCCTAAAGAAAGACCTAAAAAAAAAAAATTTTAAAAATAAAATTGAAAAATGTCCTGAAGAAACAGCAACAAACATCAAACTGTCTCAAGAAAGCAAAATAAAGGCATTTCCCATTGAAAGTATGTCATGTCAATCAATCAGTCTTTGTCATTCGTCTGAACTACGTTGTCTCTTCGCATTTGCTATGTAGGAAAGACTCATTTTCAAGTCCCCAAGAAATTAGGCCAGTCCTTTTAGGTTTGTCAAAATAAAATCATGATGCAATCTTTGGTCATCAAGACAAATTCATTGGTCATGTCAAACTACGAGGTCTCTGAGTGTATGACGTAGGCAAGGCCATCTATTGATGATCTGGGGGATATTTTTAGTGAAAATTGAAGTGTCTTCAATACTCTATATTTTAGCACCATCAGAAAGAGCTCAGTGTCCTGATTCCAGTGCAACTTGAACGGAGTGAAAAGGAGTCTGTTTGCACAAGTTACGACCAGTCAAACCTTGGGTCAAACTGCCATCAGGGGTCATCTAGAAGGTGAAAAAAATAATTGTCTCAAAAATTGATGGAAGTAGTGTCAATTCAAAGAGCTCATCGATACAATTTCGGCAACATTTGTTTCGTCAAAATCTGACACCGTATGCTCGAGATATTGGTAGTCAAAGTTCAGTTGACTTGGTGGTATAGCTGGTGACATCAGCATGATGTCAGCATGTGACATGGCAGTTGACTAGTTAGTGACATGGAATTGTAGGTGATGTGGCAAAAATATCACAAGAAAAAAATTCACGTACCATGCTTTATTTTTGAAAATAAAGTGTGGAGGCTTATTTAATCTCACAAAAATCCATCGGATTTTGTGGGATCCCAATCAGATTTGGTGGGATCCAAATCTCCTAAAAATCAATGGAATTAACTCATAAGAAAAAAATAAAAACCTCCTAAAATAACACTAAATTGTTGTTTTAATTTTAAACTAAACTCCCTAAACTCAAATAGCCCGTGAATATAATAAGACAAGGGCTTTAAAACAAATTCCAAATGTTTATTTAAGGGGTTGTTTAATGTTTTTATTTTTAATGGGGAAGTTATTGTTTTTATATAAATGGTTAGTGTTTTTTTGTAAGGCTTATAATTATAAAAGCCAAAGGAGGGGGGTTAATTTGTTATTTTATTAACTATGGTGGTTTTTGGCCTTTTTAGCCAAAATTATGTATAAAAAGGGGGTTTAGGTGTGAGAGTTTTATTCATTCAAAATTTTCAATTCTAGGTGATGCAAGAGAGGGATTTCTAAGGAGTTCTTTGAGCCATTCTTGTGCGTCGGAGTATTGTTACGTTGCCGAAGTGCTAGAAGGAATGGTCTTGGTGTATTTGTAATCTTTTTTGGAGATTAATCGGATCGGTCTCACTCTATTGGAGCGGACCCGGAGATGTAGTCACAATTGTGGCAAACTCCGTTATCAGATTGTTTGCACTTTTTCTCTCCTTCTCTCTCATGTTCTGATTTGTCACTTTAATTTTCAGTCTTTAATGCATAAGTTCATTAATGAATGCATGAATTTGTAATTCCTTAAGTTGTTGTAATTAAGCATTCAAATATGCAATTAGTCTAGATCTTATACAGATCAAGTGGTATTAGAGCTTTTGGTGACTATTATTGTAGTTGGTTTTGAATGCTAACAAGATCTAGGATTCAGAAGGGCGAAGGCAAGCTTGAGGAATTTAATCCTGAGATCGGGAAATGAAAAACTTTTCTGAAGATGTATGTATCTGGAATGGAGGTACCTAAAGAACTCAGTGAGCAAGAGTTTCGAAGAGCTTTTTGGCAGATGGGAGCTGCGTTGGATATGCTACTTAAAGAAAGGGAAGAACGCATGAAACGTGAAGAAGATTATGGAGACAGTAAAAGCAAGAAGAAGCAATCAGTAGGTGGTGATGAACCCCCAAAATCTCCTCCTTCTCCTCCTTCTCCTTCTTCTTCTACACATTCTCTTTCTGGTAATCCTTTTAAGGGTGTAAACAAGCCTCAAATTAAATTGGATGTTAAGTTTGAACTACCTAAGTATTGTGGTGAATTAGATGCTGAAAAACTAGATGATTGGATTCAACAAGTAGAAGTTTATTGTAGAGTTCAAAACCTCTTTGTTGATGCTTCTAGGATCCAGTTAGCCACTCTTTGGTTGGGAGGTTCAGCTCTTACCTGGTGGGAGAGTAGGACTAGAGCAGAAATTTCACAGCATGGTAGAATCAATTTGTCTTGGTCAGAATTTGTTAGTGCTCTTAAAAAGAAATTCTATCCCTTAGGTCACATGCAACAATTAATGATGAATTGGCAAGTGTTTAAACAAGGGAAAGGTCAAACTGTCTAAGAGTACACCCATGAATTCAGAAAGAAGGCTATTGCATTAAATGTACCTTTGTACACCCAAGATACTTTGTTGAAGTACATAGGAGGTCTTCACTCATATCTCAGACATTCCATTTTGGTATTGAACCCTTGTAATTTGGATGAAGTTTGTGTCCAAGATATACATCTAGAGTCAAGAGGAAAAGGTTCTTTTATTGATAAGTTTGATAATGATAACTCTGTAAAAAAATCTTCTAAGGTTGCAGAGACAGGGAAAGGAAAGAAGACAGCTACAGTCAAGAAGGATGACAAGCTTTCTTGCTCTCATTGTGACAAGAAGGGTCATGATGAAGATCATTGTTGGAAGTTGCATCCCGAATTGAAGCCTAAGTGGGCTTAGAGACAGAATCAGAAATAGAAGGGTAAGGAGAAAGCCACAAATGTTGTTATGGATCTTGGTTCCGATTCTGATGATGAAACTAAGATAACAGCTATGGGTTTGAAAGGTAAAGCTCCTAATTCCAGTGTTTCCTTTGATAGTTGTGCTTCTACTTTTGAAGTTAATGATGTCTCTGAAGATACGAAAAGGAATGAGTTGTTTCATTTAAGGGTTGTTGCTAAGAACATTAAAATTGATGCACTCATAGATATTGGTTCTCAAGTTAACTTAATTTCTAAAGATGTTATAAGGAACTTGGGATTGAAAACTACATTGCATAAGAAACCTTATCCACTAGGCTAGATTTGTGAGAATGATAAGTTGCAAGTAACAAGACAATGCACTTTGAGATTCGCAATCACTAGTAAGTTTGTGGATGAAGTACAGTTTGATGTGGTTCCACTAGATATCTGTGGGATAGTTCTGGGTAGCCCTTATCTTTATGATCGGAAAGCTATTTTCTATAGGGAAAAGAATCATTATCATTTGTTTAAAGACGACATTCAGTATATTGTACATTCTCACAGGATTAAGACTGATCATTCTTTTACAAACACGAGGCAATTAAAGAGGGTGATTAATGCAAGTAAATATTTAACTCTTATGTCTGGCAGCACAGGTGGTTCTAGACAGGAACTTGGAGTAGCTAACCAGGGTCAGATGTCGTAGGATGCACCCATAGTACAACATGAGGGAATGGTGATTGAAAGCATTGATGGTCCCTTGGGTAAAAATGTTTCTCATGTGAAAGATCGATATGTTGATTTATTCTCTTTCATCTCTGCACTATTGTTCAACTTGATGCTAGTCAATTTTTGTTGGTTAGTGGCTACAATAGTTGATGTAGATGCTTATGGAAGTGATAGAATGATGTTTACGTTCAACAATGTTGTTGCAGTCTTCATTGTGCTTGTGATCTAGGTATATAGATGTAAAGATGATACAGGACAAGTGAGGAGGCCAAGTCCTCACTTGATGTTTGAATAAATGCCACTTTTGGAGGTCCAAAAGTTCTCTACTGGGGACGCCTGATCCGGGGGATATTTTTAGTGAAAATTGAAGTGTCTCCAATACTCTAGATTTTAGCACCATCAGAAAGAGCTCAGTGTCCTGATTCTAGTGCAACTTGAACGGAGCGAAAAGGAGTCTGTTTGCAGAAGTTACGACCAGTCAAACCTTGGGTCAAACTGCCATAAGGGGTCATCTAGAAGGTGAAAAAAATAATTGTCTCAAAAATTGATGGAAGTAGTGTCAAGTCGAAGAGCTCATCGATACAATTTTGGCAACATTCGTTTTGTCAAAATCTGACACCGTATGCTCGAGATATTGGTAGTCAAAGTTCAATTGACTTGGTGGTACAGCTGGTGACATTAGCACGATGTCAGCATGTCACATGGCAGTTGACTAGGTGGTGACATGGAATTTTAGGTGATGTGGCAAAAATCTCACAAGAAAAAAATTCACGTACCATGCTTTATTTTTGAAAATAAAGTGTGGAGGCTTATTTAATCTCACAAAAATCCATGGATTTTGTGGGATCCCAATTGGATTTGGTGGGATCCAAATCTCCTAAAAATCAATGGAATTAACTCATAAGAAAAAAATAAAAAACCTCCTAAAATAACACTAAATTGTTGTTTTAATTTTAAACTAAACTCCCTAAACTCAAATAGCCCGTGAATATAATAAGACAAGGGCTTTAAAGCAAATTCCAAATGTTTATTTAAGGGGTTGTTTAATGTTTTTATTTTTAACGAGGAAGTTATTGTTTTTATATAAACGGTTAGTGTTTTTTTGTAAGGCTTATAATTATAAAAGCCAAAGGAGGGGGGTTAATTTGTTATTTTATTAACTATGGTGGTTTTTGGCCTTTTTAGCCAAAATTATGTATAAAAAGGGGTTTAGGTGTGAGAGTTTTATTCATTCAAAATTTTCAAGTCTAGGTGATACAAGAGAGGGATTTCTAAGGAGTTCTTTGAGCCATTCTTGCGCGTCGGAGTATTGTTATGCTATCGAAGTGCTAGAAGGAATGGTCTTGGTGCATTTGTAATATTTTTTGGAGATTAATCAGATCGGTCTCTCTATTGGAGCGGACCCGGAGATGTAGTCACGATTGTGGCGAACTCCGTTATCAGATTGTTTGCACTTTTTCTCTCCTTCTCTCTCATGTTCTAATTTTTCACTTTAAGTTTCAGTCTTTAATGCATAAGTTCATTAATGAATGCATGAATTTGTAATTCCTTAAGTTGTTGTAATTAAGCATTCAAATATGCAATTAGTCTAGATCCTATACAGATCAACCGATGAGCCCCGAGGCTGCACTAGGTTAGTCCATTAGCGTTCATGGTGCTACATTGGCACACATGTCAAAAGGTCTTCAAGTCAAACAAATCATTTCAAAACAAGCAAAACTCTTAAAATAAACTTTGGCAATTCCTTAATAAACATGACAATCACATCAGCATGTCAATATCAATATATAGTTGACACAAGTCAATTCAATCAACTTCAATCAAATTTGGTCAAAACAAGTTACATTATCATAACCAGTCAAATTTTCAACTCTTGGTTATCTTTCAGATGTGTCCTTCTGAAGAGAAATTTCTCTCATTTATTCCTTGGGATGTGTCCTTCCTAGGCATTATCACTGTCATCCGACATTTTGAGGGATCTTCTTGACATCTAAGGATCACTCCTCTCGACATCAATGTATTCTTCATATGTGTCCTTCTGAAGAAAAATCTCTCATTTATGCCTTAGGATGTGTCCTTCCTAGGCATCATCACTGTCACCTAACATTTTGAGGGATCCTCTTAACATCTAAGGATCACTCCTCTCGACATGAAGGTATTCTTTAGATGTGTCCTTCTGAAGGACAACCTCTATCATTTATGCCTTAGGATGTGTCCTTCCTAGGCATTGTCACTGCCACTTGGCATTTCGAGGGATCCCTTTTGACATTTAGGGATCAATCCTCTTGGCATCAACATTATTCAGGATGTGTCCTTCCTGAATTTGGCAATCTTCGGCATTTCGTCATCTTGGCATCGTCAAAACCTTGACACCCTAGCATCTCGACATCATCAAACCTAACATATTGACATTAAAACACTTGGCATCTAGACACACTTAGCAAACACTTGGCACTTGTCTTTGGCTTTTTCATCATGTTACTAGTTTTTCAGCGAGATCCCGACAATAGGATTTAGAGAAGCAGTGACGTATCATGACGTTTGTCTTATCTTTTGACACTCATGTTACTAGTTTCTTAGCAATGTCCTGACTACATGATTTAGAAAAAAAATGACGTATCATGATAATGGCTTTATTTTGTCCTTTTGGAAATCATGCTGCTAGTTTCTCAAGGATGTCCTGGAAACAGGATTTAGAGAAGCAATGACGTTTCATGACTTGTATTTTTTTTCTTTGTTTGTCTTTTTATGCTTGTGGTTGGTTATGACAAAAATACAGGGGCAATTGCGCTGTTAGTATGAGTCATGATCATCCTTGTTTGTGAATTCTTGTCTTATGTGATGGTACAACCTTGCACACCTTGATTTATGTCATATCATGGTGTTTGTTGGCCATTACAATAATCTGCCCAATGATGATTAAGAGCAATAAATATTAAAGTCCTATCGTAAAGTTCTGAAGGATTTGGTCTACAAACTGACATGCATCTCCTTCAGTCTTGTCATCTTCTCTCGTTTGTCTCTCGATGATATCCTGTGTCATACAAAAACATAAGTGCATACATAATCATATAGACATTGCATTAGGTCCGTACATACATCATCCATAGCATTAAATCATATACATATTGCACTATATATGGTCATACATTATCATAATCATAAACATGGCATTCATTCAAATAAATACATTATTCATATCATCATCATCCATGACACAACATTGGCATGATATACAAATAAACATGGCATTATCATGGCATCACATCATAAGTAACCATCATAGGATATACATGACAGGGCATATAAATAAATACCATCATCCATCATGAATGCATAATCGACATAGGCATCACATCACATACATCATAGTGCATAAATCAACTAACATCACATAATACACATGTAGGCCATGTCAAAACTGCATCATATATATAACATCATCTCAAAAATCAAAGTCACAGGATAGAGTCATGAGATATCCCAAAAATAGATCTCATAGGCTTGATAGTCAATACATAAAGTGTCATAACATAAAGACTGAAACATGACTGTAGTAAGCATGTCCCTATGAAATGCTCTCCTCATCCCCTCATGGTGAAGAGTGTGGTGAATGAGGACCTATGCCTAGCACTGAGGTAATAGGTGGAACTATAGTAACCTCTGTCTGTGAAACCAATGGAACTAACACTAATGGCATCATCTCCATGGTAACATGCATATGTGATGACATTGCAGCCTGACTCTATGAAGCTGAAGGATCTGTCACTGGAGGAGGACCAGGTACTAATCTATGGCCTGAACCTGATGACCCATGTGAGTGCCCTGACCTGTGATTGGAGGAGTGTGTGTGATGGGACCTGTGACTCAAAGTATGCCTTGAAGAGGTCGAGCCCCTTGCACTACTCTGACTACCACTGCCACTACCTGATCTACTGCCACTACCTGTTTGTGTCTTGGTTAGAGTGGGATCTCTCATCTCGGCTGGCACGACCTACTCATACAACTACCTGTATCGCCCAAGCCATACGCTAATCCTACCAAACTCCCAAGCTATATCTGTCAATGGTCCTGTACATAGTCATGTGCACTTTGTACACCACTGCGCTGCCTCCTATTGGCGGATGACTTCCTAATCCCACTCTACCCGAGCCACCTCTAGCTCTAGCTACAGTGCTCTGACCTGTGCGGCACTCTCATCCAGTCTCCTCTACAGGTCTACCACCCTCTGGTCTATTGTGGCATCATGGGGTAATGACAAGCTAGATGGTACCTCCTCCTCTCCCTCCACCATGCTCCATCTCAGTAGTCTCTCAGCCTCGCTAATGGCCTCATCCTCATAATCCTCCCATGTATCCTCCTCTCCTCTAACTCCCTCCTCTCACAGCATATCAACATCCATCTCAGCCTCTAGTCAAATCTCCTCCTCCCTGACCTCCTGATCCTGCCTACCTCCTCCTCGGCCACATGCTCATGACCTATATCCTCCTACTCTTTCCTAGGCCCCTCCTCCTCCTCACCTACCTCTTGGATGGCTTCCAATGCCCCTCTCGCTGCACATTGTCTCACCCTCCTGCCCTACCTCCTGCCATCTCTCCTCCATCTCTGGCCATCCCCTCCATCATCCCCGTCATCTCCACCCCTACCTTCATCCCTACCTCCATCTCTACCTCTACCTATGTCGCCATCTATGCCCCCTCATCTAGCTTGTGGCACACGGGGTATCACTGATCTCTTGTCAATCGGTGTTGGCCCATCTGGATCTTTCAATGGCATTAGTCATTGTGCCTGCCACCACAAGTCATAATCAGTGGTCATCCATGGATCTACAATCCCACCCCTCCATCCCCACTACTATGCTACTAGACCATCAATCTACTGCTCAAAAAATAGTATGGGAATAGGCAGACCCTAGGCTCCATCCCTTGAGGATTTGGCATACTCGGCTATGCCTACCAATACACCCTGCTACTCTCCAAACTGTCTCATAACATGTTGTAGCAGATACATCTCTATGATGAGCTGACTCTACACTGTCCTCCCAATTAAATAATGATACTGTTTGTAGAAACTGAGGTGGTCATCCTCGTCATCCCACTGCTCATAGTCTCTAGAGGGCCTCCAAATGAATGTAATCATGGTATCAATATGATGGCACCACCAACCTATCTCTCCAACCCTCGTCTGTTGTAGAGCACTGACATAGTAATATGCATATGGCATACCCTCGACTAGTTGTGGTCTCTGAATAGGAGGTCAGAATATCACCACATGCTCCCAAGCCCATATCATCAGAAGTGTCGTGTCACACCTAATGCTCTGTGCCCTCCTATAGGCCACCTTGTGAAGCTGATGGTAAAGCATGCCTAATAAACAGGGCCCCCAGGCATAAACTGTCCTATCTCACCTCATGCCCACTAGCACATCACCCCAACCAATGGGAAACCCGTGTCCGCGATGGTCAGGAATCAATATCTTGCCGATCAATGTCACTAGCAGTGCATCAAACCAGGCATAATGCTCTGCCATAAACTCCCAGCAAATCTCGTATCCCTTGATGTCAAGTCTTGCACCCTGATCATGATAGTAGGTCGTAAAGGTTTGATAGCCATGCTGAGGGTCATAGACGATCCTCTCTCCTTGAATCAGAAAATGGATAATACGGTAGACATCCTCCAATGTCACGATAGCCTCTCCTATTGGCAAATGGAGAGAGCATGTCTCAGAGTGCCTCCTCTTGCACAATTCAGCCAATAGTCCCCTATTCACCTGAATAACGGGCATATAAGCAACATAATACAAACCTACCTACATAAACTGTTGTCACTCTCGCGGACACAGCTGATCTTGAAATCGGAAGGTCGATGGTCTACTCTCTCGAGTATAGATAGGCGCTAGCTGCCTCTGCACATGATCAAACAACACATCAACACCTTATGTAATATCATCATTATCATCATTATAACTCAAAAGCTTTTAAAATTTGAAACCCATCAGAATTGGCCTTAGTCAAAGTCAAAGTCAAATATGTTGTGTTGACTTCATTTGCGTCACGAAAAAGTGTTTGTGTCATTATGTGCTTCACTTGTGTCTCGACCCAGTGATTTTGTCGTTCGGTCCCTCAATTGCATCACATCAGAGCATTTGTGTCACACTCTATGGCACGTGTCACTTCATTCGAATGCATCATTCAAACTAACGAATGCATCACAAAATGAAATATGTCACATTATAACTCTCGAATGCGGCACGATATTGTGAATGCATCACACTTTTTAGCAAATGTGTCACACATCCTTGGCCTAACCTAATTACCCCTTGCACTTGCATCGTGACACACCAAATGTGTCAAACGCGAAGTCAAATGCAGCTTACATGTATGCATATGTGTTGTAGCGCATTCGTTGTTGGCCCTAAAACCCTAAATTTTGCACAAAAAATGATAAAATAAAAAGGTGGGTTAGAGGTACATACCACTAGCTCTAAGCCCTCTAGTCTCTTGATGGTCCACACGATCTCACCGCAATGCTCGGTTATTAGAATCACCATCCTTGTAGAAGTCCTCTTTGCTCATCGCTCTAAAAATTTATAAAGTGAAAAGTGAAAATGAATTGACGTTTACCCCATTGTCAACCTATTTATAGGGTCAAAATGACATTTGTCAACTCTTTTATTACTGGAGGCCCTTTTGACCAACTCTTCCCACCCTTTTGGCTATTTCAATCATGTCAGAATCCAAAACAGTTTGCGCCATTCTCTTTCCTGTCACACAATAGACTTATCAGGACACTTTCCAAATTTTTCTGTCACCTGGCCAAAATTCAAAAAATTTCCTGAGAAGGTCATCGATACTCTTCACCTTCGCTGGGGCATGTTTTTGACTTATTTTCTTTATCACAATGCAACAAGCTACATTATGACAAAGAGGGGCAAAATGTAGACACTTAAAAATGACCTAGGCCTGCAAGCTCTATTTTTAGCACTTTCATCCTAGCATAATTATGACATTTAATTATGTCCTTGGTCCACATTCGACTATTAATTAAATAATTCATAATTATTTAATTAATTCATGTCCTTTTATTCTTCATGATTATTAAATAAATAAATTACATTTATTTATTCAATACATCTTTAATTGTCTAAATCTTCCTACAATTAAATTAATTTATTAATTTATTTAATTACCTTTATTCATTTATGTTTTCTTGATTATTAAATAAATGAATTTTATTTATTTATTTAGTATGTCACTAATTCTCATAATTAAATAGATTTATCAATTTATTTAATTATCGGTCATTATCCCCTAAATTAAATAATTATGTTTAATTATTTAGTTGTCTAATTTGACATTTCTCTCATTTTTAAATAAATGAAATTATTTAAAATGATTTCATTTTATTAAATGTCACTTCATTTTAGTAAATAATCTGAAAAAGATTATTTATTGTCACACAAAATCCTTATTTTGAATTAATTTAATTCAAAAATGTAATCTTCTTCCAAAAATCAAGTAATTGAGCAAATTCTTGATTTTCCAAATCTGCTTTTCAGTTCAACCTTTATCCTCTTGATTTTTCGAATCTTACAAATCAAGTAATCTTTATCTTCTTGATTTTCAAAAATCTTTATCTTTTTGACTAATTGTCATATTTATTCTCGACCACTGATTTGATTTTCTCAAATGACATCTTGACCACTCATTTAATAATTTTTCCCTAACCATGATTAGGGATTGTCACATGAAATCTCCTCCGTCCATCCAAAATTGTGTTTTCTATAAAATGTCAATTTTGCTCACATTTTAGACTTACACATGATTTTGTTATTCTAACATTCATGCTTAGAATTTACTTTGCACTTAGTTTATTAAATTGGACTATTTATTCATAGGAATTATAGTCTTTTGTCATTTAAATCCTTCAAATCTTGCATAGGACATTGTCATAGTCATTTGCTCACATACACAAATTTGAGGGCCACAATCACAATTGTTGTAAGCTAGAAGGTGCTATGGAGGTGAATCCTGGAGGCTTCAATGAGTAACAGGTATAATCATTCTCATTCATTTCATTTTCTTTCATTGTACTTGATAGCTTCTTTGGGTTTTATTGATCTAATCCGCTAACTATAAACCTTTTTGAAAAATTAACCCATTGATACAACGACTACAACTTGGAGAGATATATAGAGAGAATTAAAGAACTTGTATTTTCTAAGGACATCATTAAGGGTGACTCAAAATTGATAATTGAGTCACTTGAAGGTAAGGTTGAAACCCCTTGGAAGATCAAGAGTATAATCTAGGATTCTAAAAGAGTGATTAAATCTTTCAATTAATATTCTCTACATCACATCTTTAGATAAGGAAATAGTGTTGTTGACTTAGTTTCTAATGTTTTCCTATCTAATTTTCAATGGTTTTTTTTAAAATTTTGAGAATATCCCGCAACAAATAAAAGATTAGGTTTCTAAGGACTATTTGAGTAGTGTCAATTCTATTCATGGAAATGGTGTCTCAAATAACCTAGGTCATGGTTTTTTAAATAAATTCTATGCTTGGGCCTCTTAGTTTCTTTTACCGCCCTTGTTTGAATTCAAATTTTCCTGCACAATTGATGAAGTGTAAGTGGAGGAATAAAATGGTGATTAATAAAGTATTTTTGCTCATGTTAGCTTGCATACACGTCATTTAAACATGTGTTGTTATATGTTGTGGAAAACCCTTAAGATTTCTATGATAGGAACTTGGAAAGCGATAGAGATAAGATTCTCCACAATCAAAACTTAACTAAAAATTTGGTGATCCTGGATAAGACAACAAATAAGGAAAAATTAAGTTTCAACTATATTTACCTTATAAAATTAATATTCTAAAGGGTATTCATTTAAAGCAAATTTTGTTTAATGAGGGGGGAGGATTTTACAATACTTTTATTTTATTTTATATAATTGCAAAGGTCATGAGAATTAACTACCTTATGCCTTTGGGATTGAGAAGTACTTTTATGAAGGTTTTTCACATGATTTCACTTAGGTCACCTTTTGATAGAAGTCACTTCAATTGTTCCTTTGACTATAGATAAATTTTAACATTCTTAATCATTATCAATATTGGTGAGCTCCTTCAAATGAATTCTAGGTATTGGCCTAATATTATGGAAGCCCAAACAGAGATATAATTGAAATCAAACCATGAAAAAATCATCATTAAAATTTTTGGTAGATCTTTCTAGAATACTAGAGATTTTGGCATGGATTTTTTAGATGTTTCCTAGGCTTCTAATTTCTCTCTAAGTGTTTGTAAGTAACTTTGTAACCAAAGGAGGGTTATCTTTTTTCACATTTGTGCTATAGCTATTGAGAAAAATAAGTTTTTGATTTATATCAGTTTCAGAAATATCATGGGGGTCCTAGGAAGTGGTTTGAGTCACTCTCCTATGTGTTATTGCACCAGAATGTAGAGATTTGGAAGCTATTTGAAACTACTCATATGATTCCCTTCTTCATCATGATAAAGGGTTACAATGATGAGTTAACATCAAAATTGTATAACTCCTAGCTTGAAGATAGGGTTAAAATTGACAAAATTACATTTTTGGTGACTCCAAAGTTAATAGTGGAGACAACTAGTTTAGATTGCAGAAGTCTGAAAGTGGCTAAGATTAGTAATGGAAACTATCAAAGGTTCACTGATAGTTTCCTAGAAGGTGAGGATAAGCTCCAACACTACCAAAATAGTTATGATTGTGAAAGGCTCCCAGAACCGTATCGGGTGGTCAACATGCATATAATGTACTTCACCCTAGAAGGTAGGTATACTATTGTCCACAAGTATCACTTTCCTTTTCTTAATCGCATTGGAAGGAAGCAAAAAATGAATATACCTTATTTTCTCCTTTCATCCCTAAAGCAATGTAAGGCCAAGGGGGCTTCTCCACCCCTTTACCAGGGCCTAATTCAAAGATTATATAACTATGTCTCTACTGAAACGTCTATGCTTGGCCCTTCTTTGGTGAATGAGCCCCAAGAAACAAAAACCCTGAATAACCAGCTCAACCCCCACCCTAAACCTAACCCTTGCAAAAACCTTAGAAGTGAGACTACCTCTTCAACTAAGGCCATTCTGAATGATAATCCTCCTAAAGTATTACTCCTAATGAAGCCTTCATTTTAAAAAAGTATACCATTAAAGGTCTATTAATCAAAGAGGACCCAACTGTTTTGACTGTGAAAGGAAAGAAAATTACTAACAACCCTTTTGGTAACCATTCTAATGTTAAAAGAAAGAGCCAAGAAAATATTGAACCAAGAACAATGAAAAATGTTACTATTGAAATCTGGGATGAGGAGGAAAAAGAACGCATGGATGATTAAATTAGTGGGAAAGGTAGAAGAAGGTCAACTAGATTGGTGGGTCAATCTGCCAAAGGAAAAAAGCTAAGTTTTCAAGAACCTAAAGATGAACTTTTGGAAGAGGAGGATTCCTTAGACCTAAGAAAGAAAGAGATAGTGGTGGTTCTTGGTGAGGACCTTAAGGAAGACTGTATTAGTAGCGAGGAGGAAGATGAGGAGGAGGAGGAGGATCAGGAGGTGTTGAAGGACTTGGAGGATACCAAGGAAGAAGGAGATGAAAAACAACAAAAGAAAATGAAGAAGTGAATATGAAAACAATGGTAAACCCTGAAAATGAAATGGAATAGGAAGACTGGTCTCTTCAGTTTTATAAGAATCAATTTCTTGTGTTGCAAGAAGAAGTGAATAGGATGGACAAATATTTCAATAGGTTGATCTTAATAACACACGGTATCATGAGAAGGGTGATATTTGTAATTGTGAATGGTATGGAAAAAGTTAGGAAAGGGTAGAGGAGGAAGGATTCCTCCTAGGATATGGAGATGTCGTCTAAGGAAAGGGTGGCTACAAAAAAGGAAATTTGGAGTGAGCAACTAGAACAGTTGAATAAGGAGTGGGACTTGATCAGTAGTCCCAATAATTAGTTAGGTCTTTTGTCTCCTTATTTTTGAGGCCTGTGAGCCTGGGTCCTTATTGGGTCTGTGTGCCCCTATGTTTATTTTGGTTATCTTTTGTTTGCTATTTTCTTTACAAAATTACATGTTTTATGGTTGACTGTGGCATGGTTGGTTGGCCTTCTATTGTTTCATTCAGGATGTCAGTCTGATGGAAATTTTGGTTTGTTTGTTTTGATGTTGCTAAACTGTTGGCCTTAAGGCTTATCTCTTGATCTTTGTCTAGGTTGAGGGGCCCTTTCCTCTACTTTTTTAATCAAAAATATATTTTTAAACTAAAATTTTCACTAGGCCAATGGTTATGGTGCCCATGTGTCAACCAAGTTGGTGTATTGATCAATTTCCATGTCTATGAGTTATAGTTTTGAAAATTGCAATAGTGTGAGGATGGTACATGCAACCCAATTTTTGTTGCTGAAAAATCCCGCCTACCAAGCATATAAATTTTATTAAATTTAAGAGGATCTCTTAGGTGGAGCAAATAAAGGAAATACCACTCTTCAATCTCAAGCACATTCAACAATTATACTTTAGCAATATGTAATTCATCATCAAAAGAGAAGGAATATTTGCATGACCTAGGACCATAGTGATACTTTATTTTTCCTCATAATCATCCTTTGTATATAGTTCCCCTAATGATAATTTCTCATATGTAACTCTATAGTAATCCTCAAAAGATTTTTTTCCTTTGATCTATGGCTTCATGCAACTCTTTCATTTGTGATCCCATAATAGTGTATCCCATTTTTTGGTGAAAAACAAAAACTCAAAATAAATAATTTTAATATTTTTTCTAATGTGTGTCTATTATATCAAAAAAATGGTATTCAAGAATAATATTAACAAATGAGTTGTATAAATTCTATGTAGATTCAAGTTGTAAAATTTTTAATAATTATTTCTACAAATTTTACTTTAATTTTTATTCAATTCTTATTTTTTATTATATTTTATTAAAAACATTTCATGTCACATAGCACAACCTATCCCTCTTTTTTTTATTTGTGCAGGTTAGATTTGGAAGTTTTAGTAGGAGATAGTTCCAGAAACTATAAAGCAAACTGTAATCTTCATCTCAAACTTTATAGATATGGAAACGGAGGATTCTTATCTAGGGCTCCCAATGCCCGTATCCTTGCAAATAGGCCCCAAATTTTTGTCACAATTTCTTCTCTCTATCTCATTCTTAAATCTGAAGCTTTTATGGAACTTTCCATTTTCACCTATGTGATAAATTTCATTTTTAGATATAGGGTTATATGTCAAATAGGCTTGTTAAATCATTGTAGATGGCGAGATTCACTAATCCCAAATCTAAAAGACACAAAAGAGCCTAAAGGGAGTGAATTTCCCTCAACTACCTCAAGACTACCTCAAGGAAATAGGCTAAAAAGGAAGGGGAAGCTAAGTTTTGCTTCTTTTTTTTATGGAGGTTTTTGGGAAATGAGTGAGTAGACCACGGTGGTCTCGAACTTTGAACTGACTAGATCTCAGCCAAAGGACGCTAGCATGTGAGACGGATGCTAGCACGATGCAAAGATGTCTACATGGCATGCAAAAGTCCTTGACAAAAAATCCCTCACCGACAAAAAATGACAAGAACACATGTGAAAAGCAAGGAAAAGGTGGTAGGTCTTTGCATTTTTAGGTTTATAAGGCTAAAGTGAGATAATATTATAGGAAATTGCACAAGGTGCAATTTTACACCATAATATTTTTCCCCCACTTAAGCGAGCATGTGTCTAAGCATATGTGAGCTAAAGTAGAAAGAGGTTGAAAAGAATATATTGAAAAGGAGAGGAAGCAATCATTTGATCCGACATACTCTAATGTGAAGGGGGAGCTCTACCAAGATTTGAAGAGGACATGGGTCTTTGATCCTACAAATCCAATTGCAATCTCATCATAAAAATCTTAGCTATAGATAAACATGTGAGGTGAAAAATTGAATCATAATAGACACAATTATAAGACACAACGAGACACAATCTGATCAGATATTTAAGATAAATCTATGGTTGCTACAAACTGTGTTGCAAGACAATCATAGAAAAGACATGTCTAGTCAGGTTGCCCCCAAGCTAGATGCCAAGATATGAGACATCCAAAAACCAAGATACAAGATGTCAAATATTAGATATAAGACACAAATTATAAGACACAAAAGAATTATTTTGAAAAAGTCTTTCACAAAGAGGTTCTCTCATCAGGGAAGCCTTTTCATAAGACATCAAGACACCAAGGTACCCTTTTGAAAGAACTTTCATCAAGGAACCTTTCTGGAAAGAATACTCCTTTTTGAAAGGAAAGTTTTCAAATTCTTTTGTCAAGGGATCTTATTGGAAATAAATTTTATTAATTATTCTTTTTGAAAGAATACATAGTTTTGGAAAATGGGGTTGTCAACAAGGGATTCTTTTGTCAAGGAATTCATTGTAAAGAAATCTGCACCAAGGAATCCTTTTGAAAGAATTCTCCTTGTTGAAAATTAAACAAGTGTGATAGACCCTCCTTAGGATGGTGTGTGCAACGCAAAGGAGCACATGGCATCCTAAGGATAAAATAAAGACAATAGATGTTTTGGCACGAAACACATAGTGATATGTATTTGTAGAATGTTTTTGCACACATGAGGGAAAACACATTGAAACCAAAAAAACACGAAGCATAAAAGAAAAGATGAGGAAATCAAGAGACGAGGAGATATGATAATTCAGGTTCAAAACTACTCATAGATATAAATAGATAAGTATAATATATGTAGTGTAGAAAAATGTACACCTTTACATAAATTCACACTAAGTTTGCATACCCTTAATTAATTGGACTTAATTAAGGCTTTAATTGGCCCAATTATGCATTCACGAGCCTAATTGATTTATTTTTCCGAAAGGGAAACCCACATTTAATTAATGCCTACATTGAACTTAACATATTAGAAAATGTGTGTCCTAGGTTTAAGGCCTAGGACCCATTCACCCAAGGGCGAATGGGTCCTCCTTAAGTCTTGGATCCTATTTTTTAATATGTTTTTGGTGGCACTTTACTAATCTAAATTCAAATTGCAAAGATCGGCTTGTGGTGTTTAATTGTCGAGTAATTAAGGAAACACCTATAAATACAAGGTCTATATCAAATTCAAAACCTATAAGCAATATAGAACTTCAAGAGATCAATTACAAGAGAAAATATTATTGTCAACAAAATTGAAGAGAAGATTTATTAAGCATCTACAACAACAATCAAGATCATGTCATCATGTCAAAGTTATGAGTGTTCATGCATGTTTTTGGAGATAACATTGTGATGTAGGTTTCAAGTTTTAAAACATCAAATCAAGTTTCAAATCAAGCATCCAATCAATCTATTTCATGCAAGATCCAATCCTTAGAGATATGTGTTATACTTCAATCCTTTAAGGGAAGCCATTAAAGGGTTTGGTGAGTTGTGACATAGCTTTGTTCATTCATTGATTCCTTTATTTTATCATTATTTCATTATCAAGGTTTAATTACCAAACTATGGTTTGACCAAGGAAAACTCTTATCCACTAAAAATAAACATTTTTCTCCTCTCTTTGTGTGTGTAGATTTTCAGGTGAAGATGGACTAAAATTGGATCAAAAGTGCAATTTTACAAAGTTGTCAAAGTTATCATCAAAGTTGTCAAGACACAAAAACTTGCCTACAAGTTTTATTTCTGGCTTTCTGGCAGTCAAAATTGGTCGAATCAAAAGCTTAGATCTGGGATACAAGGACTACAAAAAGAATTTTTAGACCCTTGTATAAAGACCCATTCACCCTTGGGCGAATATGTCCTTCAAAAGAGCCTAAAACCCACTTTTGGAGCAAGGTAAACACCATCCTAACCTTCTTAGATATGTTGGTTAATTGATTTTTTTGATACCATTATCATAATACTTCATATTTCAAGTGTTAGATCTCATAGGTTTGATTGTTAAAACACTTATCTTTCTCCCAATACTTATTTTCAGTCATTTTTGTCATAAGGAAGCCAATGCAACATAGTGTCCAAAACCTAGGGTTGACTAACCTTAAGGGTTGTAAGTTGATTCTAATTATTTGTGTCACTATCCCTCTTCCTACGTAATGAATGTTGGAAAGGTGTATTTGTGATTAGGTGGACACCCCCTTTTTCTTTGACATACTCCCCTTATCACACATTCATATTTTAGGGAAGGATCCCCTTTCCCTTCATTTCATTTTGGTGAACATGACATTGTACATCCTAAATTATGATTTGGAGGCCTTCAAAACCCTATATATAGGTTTGCATTAGTGGTATTTGCATTAGTGTGCTTTAGATTTCATTTAGGATTTACTTTTGCATGTTTGCATCGTGTAAATTCATAAAAAAATAAAAATATTGCACTTATTTTGCATATATCTTGCATTGTAGTTACATCAAGAGTGTCTTTCAGTCAAAACTACATTTCAAAATTTGTCACTTTGTTCACTATTTTTTACTAGTAAAACATGCATTAAGACATCTAAAACTAGAAAATTCTATCATAGAATTCATAGACCACAACCTACAATAGAGAGCTCAAACATTAAACCAGAAACACAAACTTTAATTTTTCCAATCCATGTACAAAGACACATTTTCCCTTGGGAGAATTTGTCCATGTACAGGTGTCTATTCACATTTTTGGGAATCATTTTGTCTATGTTTGCTTCATTTAATTTTCCTATCAAATCTATGTTTTAGTTTCAAAAAATAGAAAATTATGTACTTTCTTGCATTAAGTTCAGTTGGTCAAATTAAGTGCATTGTTTGAAATCAAATTTAGCATTAAAAAGACATCATTTTTTAGGCTTTTGCATAGCATAATCAGTAAATTATCATGTTTCAAATATGAAAATTACAAAATATGTGTACATCCTTGCATTGTGATTCCTACTTTTGGGTGTTTATTACATTTGCATAGTGCCTTTTCTCCATTTTGGGTGCACTTTTGGTTTGGTGAAACTTGTATGAGCTTCACAACCTGGTGTCCTATTTCCAAAAATTTAGTGAGACATAGTTCTTGAGACTCGTGCCATCCCATGTTAGTACATCTATCGTGGATCTTTAGTTTTATAACTGTTATCACCTGAAATTGCACCTTGTTGAAGCTAATGTTCAACACCTCAGTGTAACATGGGAAGACCTCTAAAGATGTGGGTTTCTTGTAAACAGAGGTCAACCTCCGGAGAAGGCTGGCTTCCTATGGTGTCACCTAACTACTGATCTTGTAAGGAAAAGGGTAGAAGGAGAATACATTAAAATGAAAATTAAATCCTATGGTGATGCACCAAAATGACAAGAACAATGAGACACTCGAGTTACACTTGAATACTAATGATGGATATGGTACTGCACAACAAGTTTTTGTAGATTATGCATAAGTATTTTCACAAACAGGTTTGACATGCACACACTTTCAAGAAGGAAAAGCATATTTTCACAAATTAAAAGCTCATGTGCAATTAAGTAAACACAGTTTGTAACCTACATAATACTACTTTTGCAAAGAGAGGCATGCTAACATGAGAAAAAGCTATAAGGAAAAGAAATATTTCACGAAGTAGCTTGATCAATCACCTGAAAAATACATAATATTTTGCAAGAAACAGAAGGAAAATTGAACCATCAATGGTAACCAAGGTAAATTTTATATATCATGCTCCAAAATGAGTTATAGAAGTTTGCTAATCTGAGAAAGCACTGCAAAAGTCATAGATTTTTGAAAAGCATCAAGAGAACTCTCTTACAAAGAGGAAAAAAAATGCCTTATATACAAAAAGTGTCAGCCCCTTAGGGCTTACAAAAATATCAGCCTCCAGAAAGATCTACCCCTAGATCTTTTGGATCAAGTTACATCTACATTCAATGTGTATCCTCACTGTCCACTCTTGAATCTCCTTTACCAGCTGACATCCCAACTATCCCTGTGACTCGTGGCCTCTCTGTACCCCTCCTATTCTAGATCCTTCTACAAGTTGACCTTCTTCTGCAAGCGGCCTCAGAACTCCCTTGAATTGAATTCACATGTCCTCATCGTCCATTGAAGCAAAGTGGATCCATTTCATTTATGATCTATTGATCCTCCTGGCACTGGTCAAGCTGCCAACGGTTTGCCTGTAGCTCACTCTGATTGGTTGAACATATGCCACACAAGATTATAGGCGGTCAAAGGTCGCTTCCTCATAATCGCATGTCAGTGAGACACTGGTCGTGTCTCCCCGATGCGATTATACCTCATAGCAGCTATTGACATAACACATGACAGTCGGCAAGACCTCATATCAAATGCAAAAGCCATACTGATATTGCCTTTGTCATCACCCAGACCATCGGCAAGACTTCATCAGGTCGGCAAGACCTCACACTGAGTACATTCCACTCTCCTCAAGCTTTGATCATTTTTTTCGATGAGACTCCCATGTTTTGGTGAGACATTATGCCGAAGGCAATCCCCTTCGGTGACACTTTCGCTATCGGTGAGTCATTATGCCAAATGCAATCCCCTTCGGCAAGACTTTCGCTATCAGTGAGACATTATGCCGAAGGCAAAACCTTCGGCAAGCTGGTTTCATTTCGGGGAGACTCCACATAGTCGTCGAGACGTCATAGTGAGGCCCTTCCTTTCTTCGCGATGACATTTCTTTTCATCGAGACCTCTTAGTGAATGTGAACCCTTCTCCCTGACGTTTTCCCTGCGAACAACTTTTGGCGTGACTTTCACTGGTCAGGAAGACTTCTCCCCAGAGACATCTTCATTCACCGAGACCACACCCTTTCGAGAAGACGTTATAGCGAGCTCATATCATTGTGGCGAAACCCCTCTGAGTCGGCAAGACATTACATCGAAGGCCTCCATTCTTCCTCAGCTCAAACCTTTCTTTCACTAAGACTCCCACCATGTCGGTAAGACCATATAGCGATGATGCCTCCTTTCGCCGAGACTTCATGTAGTCAGAGAGACATCATCCCAAAGCAAATCATTCCCCCTGACGCCACCCTTGTGAACGACTGTCGGCGAGACATCCTGAGCGGAGAGAGATATTAAACTTTACAATGACTGAGATGTCTTGGCATCCATGAGGATTTCAAATGGGTATAACACACTGCTAGTCAGCAAGACATTCAGCTAGTCTCAACAACTTTCTTCATCAGGAGCTTTATGCCAAATCCGATTTAGGCACGCTTTCAATAGGCTTCCTTGTGACTTAGCATCAGATTTATGATTTAATCCTGCACAAAAATGTCCCCATTTGGCCTTCATGAACATTTAAAACATAGATTGCCCTGCCTAATTGAGCCCGTAGGTGAAAATTGGGTAACAATAACTCTTCCACTCATAGTGTTGACACTAGTCAACCCATTATGGACCATAGCCTTGATACCACATTTCCCATGACTACTTTACCAACAACCAATATAACAGATGTTGAAACAATGGTTGACAATGTCACTCAAGAGAAGCTAAAACAAATGGCTGAAGCCTTATAAAAACTTCAAAACTTTGTGAGTGTTGAATACATTTCCAGTACTGCGGTTCTTGACATAGATAACGTGGGGAGAATGCTTGATAATGAACAAGGAATAGAAATTGTGATTAGCCTATCCCATATCATTAACAATCATGTTCCTACAATGGATATTTATGCTCAAACTTTGGGGTACACTCAAATTCAAGGTGGAAATAAAATTCCTCTTACAAATGTGTCCTTTATTCCTACATACACTCATCCAATTGTCACTACAACAAGGCAACCAACTAGCAATGTCAATCCAACTTTAGGTATTTCCACTAGGAATCCTTTTAGCTTTGTGAATTTCAATCTCATATCTCCTAACCCATCACCTCTCACAAACTTGCAATTCACTTTCCCTCCAAACACATACACACCTCTACCTTATTCACCTCTATCAATAAACACAACCAATGATTCTTTCCTTAACCAACTCTTGCAAAAATATTCATCCCTCCAACAAAAAAATTGCACATTAAACCAAAATCAAAATGGCCAACCTTTGCAATACATCAAAATAAACCCATTATCCTTGGAGATATTGAGAGCACAAATGCCACAAGGTATAGAGATTCATAGATTTGAGAAATATGGTGGTAAAGGAGATCCTAGCAACCATGTCTCAACATATACAACCTTATGTAGTGACTTCATTTTTGTAGATAAGATCTTGGCTAAATTTTTTCTTAGATCTTTGAAATATATAGCCTTGGAGTGGTTTTTCTCTTTAGTAAATAATTCAATCCGCTCATTCAATGAGATTTTTGATGCCTTCCTCAACCATTTCTAAGTGAAAATTTCTCCCAAGATGACCTTAGCTTATTTAATGAAGTGTAAACAAAAGGATGATGAAAAGATCACTAATTTTATAGCACAATACCAATTACTTTACTCACAAATCAATATTAAGATTCTCAATGCTAATCTTCAAACAATGTTCATTAAAAATTTACAACATAAAATCCAAGAAAATCTTGGGATGATGAAATTTCCCTCCTTTACACATTTGTGCATGGATCTCTATGACTATCAGAATTTAGTTAGTCATCGTGAAGTGAAAACTCCCTCTATCTAGTCTAAGAAATCTAAGTTCGTGTCCCATAAAAATTTCCAACCATTCAAGAAACAAAATAAGAGATTTATACAAATCAACCCACCTCAAACAAGTCAACATGTCAAGTCTCAAGTGGCTTCTATAAAAACAACAAATCCATATCAATTCAAAGAACACAATAGATAATTTACCGCGTTACTCAATACCCTCCATTCCATCATGTTGCAACTCTTGGGTAAAAAATTAATTTCCTTACCTGGACTATTAGAACCCTTGATCTACTAAGCATTTACCTCTGAACTATAATGCTAATTCATTTTTCCATTATCACTGGAAAAATGGACATGATATAGAACATTGTAAGCATCTTAAACATATCGTGCAAGACCTCATTGATTCTAATCATATCCAAATTGGTGGTGTTAATGATCAAGGAAGTAAGTTTTTTGCCCCACTCAACCAAAAAATTTAAATCTTTACCAATCCCATGCCAAATCATAAGATCTCATTTGTGAAATCTAGTGATACCAAGAATGATGTAATGATTGTTGACATGATTGATGATAACATGAGTGATAATGAGTATGATTCTATATCTATACTATGGTTAACGTCATTGACGTTCAACCTTGTAAGGGCCAAAAAAAAAAGTCTTTTGACATTCCTTTCTCACCAAACGAAATAATCAAACATGCACTTGATGGTCCTCTTTACATTGCCAAAAGAATCAATGAAAAGCCTACTAATGGGATATCAATTGATCTCGTGTGTGTAGAGAATGTGATTATAGAGGAATTATTATTTGTTCATGAACTTTATCAAGATTCTTATGAATAATCAAAAGCATGGATCAAAACACATAATGGTTTTATTTTCCCTACAATAGGTTTGGTCACTCTCCCATTAAAATTTGGACCAAAAGAATTGAATGTCTCATTCTCCGTCATCCCATCATCAAACCAATTCAGTATGAAGCTTGGTTATCTATGGCTACACTCCATGGATGTCATCCTGTCGATAGTGCATAAATGCTTAAAATTTCCATTTGGAAATGATATCTTTATTATGCATCATAGTGGCTTTAATCCTTTGTCTTCTCATGGGAATTTCTCATTAGATTTCTTTTGACTTGAACCTATGGAACCTATTAAGCCTTGTGATGACTTCCTTTTAAAATCTTATCAAAAATTCAAGGAAAAATGCATAGAAAAATTATCCCTTAGCAACATGCCTCAACCCATGATTGAGTCTCCTATCATTGATGAAGCCATGATTGAACCAGAAGCCCTTCCAAGTAACCAAGAAAAACCAACCATGATTCCTCCACCTATTTCCTATAAAAGACCAAGAGATAACCATATAAGTCCTATAATTCCTCCTAAGGTCAAACAAGTTTATAAAGTCAAAGAGATAGGGGTTGAACAACATTCCATGGTTTCTTTCATTCTTCCCTTATGAGAAGAAAATAAATTGATGGTTGATATAAACCCACTCCTACACCTTCACAACCTGAAAATTGTGAAGAAACATAAATGCTAAAGAGCATAGGTGTAGACGTCATGTTATTGCTCATTAGTTAGAATAAAAGAGCAAACAAACAAATCAAGATCAAAATTTAACTCAAGCAAAGATTGATGAGGAAGTGCATAATGAGTTGAATTTATTGTTTTCCTCTTCCATGAACTTAGATGATAACAACCATGGTGATCTTCCTAACAAGAGTGACTCACCAAGTGTTGAACCTGGTGATGCTCCTAGTATGACACTTGTAATTGTCCCTTTGGCTAGTTTTCCACCTTCCACCTATGATGAACAAGATTGGGATGTAGATGACCTTCTATAGGTTGACTTGCATGAGCCATACTAGTCTTGTCTTTTTTTTCTTTTCATGTTTAGTGTGATTACATGTCTATAATGTGATCCCCTATATCATGTTGCTTAGTGTATCTTTATATGTTTGTGAGCCTACTTTGGATGACCCTTTTCACTCCATTGGTGCAAGGATACAAAGGAAGCGAACCTTTTGTGGAATTCTTCTATTTGTATCTCCATTCTTCTATATGTCATAAAGTTTTATTTTTCTCTTATCTTGTCTTTTCTTTTAGGGGATGATGCAAAGCGTCGAGATATTTAGGTCTCTTCCATGTTGACCCAAAAGGGTAATTCTTCCTTTGTGTTCATTGTTCTATGAGTATTTGGGGAATGATGACGATTTCGAGCTCTATTATATCATTATAGAAAAGACATAATGTTAACACAAAATCCATGGATCCCTTATGTGTTTCCATTTTGGGGGAAACCCCTTTTCATGACATAGCTTTATCTTCTTTATCATTTGGCATTTATCAATTTCCACTTTGAATTAATTTCTCACAACATGGTGTTTAGCAATTTCTTTAAAGTGGGTGCATACGTGTCCCTGCTCATTGTTTTCATATTCCCTTCAAAGTGTGTTCTTCTTATTTCATGTGATGTGTCTTCTTGGCGATGACATTCGGTTTGATGTCCTTCAAGAGTGCAACCTTTCTTGGCATATGACATTCCTCTTAGTGGTAATGTTATGGTTTGTATTCCCTAAGGTGCAAATTTTTTATCCTCAACTAGTCCTCTCTTGATGGTGATATCGAGTGTGATGTTCCATAAAGTGAGACCTTTCATGAATTAAGAAAATCCCCTTTAATTATCATATCATATTGCATTTACAACTTTGTCATGGAGACCAAGCATAACACAACTTTCTTGTCAATGGTTCCTTATATTTCATGAGTGTCTAGCATATTGCAGCTTGCTAGCCTTATGGAACCTTTGACCATTTTCGTGGCGCCTTTTCAAAGTTATCAGGAGATATAAATTTTGGTATGGTTGGCATATGGGATCCTGTAGACCTAGCATGAATTTTCCATCAGCCACCTCTTTTGTGGGTACATACCAACCTAGTGTGTGTTTCTCATTTTCTTGGGGCTCACCTAGTGGACACCAGATTTCACTAGACATTGTGAGTATATTTTGTTTGCATAGTGTACAATAGGGTTTCACTTGTGAATGCATTTTATGGACAACATTGCAACTATGGCTAGTCCATCCTTCCTTTTCTTTCTTTTCCCATTAATTTTGACAGTGTATGATTGTGCATCTTGTGTTGTTGCTACAGGAATATGTCTCTTTGTGCCTTTGTTGGTTTGCCATGAGATCTTGGATCTTGGGTGCTTGATCACCCTCCTTGACCTTTGTCATCTTATCTTTCCAACACTTGTACAATTAGACCTCTCTTGACTTATTCATCTACTTTAGTGTGATTTTGAGTGCAAGTTCATACTCTCACTAAAGTGGGGACTAAATGTAGTGTAGAAAAATGTACACCTTTATATTTTCACACTATGTTTGCATCCCCTTAATTATTTGGACTTAAATAAGCCTTTAATCAGCCTAATTATGCATTCACAAGCCTAATTAATTTTATTTTCTGAAATGGAAATCCACATTTAATTAATGCCTACATTGAACTTAACATCTTGGAAAATGTGTCCTAGGTTTAAGGCTTAGGACCCATTCACCCAAGGGAAAATAGGTCCTCCTTAAGTCTTGGATCCTATTTTCAATATATTTTTGGTGGTATTTTAATGATCTAAATTCAAATTGCAAAGTTCATCTTGTGGTGTTTAATTGTCGGGTAATTAAGGAAACACCTATAAATACAAGGTCTTTTTATCAAATTCAAAACCTAGAATCAATCTAGAACTCCAAGAGATCAATTACAAGAGAAAAGATTATTTTCAAGAGCATTGAAGAGTAGATTTATCAAGAATCTACAACAAAAATAAAGATCATATCATCATGTCAAAGTTATGTGTGTTCATGCATGTTTTTGGAGCTAACATTGTGATGTGTTTCAAATTTTCAAGCATCGAATCAACCCATTTCATGCAAGATCCAATCCTTAGAGAGATGTGTTATACTTCAATCCTCTAAGGGCATCCATTAATGGATTTGGTGAGTTGTGACATAGCTTTATTCATTCATCAATTCCTTCATTTTGAACTGTTATTTCATTATCAAGGTTTAATTACAAAACTAGGGTTTGACCAAGAAAAAACCTTATCCACCAAAAACAAACATTTTTCTCCTCTCTTTGTGTTTTCAGATTTGTAGGTGAAGGACTAACATTGGATCAAAAAAGTTTTCAAATTTGTCATCAAAGTTGTCAAGACATGAAAACTCACCTACAAGTTTTATTTTTAGATTTCTGACAGTCAAAGCTGGTGGAATCAGAAGCTTAGTTCTGGGATCCAAGGACTATATAAATAGTTTTCAGACCCCTATACAGAGACCCATTCACCCTTGGGAAAATATGTCCTTCAACAGAGCCTGAAATCCACTTTTGGATCCAAGTAAACACCATCCTAACCTTCTCAAATCTGCTAGTTAATTGTTATTTCTTATATTGTTATCATAATACTTCACATTTCAAGTGTGAGATCTCATAGATTTAATTGTTAAAAAACTTTTATCTTTCTCCCAAAATAGCTTTTCAATTATTTTATCCAAAACCTAGGGTTGACTCACTTTGAGGGTTGTAAGTAAATTATAATCATTTGTGGCACTATCCCTCTTCCTAATGAATGTTGGAAAGGTGGATTTGTGATTAGGTGGACACCCCCTTTTGCTTTGATATACTAGTCCCCTTATCACACATTCCTATTTTAAGGAAGGATCACCCTTTCCATTCATTTCAATATAGTATATATATGAATTGTCATCAATCCCAAAATTTCTTAGAACATGAAGAAGAGAACATGAAGATAAAGTAAAATAAAAATTGGGTCAACATGATAGAAGGCCTAAATACCTACAATGAATTGCATTGTCCCCGATGTTGAAAAGAAATATTATGACATATAGAAGAATGATGAAACAAATAGAAGTTTATGATAGATTTCCTCTCCTATATTCAAGAACCTACAAGGGTAATGATGGTCCTCCAGGAAAGGGGACAAACATTAAAATGCAAGCACTGGGGAACACAAACAAGCAAATAAAACTAATCTATAGATGTGGAAGGAGGTACCACCCTAGTCCTGATCCACTAGCATATTTTCCTACTCCCAATCTAGATCATTATAGGGGAAAGGAGGATGATCCTGCAAGGGAGGGATAGTAAGGGTAGTACCCTCTGACTCTCCTACAACAAGAGCCAAGGAAGAAGGCCCCTCGAGGTATTTTTCGTCAAGCTCCTATTAGGCGAAGGTCATCAATTTTGTGAAAATTAAAGATAGAGTCAAGATATCTTCCACTGAGTGGAACATGCACTTCTTAGGAGTGATATGTGTCAGCATAGTGAGAGACAAATGAGGCACCCTAGAGTCACTGTTGACCTTGGGAAGAGTGGCAGTGACCAACTTTGGGGAAGCAGGGGTTACCTCTATCACAAGGACGATACAAGCCAAGATAGAACTAGACTCCAAAGAAGACAAACCTTTCTTATGACCATCACTCAATTTGAGGTCATCCTCCAACATATACTTCAAAAGGGGATGTTGAATCTCCATAGATGAAGCAAAAGAAAAAGAAGAACAAGGAGACACAAAGGACACCACCTATGTATGAGGCAAGTCGACTGGCTACAAAAAAGGAGGAATATTTAGAAGAGACATGAGAAGAGAATGCTTCACAGAAGGAGCAATGAATACTTATACCCTTTTGGGGTGAGGGCCATTGGGACTAGTTGGAAGAGCTAGAAGCGGGACAAAAGTGATGGGAACTGAAGCAAAGGAGACATAAGTAGGTGGAGCAACAAAAGAAGTAGGAACACAAACAATGAGCTCCTCCTTGATCTTTTGCATGGAAATGTGCTCCTTAGCTAGAGCCTTTCATTGATGCTTATGCTCATGTGCAAGCCCATTACATCAGCAATGAGAATTAGAGGATGCGGCCTAAGAAGAGGTTGGAGGTTGTTGCTCCAGTGTGGGAGCATCCTTCATGACTGTTGTCAATGAAAGGGTAGTCTCCTAGGTGGGAGTAGGAGAAGGAGGCACAAGAGCAAAAATGGTGACAAAAGGAGAATCAAAGACAAATGCCTTGATAGTGAGCCTCTTCCCATTCACTACCCAAGGGATAGGTGGAGGAATAGTCAGAGGTTATGAAGGATGAGATAGGCAACTAGAAAGCTTGATGCTTTGATTTTTTGTCACATAGGCACCTTTCCATTTCCTGTTTGAGGCACATAAGCAGAACCGAGGATGCAACCAATGGACAAGAAGAAGAAGTAGATGGTGTAGAAGATGAGGAAGGAGAAGGCTCCAAAGCAAGAGCAAGATTCTCCTTCCCTTTTCATGGGGCAGAAGAGGTAGCTTGTTGTTTAGTGAGTATAGAATCCTTCATAGAGATAGAATAAGGAGACATAGGAAAACTAGCTTTTGGCACCAAGCCCCCAGTCTTATACTTGATAGAATCTTGATACAAGATATGCCCTCTAGAAGGGACTAATCCAACTAGGGTAGGCCAAAAGTGATCCAAATCAAAGGCCCCATGTGATACCAGCATTTTATAGCTAGTATCATAAACAACATGCATTATATCCTCATGGGGGAATTTCAGACATTTGTAGACAATAGAGGCAACCACATTCATGGAGGCTAACCATGGAATGCCTAGCCTAGCCCTAAACAATTCAAACTCTATAATTACTACAAATGAGGCATCCATAGCATTAGGCACTACCAAGACTGACAAAGATATAGTACCCATAGGGACAATGGAAAATCCATCATAAGTGTGAAGAGTGGCTTGCAAATTATCGTACTTATCCTTATGAAGATTATTAATGAATAAGGTCTCTTATGTGATTACATTCACTTGGCTCAAGAGGTCAACCATAATACCCATGATGATGTTACCATTGACCCTAGTGGGAACATAAAGTGAGAAGGCTCTTTGTTCAAAGGAAGATCATGTGAGGTGAAGGCTATATCAAGAACAATTCTCACATTTTTTGTAGGAGGCATACGAGTGAATGAGAACATGTTCACATACTCAAACAAGATAAGATTAGAAGATACAAAAGACTATGTAACTAGGTTAGCAGAATGGGAAGGGAACAAATTTGTGTAAATCTATAGTTGATTGTTAGGCTTAACTACAATTTTTTTGTAGTTTTATTTCCTTCTTTCCTTCCCTTGAGATAGATATTCCCATCATTGATGTGATCCTCAATCTCATGATGTAGGCGAACACATTGCTTGGTATCATGTTTGTGTACTCGATGGAATTGAAAAAACTATTGTGCATCATACTATTGCGGATATAGATCGAAGAGAGGTTAGAATTCTAGAAATGTTATAATTTTATCCTTTCATAGCTTTTGTAAGATACTAGTATAGGATTTAGACAACTTTGTAAGAGTTCTATTGTGTCCTATACTTTTTCCTTTGGGAATAGAGACCATATCTGTGATGGCCTTGTTCTTTCTTGAATCACTAGAAATTGACATTGTTGAACGATTATCTAGTTTGGAGCACAAGGATGAATCCTCAAACAAAGAAACCATCTATTAATACTCACACAATGTTGCACATAGATGTATGAAGGAAGGGTACTTCATTAGGGAAAACTTTTCTCATAGTGATCACTGGAAGTTCCCAATGAAAACCTTCTAGACATTAGAATCAAGTAAGGGGTAATAAATTTGAGAGAATAGAGCTTGATGATGGGAAATGAAATTAGTAATCTTTTCATTCTCTCCCTGCTTATATTAGACAAGATCGGTGAATGCCATATTTCTCCCAATATTAGCCTGGAATTGTCTAAGGAACTAATTCACTAACTGATCAAATGAGAAAACAAAGTTATTCAGCAAAGAACAATACCAATGTAAGGCAATGTCTTTAAGAGAATGTAAAAAAAAGCTTCACCATTAGAGCATCATGGGGGAAGAATTCAATGCACATGGCATTGAAATCTAACACATGCATCTGAGGGTCTCCACAACCACTATACTTCTCAAACTTAGGAATCTCCATCCTCTAAGAAATAAGAGTGTTTAATATGGTGATAGGTCAAGAATTTTGGTGGAAGAAAGGATGGAACATGGATTGAGATGAAGAATATTTTGTGAGGTTTTCTATATGGTTCTACATTCACCCCATGTTTTACAGTAGACATTCAAGATGAGATCAGTAGACGAAATAGGACTAGAGGAACCACTACTTGAGCTACTAGTCCCCATACCAATAGAGCCTCTAATACCAAGTCCAATAGGGATATCAGTATGTCCACCAAAAGTATAAACATTAGGAGTGGAAAAATTGAATCCTAGAGGTGCCTTGTTTACTTTGATAGTGTGGGTCTACTTAGACATAGAGGTGATTTTTATATAAGGACTCGTTTCAACCATATACATTGATACCTTTGGCATCGAAACTTCCAGCTATTTTATAGGGCTCTTGAAGCCAACATCTTAGGTAATACCAAAGTTAGAGTTATACGTTGGGACGTAGGTATCCACAATTTCTATGATACCTCGAAGAAGTTCTATACCTCTCTAATTCTTGTCCAACATGGTTCTTAATCCATTGACAATGGTAGCTGCTTGGGTGCGACTATGATCTTTTACCAAATACTACTCAAAATCCTCAAGCCTCTTTTCTATGGAAAGGAGTTACTCCATAGGGACCTCAAGAGCAACGTCTTTCTCTAGAGAATAAATGAAAGGAGAAGCAGGAGGTAGGAACATGAGTGGAAACTCCCCTAAAGGGACTAGAGAATCTAGTAGACAACCTTGAAGCCAACTCCTCAAAAGAGGGACCAATTTGACTAGAAGTAACCTTCTTAGATTCCATTCTCATGTGTCAAATACTTATTCTTACAATGAATCCAAAGGTTGTATATTGGATCATAAAGCTCATAAAAGCTTCATGACAAACTAATCTATAACACACCCAAGACCTGATGGAAAAAAATTCAACATAAAGAAATGAAAAAGAGAAAGTTCACATCAGGTTCACCAAAATGTAGATGGGTGGATTCGCTTATCCCAAGTATATAAGACATAGAAGAGCCTAAGAGGATTGAATTTACCTCAACTACCTCAAGACCACCTCAAGGAAATAGGCTAAAAAGGAAAGGCAAGCTAAGTTCAATTTTTTTTATGTTTTTTGATGGAAGTTTTCACAAAATGGGTGAGAAAACCACAAGGGTCTCAAACTATGAACTGACTAACTCTAAAGAAGAGGATGCTAGCACGTGAGATGGATGATAGTGCAACACATTGGCATCTTGTACGAATAGAGATTTGATTTTATAGACCAAAACTCATAGGGCATGCTAACAGCTCAAAAGTATTAATCTAATGGTTTAATAGTTAAATGAAAAAATGCATGAAATCAAAGGAAACTGTTAAAAGGTGCATGACAACTGAGAGGGGGTGTGAATCAATTGTCACCAAATTTAACCTCAAAATTTCAACACTTATTAACTTTAAAACCACAATGTTCTGTTATTAATTATGAACATGAAATGTACATAACAAAAAGTAAAGTCAACACAATGAACACTAGATTTGGAAAACCCAATGAGGGAAAAACCATGGTGAGGATTAACTCACAATGTAAAGTGATTGCAAAAATGAATACAAAGGCTCACTACCTAGAAGAGGACTCATTGTCTAGGTACAAAGGCTGACTACCTACAGAAAGGACTCACTGTCCAACAGGGAGGCTCACTTCCTACAGATACAAAAGAAAACAAAAGATCCACCACAACAATTAACACACATCCACAACCTTGATCAAAAGATTTTAGAAACCTTTAGCTCACTGCCTTTAGGAATCTAACACAATGAAGTATTGCTACCTCAACTCACTTTCACACACTTATGCTCTTTTAATTTGTGGCTTAATTTGTTACTTTTCCATCCTCATTCAATTCTTCACAATTCAACTTTCATTTATACCATCTTCATCCTTATAAACTTTCTCCAAGGTTGGACACATACGCCTCATTTTATAAATTCAAATTAGGTCGGAAACTCAACATTCCTGCGGTGGAAAGGAATGAGAGTGGACCAATAAAAATACTTAACCAAGACCAAAAATAATGTCTCAAATCAACCACATGCATCCTTAATTAAATTTAATTCTTCAAATGAATTGTAAGCACCAGGTCATCCAAACCTAATGAAAACACAAATGAACATTGATGTACATGATTCCCAACAAGAAGATAGCACACGGATGGCATAAAACACTTCATTATGCATGAGAACACATCTTAGGTTCCTTCAAATAAATCCGCAGCAAGTGCAACAATCTTTGAACACTAAACTCCTTCCATCAGTCCATCTAGACTATGCAAACACATACAACAACTCTAAAACTTGACTTTTGGATCACCAAACAACACACATATTTTCCAGAACCAAGAGAACACCATTATACAACACATTCTAGATCTGTAAGGTCTAAAATAGAATAGTGGAGGACTGCAGAGCATAAACATTTCTCCCAATCACAAAAAGCTAACCCTATCAGAACGGTTCACATAGCAATGAAAATAACTTTCATACTTCATCAAACAAGAAACTACAAATTAGTAGATATCACCATCAGATCATAAAAAACAACCCTTCAGATCCACACAAGCATAGGATCAACACAGGAGAAATACGGAGCACATACCAGAGCACATTTTGAACAAATTCATAACTCTGACTTCTCTCTTTATTAATTTTCTCAAAATCACTTGGAAATTCATCAATTCAACACATTTGCAACATCATAAAGATAGATCCATGTACTCACAACATCTCAATAGTATCTCAACTATACATGCACAATCTGCAATATATTGAATTGTGTTGACATCAATGACAACATTAATGACAACACCACCAAATATGCTCATACTTGCAATAATCTCCCCCTTTATCATTAATGGCAACACATGATGTGAAAAACCATCAAAGATAACATCCTACACAATATTCTAGGAGGACACCTTTTCTTCCTTTTGTCAATATTTTTCACATGAATTTCTCCCCCCTTTTGACATCAATGGAAAAGATCAAAAACTCTGATCACTCCCCCTTAGGAGTGCACCCATTCAACTCATACTGCAACAATGAAAACCTTTTCTACTCCCCCTGCGGAGTAGACCCATTCATCAGTCCAAATAAATGAAGAATTTGTGAATTCATTGGACTGATGCACCTTCATGTGCACCTATTTTAGAGGGCCAATGACCCCCCACCTCTCCCTAAGATACTCAAAAGTATCCTTTAGAAGATCCTTAGTAAATATATCTGCAATTTGTTCCTTTTTTGTCACATACTCCAATTTGACTTCATTCTCCAACAATTTTTCTCTCAAGAAATGATATCTGATAGATATGTGTTTTGTTCTTGAATGCATAACCAAATTCTTTGAATTGTTTGTAGCACTTTTGTTGTCACATAAAATAGGAATAGGCTCATCACATATTACTCCAATTTCTTTCAGAGTTTGCTTCATCTACAAAACCTATGTGCAGCAGGATATTGCAGCAATGTATTTTTCCTCCGCAATGGATAAAGAAACTAAGTCTTGTTTCTTACTCAACCAAGAAACCAATCTTCCACCAAGAAAGAAATCACCCACACTAGTACTCTTCTAGACATCCACACAATCAGCCCAATCTGCATCGGTATAAGCACTCAAGGTGAAATAAGCACCCTTAGGATACCATAAGCCATAATCTGGTGTACCTTTAAGATATCTAAATATCTTCTTTACTATTGTAACATGTGCCTCTTTAGGATCTTCTTGAAATCTGGCAACTAAACATACTGCATGCATAATATCCAGTCTGGTAGCAGTAAGATACAACAACCCACCAATCATAGATCTATATTTGCTCTGATCAGTTTTAGCAAATTCATCATCTTTACTCAGCTTACATCTGGTCACAATAGGAGTACTAACCGGTTTGGAATCATCCATTCCAAACTTCTTCAACAGCTATTTCACGTACTTATATTATGAAATGAATATCCCCTTATTAGTTTGATTTGCTTGAAGACCAAGAAAGAAATTCAACTCACCAATCATGGACATTTCAAATTATTTTTGCATTTCTTCTCCAAATCTTTTACACATGCCTTCATTTCCACCAAAGATGATATCATCAACATATACTACCACTATTAACATTTTTTTACCTTGCACTTTGAAGTAAAGATTGTTGTTAGCAGAGCCTTTGCTGAATCCTTGTTTAGTCAAGTATCTATCCAATCTTGCATACCAAGCTCTGGGAGCTTGCTTCAGTCCATACAATGTCATCTTCAACTTACAAACCATATCCGGTTTGTCAAATAACTAAAATCATTTAGGTTGTTCCATGTATACTTCTTCCTCCAATTCACCATTCAGAAATGCTAACTTGACATCCATCTAATATACTCTGAAATCCTTGTGGGAAGAAAATGCCAAAAATATTCTAATAGCTTCCATTCTAGCCACGGAGGAAAATGTTTCTCCAAATTCTATTCCTTCAACTTGTGATTATCCCTTGCATACAAGTCTTTGCTTATTTCTTATAACTTCACCATTTTCATTCAACTTATTCTGGAACACTCATTTTAAACCAATTACATTCTTATTCACAGGTCTAGGAACTAATTCACATGTCTGATTCTTTTCTATTTGCTACAACTCTTCTTTCATAGCTCTCATCCAATTCTCATCTTCACATGTTTCACTCATAGACTCAAGTTCAATTTTAGAGAGTAAACTTAGATTTACCTCACCGGCTACTTTACTTCTTGTCTTCACACCTTCATTCTTATCTCCAATTATCTATTCCTCCAAATGATTCTTTTGTACATACTTAGGAGTCTTAGAAATAGGTTTCGACTCGTTTTCTTCTTCTTCTTCAGTCTGTTCTTCTTCCTCTTCTTCTTCCTTCTCCTTATTCTCTTCAGGTACTTGTCCACAGATAGGATCATCAAGTTCAACTTCACTTATCTCAATAGGTTTGTGCATGTCTTCATCAACTTTCACATTATCACTTTCAACAATCTTCCTCAATATTTTATTGAAGCATCTATATGCCTTACTAGTAGTAGAGTACCCAAGAAAAAACCCTTCATCACATCTAGCATTAAACTTTCCAATATTTTCATCATCTCTTTTAATGTAACATCTGCTTCCAAATACCTTAAAGTAGTTCACAGTAGGATTCTTACCAGTCCATAACTCAAAAGGAGTCTTTGTGTTGTTACCTCTAATTTGAACTCTATTAATAACATAAACAACAGTGTGTATTTCCTCTCTCTAGTACACATCTAGTACATTTGACTCTTTCATCATGGTTCTTGTAGGTTCTTGTACCATCCATTTTTTCCTCTCAACTACCCCATTCTGTTGAGGTTTTCTCAGAGCAAAGAATTGTATTTTTATCCCATGCTCTTCACAGAATGTATTAAATTCACTGGAAGTGAATTCTCCACCTCTATCAGATCTTATACATTTGATTCCTAGGTTCACTTCATTTTCCACTCTTGCTTTGAACACTTTAAACCTATCTAGAGCCTAAGTCTTTTCTCTAAGAAAAGCAACCCATGTCCTTCAAGAATAATCATCAATAAGGAGCATGAAATACTTGTCACCATTCAGGCTTCCTATTCTATTCAGAACATAGAGGTCAATATGAATTAACTCCAACATTTTGGTAGTAGATTGATCTTTTCCCTTAAGACTAGTTCTCTTTTGTTTCCCCAACTAACAATTTCTACACATAGTATTAGTAGGCTTTGTGATTCTAGGAAGACCTTGGACTACATATCTTAAACTGATCTTGACTAGATTATCAAAGTTTACATGTCCCATTCATTGGTGCCACAACCAACTTTCATTGGCTTGAGAGACAAGGCACTGACCATCAACTCCCTTAAGCTGATAGATTTTTCCATGAGTTCTCCTCTAGTAGCAACCATATCTCTAGATCATTTTCTGATTTCATAGGTATTATTCTGAAACACAAGCTTAAAACCATTGCTACACATCTGACCAACACTCAAAAGGTTATGCCTCAAACCCTTTACATAATATACATTATCAGTGCTATGAATTCCATCAAATCTAATAGAACCTTTTCCAAAAATCTTCACTCCTGAATCAGATCACCAAACATGACCAAACCACCATTATATTTTTCAAGTTTAGTGAACTTACTTTTATCTCCAGTCATGTGATTAGAGCATCCACTATCAATCACCTAGTAGTCTTCATCCTATCTTGCATGAAAGGCGGTGACCAAAGTACATTCCATCTCATTCTTTTTGTTCTCCGGAGCATTCTCTCTTGCACATCTTCCAGGGTTAGTAGATACATATTTACTCTCCAAAGCTAAAAACAAACATTCATTATCATCACCCCCATAATCAGATTCATCGTCAGAGATTTTGGCTTCTTCTTTAACATAATACAACTTCTTATATTTCTTATCCTTTCTATCTTTATCTTTGTGGTCCTTGTTCTTCTTATGTATAGCTTTATATTTGGACATCTTGAAGCATAATGACCAATATTTCCACAACTAAAACATTTAAAGGGAAACATACATTTACACTTATCGATACCTTTCTTCAACTTCCTAGTAAAGTTCACTTCCAACTCATCAAAACCATCACTATCTGGATCATCCACATTCTTTGTTTCTTTAAATGTTGTCTCTATTTTTTCCTCCTTTCCAAACTTTCTCATCACAAATGCAGTCAAGGTTCCAAATAGCTCTTCTTTAGTATACTTCTTAGGATCATACATTTCTTCAATGACTGAAATATTGTCATTGTAACACTCCGGAAGGGTTATTAGGATCTTCTCAATTATATGTTCATCAGTTAGTTTACCCCCTTGATTCCTAACATCATTCACTGCAAGTTCAACCCTTTGGAAATAGCTTGCAAAATCTTCACCTTCTTCCATTTTCATATTCTCATATCTGTGCTTTGTCGTCAGCTTCTTTGTGAATTTCACTCTGTCATTTCCTTCATAAAGATCTTCCAACTTCTTCCAAACTTCATAAACAGTGTCCAAAGAAAGAACCTTAGTTCACTTAGTTTTAGATAGAGCACTGAAAAATAACATATCTCCCCTTCTCATTCTCCTCATAAGTAGAAACCTCATCTGCAGTAGTAGGACCACTCGCCAGAGCAACAAACTTCATCTCAATAGCCTTCTAGGTCTTGGAACCAAGAGATATAATATATCCTCTCATCTACACTTTCCAATCATTATAATCAGATATGTCGAACATAGGCATCACCAACTTATGTGCCATCAAATCCTCCTTAAGCAGTTAAACTCTACACCAAGGAACCAAAGCTCTGATACCAATTGTTAAAAGCTGAAAGACAACTGAGAGGGGGGGTTAATCATTTGTCACCAAATTTAACCTCAAAACTTCAACACTTATTAACTTTACAACCACTCTGTTATGTTATCAATTATGAACATGAAATGCAGATAATGAAAAGTAAAGTCAACAAAATGAACACCATATTTTACATGGAAAATCCAATGAGGGAAAAATCATGGTCAAGATTAACTCACAATATAAAGTGATTGCAAAACTGAATACAAAGGCTCATTGTCTAGGTACAAAGGCTCACTACCCAGAAGAGGACTCACTGTCCAAGTACAAAGGCTCACTACCTACAGAAAGGACTCACTGTCCAATAGGGAGGCTCACTACCTACAAATACAAAATAAAACAAAAGATCCACCACATCAATTAACATGTACATCCATAGCCTTGATTAAAATATTGTAGAAACCTTTAGCTCACTACCTTCAGGAATCTAACACAATGAAGTACTACTACCTCAACTCACTTTCACACACTTTTGCTCTTTTAAATTGTGGCTTACTTTGTTATTTTTCCATCCTCATTCAATTCTTCACAATTCGACTTGCATTTATACTATCCTCAACCTTAGAAACTTTCTCCAAGGTTGGCCACATACGCCTCATTTCATAAATTCAAATTAGGTTGCAACTCAACATTCCCGCAGTTGAAAGGAATAAGAGTGGACCAATAAAAATACTTAACCAAGACCAAAAATAATGTCTCAGATCAACCACACACTTCCTTAATTAAATTTAATTCTTCAAATGAATTGTAAACACCAGGTCATCCAAACCTAATGAAAACACAAATGAACATTGATGTACTCATTTCCCAACAAGAATATAGCACACAGATGATGCAAAACACTTCATTATGCATGAGAACACATCTCAGATTACTTCAGATACATCTGCAACAAGTGCAACAATCTTTAAACACTGAACTCCTTCCATCAGTCCATTTGAACTGTGCAAACACATACAACAACTCTGAAACTTGAATTTTGAATCACCAAACCACACACATCTTTGCCAAAACCAAGAGAACACCATTATAAGACACATTTTGGATCTGCAAGATCTGAAATAGAATAGCGGAGGATTGTGGAGTAGAAACATTTTTCTAGTCACAGAAAGCTAACTATGCCAAAATGGTTCACACACCGATGAACACAACTTTCATACTTCATCAAACTAGAAACTACAAATTAGTAGATATCACCATCAGATCATCAAAAACAACCTTTCAGATCCATACAAGTATAGGATCAACATAGGAGAAATGTGGAGCACATACCGAAGCACATTCTGAACACATTCATAACTCTAACTTCTCTTTTTATTAATTTTCTCAAAAGCACTTGGAAAATCATCAATTCAACACATCTACAACATAGTAAAGATAGCTCCATGTACTCACAACATCTCAATAATATCTCAACTATACATGCACACTATGTAATATATTGAACTGTGTTGACATCAATGACAACATAATTAATGAAAACACCACCAAATATTCTCATACTTGCAATAGAAACAACAAGAAAAATACTATAACTTGAAAAAAAAATTATCTAATAACTAAATAATAAAGAGAAAATGAGGAAGAAGACCAACTCATAGAAGTTCTAGCCTCCTACAAGCTCCTCATGAACAAAGTGCACCTACACACAAGGCAATGAAAAAGTGTTTTATCTATGTTTTTGAGTTTGCTTTAGTCAAATCCATGTTTTGGTATTTCCACCTCCATGAACAATCGATAGACCATAGTATAGAGAAAATGATAAAGAAATAGAAATAGACACTGATTATAGAATGAAAAGACAATCTAAATGCTATTATATAAACAAGAAAATGCAAGTAAATAAATGTGTTACCCCCCTTTATATGTGTTTGGAGAAGCCTAGAAAGGAAGGAAGAGGGAAAGACGATCATGCCAATGATATGAAGCTTGGAAACCTGCAATAGATAATGGTGTAGAAGCAGCAATAGTGGTGTAGAGAGTAGATTAAAAGAGTAAGGGAGAAGGTTGAGTGAATAGACTTCACAAAATTGAGAGAGAAATGATAGAATTGATAGAATCAAGTTCAAAAGGTGGTTTTGGAGATAAGAAGACATTTTTGGGTGGTCAAGATTCACATGGGGTGTTACAATTTGCAAGGTGGCAAAGAACGTAACACCTCTAATGTCCACTAACTTGGGAATCCTATCAGGATGCTAGCATGGCACACAAACATCTGTGCAGCATGCAGAAGTCCTTGAAAAAAATTCCCTCACCAATGGAAAATGACAAGGACACATGTGAAAGGAAAGGAAAATATGGAAAATTTTGTATTGTCAGGTTTATAAGGCTAAAGTGAGGTAATATTGTAGGAAATTGCACTAGGTATAATTTTACACCATAACAATTGTTGTCAATAAGGATTGCACCCTAGCTAAGACTAGACTCAACTAATCCTATTAAAACATTGGAATATATTCAAGTTATGGGTACCCTATAGTGAAGATAGACCTCCAAATTATGGGTTAGTTCCCCTTTTGATTTTTTTATGGATTTAATGATTATTCAGGAAAAGGGATAAAAGGGTTTAAAATGAATGAAAAACTAAACTTGAACATATTGTGATGCACCTAGATGACTATGAAAATGTAAAATGATTCACAACTCACAATCAACTCTAAAATACATTTACTTTTCACAATTCCAATTGAAACATGCAATACAACAATAAGTTTGTTTGAAGGTTTGAAATTAGTGGTTGTTGAAGGACAAACAAATTTTCAATCACAACTTTAAACTAATAAGGTCACCTAACACATCATAGAACCTACATTACATGAGACTTCTACATTCATATTTGCAACAATGAGACATAGAAATGGATTCAAAACTAGAATCACAACTAAACCTCAAATAATTAACTACAAATGAGACAAAAACTGATGAAAAAGGAATGCACTGCTTCCTTTTATTGATCTCAAAGGAGCCTCCATATCAAACTATTAAAGCTGAGTTACAAAAAACTTACAAAATCTCTATAATATTCAAGAGAGGAAGAAGCAAGAACTGAGAAAAAACCTAAGTCTTTTCTCATATATACAAAAAATGACTCCCTAGTGCCAAGAGGTGGCACTTGTAGTTAACTACATCTAAAAATATCTCCAAGAAACTCTCTCATGAGCAAAAGAGAAAAACCCTAAAAAGAGGAGTTCAAACTGATGTAAATTGAGCAAAAATAGCTCCAAACTCCCCCTTCCAATCAGTTTGACCCAAGTGGACTTCAAATCACATGAGATAACTAAAAATCAAGCCCAAATGCTCCAGTTCAACTCCACCTCTTTAGATTTTGGATGATTTTGGGAGTGGGGTGAACAATTTAAATAAATAATAAAGGGTTACATTAATGTGTTGTGTGACCGCCTCCTTGATAGATATTGATGTAATTTAATATAAAAAGACATTATCACCAATATTTGTTTACATTTTCGTTTGAGTCTCACCATCATGCAAAAACTAAAGGGGGGTGACTTTATGTTTGAAATCCATGCAAAGTATACAAAGGAACTTAATCATAAGCCAAGGTATTAACTTTGCATGAAAAGATTTAAATCAAAGGAAAAAATTCCTCCTTCATTAAGTCGGCCAAAATAGGGTAAAAGAAACGCTAAACTCAAAACCCATGGCCTCTCTCACTTCATTTCATTTTACACTTGCATTTTCTTTTGATCTGTTGGTTTGGCACCGCCATTCTAGGGTTTGAGCTCGATCCTTTCATGGAGTCCTCTAGAAGTTTCAAGCCACTCATGTAGATTCTCTTATAGAAGATGAGATAAGACATGCATGGTGAGTTGTTTATTTGCATAGAAACATTGCAATCTCCCATTTCTTTGAAAGAGAATTTTTTCCTTTTCATTTGTCACAAAGAATGATAAAAGTGTTGATTATTCCACATTTTCACTTTTCCTTTTTTGAAATTTTTGCAATAAAAGATAGAAAACTCTATATTTTCCTTTGAAACTTCTGAAAATGTCAACTGTACTCACCCTTATTTTGTAGGCCGCTTTTTCATTATTGCATTTTTTTTTAAAACTATAACCCCTCTATCATGGTCAAGGTTTCTTTTTTCATTCTACCCTTCTAGATTTATCTCCTATGATGTGGTTGAGGACCTCATTCTGGATAAACCCATATGCTCTCTTTATCATTTCTCTAGTTTCTCATTCATTTCGTGTGAAAAAATGAAAATAAACTCCATCCTTTGTCCTTTATTGCCAATGAGAAAACTCAAGTTGAGAAATCCTAGTCACAAGTGTAAAAATCTTGAAGATTTTAAATAAAATGCCACAAGTCATGGCATTCAACCTGTGTATTGTGTATAAAATGAAGAACTCTTTATATTTTATTCTGGGTTTTGATTTTAATGTAGGTCAAGCTTGGTTTCCATTATTTGTAAGTGTTTTGAGAATCCCTCCTTATATTTGTAAATATGGAAACTCAAGGACTGCCAAACATCACAAACTTCAGAAAAGTATCAGAAGAACTCCTTTAATTGAGTTACAAAAGTTTTACTAATCTGAGAGAGGACTGCCAAACATCACAAACTTAAAAAAAGTATAAGAAGAACTCCTTTAATTGAGTTAAAAAAGTTTTACTAATCTGAGAGAGGACTACCAAATGTCACAAACCTTAGAAAATTATTAGAAGAACTCCTTTAATTGAGTTACAAAAGTTTTACTAATCTGAGAGAGGACTGCCAAATGTCACAAACTTTAGAAAAGTATCAGAAGAACTCCTTTAATTGAGTTACAAAAGTTTTACTAATCTGAGAGAGGACTACCAAACCTCACAAACTTCAGAAAAGTATCAGAAGAGATCCTTTACAAAGAGGAAAAAAATTCCATATATACAAAAGATCTCGGCCCCTAGGGCTTACAAAAATATCAGCCTTCTGAAAAAAATCTGCCCTTAGATCTTTTTAGATGAAGTTAATGCTGCATTCAAGTGCATCCCCGCTATCCATGTCGGTGTGAAAGATCGCCCTCAGGAGAAGCCCTCAAATATTTTGCAACGCATTTACTTCTGGCCTCTATGTTCACTTTTGAACCTCTCTGAAGATTTTCTTGAATGCTTTGAAGCCCTTATCATTAATTTCTATCCACCCTTGCCAGTTGACATCCCAGCTATCCCTACAGTCTCTACCATTCTATTTACCGATGACACCTCCTGGACATCGAACTGGTCAATCGCTTTATTCTCATAGTAGATCCACATTGTTTACATTCTATTGATCTCATTCATAGGGGGGTCAAATAGTCAAACGACTCATGGTGCGTCCTTAGCTCCCTCTGATTGGTCAAACTTGTGCCATGTAGATTCCCAGACGGTCATAGGTCGCTTCATCAGAATCACATGTCGGTGAGACACTAATCGTGTCTCAGTGATGTGATTATGCTCTTCAACGGTTATCAACATAGCTCAACACCGTTTGCAAAAGTTCATAGTGAGCCCAAAAATCATATCGACATCCATAGTGACTATCACCTAGACCATCGACAAGAGTTCATTTAGTCAGCAGGAGGTCATACCAATCTTCGTGAGTTATACCGCTGTGTAAGATGTCGCCGAGACCATCGCTATTGGCAAGACATCATAGCGAACACAAACTACTTCCCCGAGTTCAAACATCCTTCCTTTGGCAAGACACTGACAAGTCAAGAAGACCTCTTATCGAACTCATTCCACCTCGGCGAGACCACCTTTGGTCAGTGAGACATTACACCAACCGAGCCTTCTACTAGCAAGTGCAACCTCCTCAGCAAGACATCACCTTGTCAACCAGATAGTATACCGATGTCAAACTCTCTTGATGAGCTCACTTCATCTCAGCAAGACCCTACCTGGTCGGTGAGACCTCATATTGAGCTCAAAACTTTCACCAAGACTTTTGTTTGGTCGCTGAGACATCACAACGAACTCCTTTCTTTCGCCAAGAGTGTACTTCATTTTGGGAAGACCCTACCTTGGTCAATGAGACCTCATAGTGAGGTCTTCATCTCTTAGCGAAGGCATTCTGTTTTAATGAGACACCATTTGGTCGCTGAGATCCTTTGCCAAGCTCAAATCCTTCCTTGACACCATTGCACTTCGGTAAGACCACCACTTGTCAGTGAGACATCTCGGCGAGCTCCTCCTATTTCGGCGAGACCCTACTTAGTCGGAAAGACCATAAGCCGAACTCAAAAATTATATCGAATGCATCCCTCTATCGGCAGGACCCTCCCAATTCGGCCACACATCATGCCAAAGGCATTCTATTTTGGTGAGACATCATTCGGTCGATGAGACATCACAGTGAGGTCCTTTCCTCTCTTCACTACCAACTTGTGAACAACCCTCGGTGTGACCTTCATCTGTCGGTAGGACCTCCTGGCGAAGGCTTCATCTCTTGGTGAGCTGACCCTCTTTCGAGGAGACCACCCTATCGGTGAGACATCTTAGCGAGATCATTTCATTTCATCGAGAACTCACCAAGACCCCGCCCCACTCAGCCAGACCTCATGGCAAACACAAACATCTCCTTGACACCAAATTTGTGAGCTACTATTGATGAGACATCCCCCGCAGAGAGATACATAAAGACTCATGGTGACCCGAATGTCTTGGCGGCAAGTGTACTAAACCAAGTAGAACACACTGCTAGTCGACAAGAAAACAATAGGGTCTTGCCGACTTTCTCCTCTGATGAGTTTTATGCCAAAACTGACTGAGTGATTTTTTTTCCAATCAATCCCCTTGAAAAATGCATCAGGGGTATGATTTAATCATGCACAACAATGTATCCATTTAGCCTTCTTGAACATCTAAAACATAATTTGCCCTGCCTGATTGAGCCCGTAGCTAAAAATTGGGCAACATTTATGGCAACCTTTGCTGGATGTTTGCCTATTGAACATGGAAACCAGTAGTCAAAACTTTTCCATTGGGCATGGAGTCATTAGGAAAACTCAAGGATGGAATTGGAGTAGCCTAGACATGCCTATAATGCATTTGTAACTCTAGAAACAAATCACCTAGACATTTACAAAAATAAGAAACAACAGAAGTGCAACTATTTACTGTGCTGGGACAGCACTTAGGGAATTGAAAAATTGCAACTAAACCTACCCTACACTAACCAGTAAAAAACTGGTCAAATAAAACCATTTACAGGATGACTGAAATAGCTACACTTTCTTTTCAAAGTATAATGACTGGCATGCTTAAGGATAGCTGAGTAAAAATGATACACAAAAAAATGTTTAACAAGATGATGCACTACCTCTTGAAAGAGGTGAATAAGTTCACTTACCTCACTAAACAGACCATATGTATTGTCAATCAAAGGAGGATAAGTAAACTGAACATATTGTTGCTTGGTTGCTAGTGCATTCTTGATAACATCTTCTATTGTGTCTTCATGTATGGGTGCAAGATTGATCATTGGTGTTGTATTGAACTCCATCTGGGAAAAACATCTGATAGGGCAGCCTCTGATAAGGTAAAACTTGCACTTTCCTTGCTGATCTTTTGCTCATGGGCTGCCACTTGATCACCTTGTTGGCTGGAAAGGCCTAATCCCTATAGCTGACCTTCAATCAGTACATCAGCTTCTGGCTCCTCCATACTCCAGAAAGGAAGCTACTTATAATTCTTATCATTACTGGAAGAATTACATTCCAATTCAGGCTTGTTTTCCTCAATAAAGGAAGGCAATAATTCTAGTGGTGATGAAATCTCAAGCTCTTCTGCACAATGGAATGGAAGCTCCTCCAACCAGTTATGATCTTATAAAATAGGTTCATGAGGCTCCCCCTATAGTTTGAACACCTCTACAAGTTGTTGCTGTTCTAACTTACCATGAGTGACAACTTCTGATTCTTTTGATTCTTTAACATCCAACTTTGAACAAAATTGTTCAACTATACTTGTCCATATCTCTTCAAAAAGTTCAAAATCAGCTTTTTCATCCACAACACGCTCAAAAACATCAAAACTCTCACCTTGGAGGACAAAATCAGGTTTAATTCTAGGATTTTCTTCCTGAATTAAGCCTCCATTGTCTTGCTAGTTTCCATCTATCATTTTCTGTTGTTGCTTTCTATATTCCTCCATAGCTAGATGTAACAGATTTGGAATTCTAGTCTCCTCCATGGTGAATGAACTAACTTGATCACTGGGCTGCTCTTCTTCTGCAACAACACTCTTTTCTTTGGAACTCCCCTCAAGATACCTCTTTTGAAACTCCTTTAGTTGATGCTGATAATCTGAGTAAGCTTGAGTAGTCTGCACCTGAGCAAAGAGTAGCTTCATTTGTTATTCCTTAGCATCTATTTCCTATTCAAGGCCTTCCTCAAACTGGATTCTTTTTGCCACTCTCTCTTGATCATAAAAGTACACTTTTTTAGCCATTTATTGCTACTGCATAATGATACCTTTCTGCCTCTTGATATCAATCAACATCCTAGATAGGAATGCAAGCACCTTACTAATACCATTAATCTCCATATTATGAAGACCTTGATTCAAATCCCACAAGATACGATCAACTTGTTGGAGCAAGTCCAATATGTTCTGGTTTGGATGTGTAGGAGCAACATACTCATGATATAGAGGGTAACAGTAAGAATCTTCATGAATATTTGACATCTTTTTAGTTAAAGAGCTAGAAACTCAGACTAACAGAGTTTTTGAGACATACCAACACTTGTGCTTGTGAAACTAGAATATTTCAGCTCAGAGTCACTAAGTGTCATTCAAACTACCTCCAAAGGATGAATGATACTGAGGTAGACACCAAATCTCTCAGTATGCTAAATTCCTTATTAATGCACTAGCTTTTCTGCTACTTCCAAAACTCAGAGTCACCATGATATGCCGATGTTTACCTCTAAAAGGCTTGAAAATTATTGGTTGCATACCAAAAACCAATAGTAATATGTAATCTTTAAACTGTTCTTATTCAAACAGTCCCATTGGGTGTGCTAGAAACTGTTATCACCTGAAGTTGCACCCTTGTTGAACCTGATGTTCAACACCTCAGTGTAACATGGGAAGACCTCCAAAGATGTGGGTTTCTTGTAAACAGAGGTCAACCTCCAGAGAAGGCCGACTTCCTTGTTGGGTCATCACCTAAAACTACTGATTTTGAAAGGAAAAGGGAGAAGGATAATGCTTTAAAATTAAAATTAAACCCTATAGTGATGCACCAAATTGATAAGAGCAATGAGACACTCAGGTTACACTTCAATACTAATGATGGATATGGGACTACACAACAAGCTTCTGTAGATTATGCATAAGTATCTCACAAACAGGTTTGACATGCACAAGATTTCAAGAAGGAAAAGTAGATTTGCACAAATTAAAAGTTCATGTACAATTGAGTAAACACAGTTTGTAACCTACATGATACTACTTTTGCAAAGAAAGGCATGCTAACATGAAACAAAGCTATAAGGAAAAGAAATATTACATGAAGTAGCTTGATGAATCAATTGAAAATGCACAATACTTCACAAGAACCAGAAGGCGAACTAAACCATCAATGCTAACCAAGGTAAGCTCTGTATATCATGCTCCAAATTGAGTTACAAAAGTTTTACTAATCTGAGAGAGGACTACCAAACGTCACAAACTTCAAAAAAGTATCAGAAGAACTCCTTTAATTGAGTTACAAAAGTTTTACTAATCTGAGAGAGGATTGCCAAACATCACAAACTTCAGAAAAGTATCAGAAGAACTCCTTTAATTGAGTTACAAAAGTTTTACTAATCTGAGAGAGGACTGCCAAACATCACAAACTTCAGAAAAGTATCATAAGAACTCCTTTAATTGAGTTACAAAAGTTTTACTAATCTGAGAGAGGACTACCAAACATCACAAACCTCAGAAAAGTATTAGAAGAACTCTAGATCCACATTGTTTACATTCTGTTAATCTCATTCACAGGGGGGGTCAAATAGTCAAATGACTCATGGTGTGTCCTTAGCTCCCTCTAATTTTTCAAACTCATGCAACGTAGTTCCCGGACAGTCACATGTCGCTTCATCAGAATTGCATGTCAGTGAGACACTAATTGTGTCTCACCAATGTGATTATGCTCTTCAGTGGTTATCGACATAGCTCACCACCGTTAGCAAGAGTTCATAGCAAGCCTAAAAGTCATATATGTATAACTGAAAATATGTTATACTTCTATGAATCCTTGCATGCAAGGATACTCAATAATGAGTCCTTGCAAATGAATTCATAGCTCTCTATCCGAGAAGAGCAAGGATTGATATTGTGGCCCTCAGATTGACCCAGTTACCCCTACAAATACAGTCTCAGAACGAGAGATTCAAAGAGGAGAAGCAAGAATGCCAATCTCCATGAATCCTGTTCTTGCAATGCAACAATGAAAACTAATCTAAATGATTGTAAAATGCAATAAACAAAACTAATTTATTGAAATGAAAATTGATCTACATGCAATGCCATAAATGAATTATTTTACAAATTAATCTACTATGAAGATTAAGCTAAAATGTAATATTAAACTATATGCTCTAAAACTAAGATGCTTATAAAATCAAACTAATGTGTAATCTCAAATGATAAAATTCAAGAAAATTTGTAGCATAAGTCTGATGTAAAAATTCGTGATTTTTTGAAATGAGAATGAGAGGGCTCATTTTATAGGCAAAAGTGGAATTGAAGGCAAATTCAGAAGCAATGTGGGATAAATAGAAAAATAGAAACAAATCTTGATTGGAATTCTTTTTTTAGTTTATTTCCCTTTTAACTGATTTGTTTCCTTTTTTTCATCACAGGATATTCTTGAGAGGATATTTCATTTATTTTATTTAATTTAAGATGATAATATCCCTTTTACTAAAATAAAATAAGATTATGTAATTTAGAAATGAATATTAATAAAATAAAATAAAATTATTTAATTAAAAATAGATTTAATTAAATAGCATCATTTTATTTAAGTAATATTAACTTTAATTAAATAACATTATTTTATTTATTAAAAGGGATTTATTTCTTTTGATTAAATAAAATTAATGAAGCATTCAAACCTTAGGGAAAATTGAAACATTTGAAATAGTTATGAATTGATTAAGAAATTTGATTTGAAAATGCGACAATCATTGATTTAGAAAGTTGATGTTGACAAATTAAATAAATGGGGCCCAAAGTCTAGGTGACCATTTTAGGTTGCATACATTTTCCCCTCTTTGACTAATGTGAGGTCGACTCGGGATCACATGCAGTCAAAGAATGAAGTTGCAATGTGAGATCGATTTGGGATCACAAAACAACTCAGATGTGAGGTCGACTGGGATCACATCTGGACAAACATAAACAAAAGGCCTTTGAACATGAGGTCAATTCGGGATCACATCCAAAGTGAGAGATAAGAATCTCAAGCAAGGTTGCCCCAAGAGAAGCAATTGATAAATTGATAAAGTTGAATCAAGGATTGAAGTTTGATAGGTACTGCCCCCTCGTGATCGAAATCAAAATGAGATAGAGGAGAAATAATAAATTGAAAAATTTTATCAAATCAAACAAAAGATAAGGTTCTTGATGTAAGATGAAAAATATAAGAATCACAGAACCCAGGTAGATCAGCAAGAAAATTATGCCCTAAGGTTGAATGAGAAGAAAAGAAGGGTGAAATCGAATGGAAGATAGAAGTTTGGAAGAAATGGAAAGAAATGGAGAGAAGGAAGAGAATCTGCCTCAATAAAGAGGATGCATCAAAATCAATCAACTTTTTAAGATAGGGAATTTCGATTGAGATCACGAAAGAAGATAAGGAAATGAAGAACGTGATCACAATTGATGAAAAATCCACAAGAAAGATGAAGGAAACCCTCTCAAACCCATAATACAGCCTAAAAGTGAAAATTAACATGAAGTCTAAATAATGCAAGCTAGATGAAAATGCAAAGGTGTACTTGCAATAGGGTAACATAGGTTTTTGTGTGTTCATCATTCATTAGAGAATGTAAGAGAACTTATTTTCATCATTGGGCCATTAATACCTGGACATCGGACGATCACACAATTATCACTAGTCACAAATGCAACTATGAAGATATGAATGTGATTTATATCAGCTTGGAATGTGGAAAGATTCTAACATGAGCATCAAAGACATGAAGGTCAAGATGACTACAATGTTAGCTTACCCAATTTAATGTAACAAAACCACGCTCACATCAAGACATAAACGCCAGGATTACCATGAGAATGGTTGTGCAAAAAAATTCAAGAATGACGCCATAAATCTCTTAAGTGTGTCAAGGAGACAACAAGAGACACTAAAGAGGTTCAAGACAAACACCCACAAGTAGAAAGCAAATAAAAACATGACCCATGCCCCAAGTCCTCTAGCTATGCATCACGGAGAGACTTATTAGACAAGGACACTCAATGAAAATCAATATCAGTTAGCACACAAAGAAAAGATCATGGCATATCTCAAGCATTAAGTGTTGCAATTAAAAAATTTTAAGTGTGCAAACTGATACTGAGTTCTAAGGATAAGGATCGAATGCTTGCAAGTAGGTAAGATCACATGACCGAACTAGATAAGACCAAACTGATAAGTGTTGAAAAACAAACGATGTCAGGGGTTGTGTTGAAAAACACAGTTGGGTTAGTGTTGAAAAACACCGTTTGCGAGGTGTCCTAAAGACAAGCATATCCAAGAGACCAAAGCTAACACAGTGATGCCCCTAGACAAAGACAAAGACCAATTCCAAACCAAGGCAATAAGGACAAGGCATGATGGAGAAAGGCTAAGTGTCGAGGATGCATGCTAAGAAATAGGGATGCAAAGGCCTCAAGTAGCGCCTGTTTCCAGGTTTTCACCACTTGGAAGAATTTTTTTAGGACTTTTTTATATTTTTTTTTTTATTTTGAATTTTTTTGAGTTTTTTTGTATTTTTTCAGCATCATATTTGAATTTTTTTTGGATTTTTTGACAATGTATCATTTTTTATTTTTTTTTTGTAATTTTTTCAGTATCATATATCAATTTTTTTGGAACTTTTTTCAAGGTCATAATTATATACAAAGGATTCCCCCAGACAGAACGGGCATCAAGGATAGAACTTTTTCAGGTGCAAAACATTGATAGGCTCAGGGAGCTGCTCCTCCTCTTCAGTAGATAGTAGATAGGCACTTGTGCCAAAAGCTACTATGATGATGTAGGTTCCAAGCCAATTAGGTTTGAATTTGCCTTTTGTTCTTGATTCTGCTGGTTCTTAGGATTCTCTCGCAGGACAAGATCTCCTACTTGGAATTGTCTAGGGCAAACCTTTTTGTTGAAGGCTTTGGACATCTGCTTTTGATAGACCCTCATATGGTCAAATGATGCTTTACGCTTCTCATCAAGAAGTTCCAATTCTTGCAATCTCTTGGCGTGATAGTCTTCATCTATAACTAGACCTTTGAGAGAGACCCGAAGTGATGGAATCTCAACCTCTAAAGGTAACACTGCTTTAGCGTCGTATGTGAGGGAAAAAGGAGTAGCCCCAGTTGGAGTACGAATACTCATTCTATAGGCCCACAGGGCCGGATTTATCTATAGGTGCCAGTCTCTACCATTCTTATGAACTATTCTATGCAAAATCTTTAGAATGGTTTTGTTTGAAGCCTCTACCTGACCATTTCCTTATGGGAAGTAAATGGAGGACCAATGTTGCTTTATCTTGAATCTTTGGCAGAGTTCTTTAAGGTCCTTATTTTTGAACTGACCTCCATTGTCAGTGATGATCTCAGATGGCACTCCATATCGACAGATGATATGGTTTAAAATAAATAAAGACACTGTCTTGCCTGAGGCAATAGAAAGTGGAACAACCTCTACCCATTTTGTGAAGTAGTCAGTAGCAGTGATAATGAACTTATGCCCACCTGATGAGTTGGGATGAATCTGCCCAACAAGGTCAAAGGCCCATCGCTGAAATGGCCAGTGAGATATAGAAGGAATTAGCTCCCTACCTAGAGCATGTATCAGGTGTCCATGTTTCTGACATTTTTCACAAGACTTAGCAAATGCTACTGCATCTATCTGCATCGTAGGCCAATAGTACCCTGCCCTAAGCAACCTTCTAGCCATGGAAAGACCATTAGAATGTCCTCCACATATGCCCTCGTGGATGTCAACTAGCGCTTGATCGGATTCCTCCTTTTCTAAGCACCTAAGAAGTGTTCCATCTAGACCCCTCCTATACAAATCACCAAAGATGAGGGAATGGCGAGAGGCGTTGCAAATAAGGTTTCTTCTTTCAGATCGGTTAAATGTATTGGGGATGATGACATCACGAAGATATGAGTAAATAGCACCATAGTGGGAGGATTCATGATTGACAAGGGTACAAATGACATGGCTTTCGGGTGAGTCAAATATGGGATATCGTAGCTCTTCCACCAGGAATTCATATCTAGACTCATGTTCCTCTAACTGAAGAAGTGAAGCAAGGGTGGCCATAGCATCAGCTGCTTTGTTCTCAGCCCTAGGGATTTGCTGAAAGGTGACAAAAGTAAAATACCGTCTTAATGAATCAACCATTTTTTTGTAAGGTACCAACTTGTCATCTTTTGTTTGGTATTGTTCATTGACTTGGTTGATGATCAGCTGAGAATCCCCATAGATATGTACTTCTGTGATATTCCACTCTATGGCCATTTTTAGTCTATTTGTCAAAGCCTCATACTCAGCTATGTTGTTTGTGCATGGAAAGAGTAACTTGTAAGATTTAGGAATAGTATACCCATGAGGAGAAACAAACAACACACCAGCTCCAGAACCATTTTGCATGCAGGAACCATCAAAGAATAGTTTCCAGGATCTTTCAATCATGTACATAAGATGTTCATCTGGAAAGTTGACTTGAATGGGCATATTATCTTGAGTAGGGAAACTAGCCAGTTCATCTGCAATAGATTGGATTTTGATTGCTTTGCGCTCAATATAGTCTATGTCAAATTTAGAAAGAATCATCATCTATTTAGCAAGTCTACCCATGAGAGCAGCTTTACCGAGCAAGTATTTGAGAGGATCAATTTTTGCTATGAGGTGTATGGTGTGCGCGAGCATATAGTGTCGCAATTTTTGAGAAGCAAACACTACTGCGAGGCAAGCTTTTTCAATACTAGTATAATTAACCTCATAAGAAACAAAAGTGCAACTAATATAATATATGGCCCTTTCTTTCCCTTGTTCATCTATTTGAGCCAACAATGCCCCCAGTGAAGATTCAGTAGCCGAGACATATAAAATGAGAGGTTTTCCTGGAATGGGAGGCATTAAAATGGGAGGATTTGCCAAGTATTCTTTAATTTGATCCATGCTCTTTTGGCAATCCTCATTCCAGACACATTGAACACCTTTATGCATTTTTTTGTTGAAAGGTTGTGCTCTATCTGCCAATTGTGAAATAAACCTCCTTATGGATTGAAGGCGCCCTTGAAGACTCCTCATTTGGCTGACATTTTTGGGAGGTGGCATGTTTATAATGGCTTGAACCTTTTCAGGGTCCACTTCTATTCCTTTAGTTGAAATGATGAATCCCAATAATTTGCCAGAAGTAACACCAAATGCACACTTTTTTGGGTTTAATCTTAGTTGAAATTGTTCCATGCGATCTAGAATCACTTCTAAATCAGCCAAATGTGTTCCTCTTCTCTTAGACTTAGCCAGGGTGTCATCCACATAATCTTCCATATTCTTATGCATCATGTCATGGAAGATGGTTGTCATAGCTCTTTGGTAAGTAGCTCTTGCATTTTTCAATCCAAAGGGCATGACATTCCAACAATAAGTACCCCAAGCACATGTGAATGCAGTCTTTTCTTGATCCTCAGGAGCTATCTTGATCTGATTATACCCAGAAAAACCATCCATCAAAGAATAGATCTCATATCCCGCTATCATGTCCACTATCATGTCTATGTTAGGAAGTGGAAAATCATCCTTTGGGCATGATCTGTTAAGATCTCTAAATTTTGTGCAGATTCAAATGGTTTTATCATGTTTAGAAATAGGTACAATATTGGAAATCCAGTCAGCATAGTCTATGGCTCTAATGAATCCTGCACCAAGGAGCTTTTCTAATTCAGCTTTCACTAAAAGAGCTATATGAGGGTGCATTTTTCTCAACTTCTGTTTGACTGGTTTCACACCTGGAGCTATGGAAAAATGATGCATAATGAGATTAGTGTCCAACCCTGGCATGTCTGAGTATGTCCATGCAAAGTTAATTTCCTTCTTTTGGAGGAACTCAGTATAGGCTTTCTTTTCTTCAGGTGATAAAGATTTAGCCAAGTGTACAATTTTTGGAACTTCCTTTGTGCCCAAATTAACAGCTTCTGTAGGTTCAACCAATACTGATGATCTGTCCTGGAAATAGCTTGGGAGACTATCAAGTACCTCATCCGTAGGTGCCTTTGGGAGGTTTTCACCTTTGGATATGTCTTTTATTTTTACTTTTTTTGGTTCTGGCACCGCCACATAGTGGTTTTCGCCATCAGAACTCTTATTCTTTTTATCTTGTGACTAAGGTACTTGATGTTAGGTTCTGTCATACTAGTAGCCAGTTCACTGGTGGAAGAGACTATAGGTTCAATGGCATTTAGATAGCAGGTGATCTCATAGTCATTGTGAAATGTCAAGAGTTGAGGCTCTTGGTACCGTTGAGACCAATCAATAAGGATGGGGTGAACAAGGGGTAGGTTGATGACCAGTTCAAGATTATAGGTGGTGTCATCTCTGGTGACTGTAGAATTGGAATCTGTCAAGTTTCCCTCTAAAGTGTCTAAATCAAAATTTATCTTAGCAAGCGAAGAATCATCTACTAATGTGACATGTGGGTTCCAATCTTCTAATCTAACACATGACTCGTTAGTTACATCAGGTTGAGAACTATAAGCGTGGACAACATCCATATCCAAGTCAACTTGGAGCTTCGTGATGTAGAAGCCTTAAGATTTGGAAGAGGCTCCTCTCCTCTAGCAATTTGCTCAATCACAAAATTATCTGAATTATCACCATCCATTGCAGCTGGGATGGAGACACTATCCATAGTCAATCTTGCATTTATATAGTCACTATCTATTGCAAATGAGATAGGAGGACTATCAATTATTAAATCTCTTGAATCTTCCAAAGGAGATTTGTTGAAGGTACCTAATCATCTGTTATGTCTTGTTGATTGGTCAAATCTGGTACATATTCTGTGTCATCTTTACTATCCTGCCTATCAGAAATGGGGATAGTGCATTTATTGTTGTTCATAAAGCCTAGGCCAACCGGTTTCTTAGACTTATGTGCAAAAAGATCATGAGTGAGTGGTTCGGCTCTAGCATCTAACCTGTGACTAAGAGGGCCATATCCTGGATAACCCATCTTCTTGACAAAAGAATATCCTCTCCCATAGGACTTAGGAGAGGGGGAGAAATTTTCATTATGCTGGTATTTCTCCTCTTTGTATATCCAATCTCAAATAGCTACTTCCTCTTTTTCATCTTGTATTGGTACTGAGGATTCAACAAACTTGTCAAATAGTGTCATTGCTGAAGATGATGGTTTCATCTCCTGTGAAGGCTTTCCATATGTCCTAGGGGAAATAGGAATCTTTGCAAAAGAGTCAAGTTGATACCCCCCCATGCCAAGGTCTACTAACTTAAATTTGTTTTGACAGTCTGCTAAAGTTGTTTCATAATCCTCTGTTGTTCGGTTAAGAGGGACATGAACATTAGCTGAGATTGAGTTAATTGATAAGGTGTTATCCCCTGGTATGCAAATTTATGTTCCATTGTAGGGGAACTTAACACACTGGTGGTAGGTAGATGGCACTGCCTGCATATCATGAATCCATGGTCTACCCAGTAAAATGTTGTATACAAGGGGTCCAGTATCAACAATTTGAAACAAGATATCTTTTTCTACTGGGCCAATCCTGACAGGAAGGACAACCAACCCCTTAGAATTTCGTTCTGCCTCATCATAGGCCTTTATGGTGATCGTATTTCTAGTGTCGATCACTTGCTCTGAATAGCCCAAAGTTTTTAACAAATTCAAAGTACAGATATTTAACCCAGCACCCCCATCAATCAACATGCACCTGACACAGGTTTTATGAATCATGACTTCAATGTGAAGGGCAAGATTGTGTGGATGGCTTAGGGATTTGTCATCATCTTCAGAGAAAGAGAAGTAATGTGGGCTAGTAATGTGATTCACCATGCCTTGGAATTGGTCTATATCAATGTTGTTGGGGACATTTGTTGTGCGCAAAGCATCCTCAAGGATCTGCTTATGTTTAGGGGACAACTCTAGAAGCTCTAAGATTGAGATCTGTGTTGGAGTTTTCTGTAACTGATCTACAAGATTGTAGTTTGGTTTGAGATCAGTGGCGGACTTTATAGTGACATTCTTGGATGCCACTTGCTTGGATTTGTTGGATGGACCTGAACTAGGCCCTTTGAGAATAATAGGGGCTTGACTCCTGGTAATAGCATTAAGGGCTTGGGAAGATAACCTAGAATGAGGACCTCTCAGCACCACAACAGGTTGGTTGTCAAAAATAGGGGGAGATTCATAACCATGCAGGTCCTTACTCCTTATCATATTAACACTTGGCTCCACAACTTGAAGCATGTTTATCACATTTTTTGCCGCTGTATAGGTGTAGTTGATTGCAGCTTTGCCATTCTGTGATTTAGAGGTTTCCCCCTTGTCGTAATTAGGCAAAGGTTCCTTAAAAGCCTTATGATCAGCATTGGTATTTAGGCCATCAACTTGAAGCTTTCCACTTTCTATAAAATCTTGGACAATATGTTTTAATCTCCAACAGTTTTCAACAGTATGGCCAGGGCCATTATGAAATTTACAGAATACCTTGTCATCCCACCAATGTGGCTTAGGATCTGGAATGTGAAATTTTGCAGGATCCTGAGGATGTGCCAAGTTGTTAGCAATGAGAGTTTTGAGAATATCCTCATATGAGTCACCCAATTTGGTAAATTGTCGCTTCTGGTTTTTGGGCCTCTCCTGATATCTTGGTTTACTTTCTTGTTGTGGTGGTGCATTAAGCTTCATTGCTTGCACAACCTTAGTCAAATTAAGAACACTTTGATCTCTTGATTGGGAAGAATCCACAACTCCATCATTGAAAACTTGTTTGTTTTTGTTCCAATTGTTGTTCTTCCCTTTATCCTTATTGTTGTGTTGACCATTGTTGGTATTATTGTTATGTCTGGTCAAAATTCCTTGTTCTTTTAGAACATCCTCAATGCGGCATGTAGTTTCAATCATGGTATCAAAGGAAGTGAAGACTATCTTTTTGATCTCGTATCTCATTTTAGGCACCAAATTACTAACAAGTATGTCAATCTTTTCATCCTCATGGATTGTCCTAGGATACCGAGAGCATTGTCTCCTCCACCTTTGCAAGAAGGTAACAAAGGGTTCCCCGATTTTTTGTTTCAAGTTGCATAGGTCCAACATAGTAACAGATCTTAGCAGTTATATGTGAAGTGTTGAGCGAATCTATGAACAAGTTCTCTAAAAGTCTTGACAGGAGGAGTGATATTGGTAAACCATTCCATTGCTTGTCCTTTAAGACTCCTAGGGAACAACCTCATCAAATAGGAGTCATCACGATGGAATTCAAAGCTCATAGTATAGAACTGACGCACATGGTCGTGTGGATCACCACTGCCATCATATTTATTGTATTGTGGGAATTCCACCCTCTTTGGAAAATCTTTCATACTCACACTCTTGTCGAATGGATTAGGACAAATTGAGTCTAGTGAGAATGAGCTCTTAGGTTGCATCATTTTCTCCATCATTTGCTTCATTTGGCAGATTTCTTCCTCTTGAGAGGGATTTTTCTTTTGTATTTTGTTGTCCACATCAAAATTATAAGGGACTCTGGCACCCTTGTTGATTAGACTTTCCAAGAACTTATCTTTGTTTTGTTCCAAATACCTCTCCACATACTGTTGGAAGATAGGCTCTTGTTGTATTCGCATGAAGTCTTGAGTATCAAAGTCATAATGTGAGCTACCACCTCCATGTTGGGAACTAGGATGTACATGTTGGGAGTGTGGTCTTGAATTTCTGGGAGGAGTTTGCCTCCTATAGTGAGCATACTGAGAGGCCCTTCTTCCTCTAGGACTAGGAGATCTAGAAGGGGTCCTTGACCGCCTTCTACTTCTTGGTGTTCTAGAAGGGGTGGAGGGAGGAGAATTATGTCCACTGTTAGCACCCCTTGTATTGTATTGTTTGTTTAATTGGTGGGCTAACTGCCTATCTTGCTCCTCTTGAGTGAGTTTCCTTTGTACTTCCAATAAAGCTTGGCTCTCTTCCTCAAGTTGTCTAAACTTTTCTTGCTTTGCAGCTTGTTCATCTAGAAAGGCTTTCTTTTCATGTTCAATTCTTTTGAGCCTATCACTTGTGAACCTTGAGGTATGTTGAAGTGGTGAGCTTGGTCTAGACTATTTGAACAAGTCATTGGTATACGTTGTATTGACATGAGCATCACGAGGTTCATTGTCTTGGTCTTCGTGTTGTGACCATTGTTCTTGGTGAGCTCGTCTCTTATACCTTTCATCCCGTTGATGGGCATCCAAATATCTTGCATTAATGAGGGGTGAACCAGGTTGATCATCATGAGAAGAATTTCCAAATATCATGTTGTTTCTGTGTTGTTCATAGATATCATCAAGATTTTGATCCATGGCTTCCCTCTCCCGCCGAGTGACAGTATAACTCATATCCATACCTGAGTGGGAAGGTGCTGAGGGGGTACTCAAGTCACTAAAATGGCTCTTTGGGTCAAAATAGGTTTCAGACTGACTCCTAGGTGACTGGTCAAATATTGGTTCTTTTCCTTTCTCTTTTGACGAGTCTGAACTGGGGGTAGTTGGTTAAAGACTATCTGAGGTCGCTTTCCTTGGCTCACTTGATATCTTGTTGTGACTGACATGAAAGGGAGAGTTCAGGTAAACAGACAATTCTAAGAAACGTCAATACCAGACTAGGATAGTAAAAGTTTTCTCTTGTCCGAGAGAGATGGTGAAATAGAACTATTGCAAATAGGTGCAAACCAACACTGCCACAGAGGTGCTCAATTCTTGGGTGAACACCCTAGCACATATGGATCAGGAGGATGACTTACACAAAGTGTATGAGTTTGAATTGTATGAAAATGGGTGGACAAGGAGACTACTAGCACTCTCCAAGTGTGTTATCAAAGAGTCTAAAAATTTATCTATTTGACAGGAACAATTCCTAATTTTCCAATCTCAAGCAAAATCGCTTATGAGATCAAGGATCACTAATTCAAAAGGTCAAGGACACATAAACCCTAAATACAGAACAGGTCTCTAAAACTGGGACAAGTCACCTAATCAAAGAACTCAGTATTTCAGTTTGTTGTTTGTTTTCAAAGATCAAGCAAGTATATCAACAGATTTTGATCAAGCACATAGGTTTCAATCAGACAAGTTGTGATACAAAAAGTAGTCGATAACAGATCTATCAAGGACAAAGCAACTTGATAGTATCGGGGGAGTCTTGTTTGAAGATGTTTGGACAATGTTTAAGACTCAAAAACAAACACATAGCTATCCCTACCAAAGAAAATGGTGAGAAGCCAAAACCTTTGCCCCATTGCTTATGCGCATACGTGCACCTCACACAGCTGTGTCACCCCCTGGAGGGCGCCCATGTTTTTGGTGTTTCCAAGGACTCAACAGTGTACATTCAAAGGTTACCCTTGTAGCAGGGGCCAATGTCGCAACCACCTCCAAACATCCAGGTGTATGCCTATGATGGGAATCTGTGTATGATCAACATACAGAGAGATTCTTCCCCCTCCTTGTGCAAAGATTATGACTCCTTTCGGAGGTGAACCGGGTAGGCAACTAACTAAGAGGTTTTTACTTGGATTTCATTCACAATAACCTTTGGTGCCTCTGATATAGAGCTTAGGCCTCGCAGCCACACCAACACCTGAAAATCACACACCCCCGCAAGCAGGGGTTGGAGCGGCGCCGCTCAGTGCAATAAACAGAGATTTTCCATGATGATCGTCCAAGTCATGGAAAAGAAGTTACTATGGTCTTGGAGTCTTTAGACTCAACAAGACGTTCTTTATTATAGTGAGGTGGAATCACCGACAATAGGTGTGTACTCACTTGGGTCGTTCCCGGAGGTTCAACTTCTGGCAGGCCCTCTAAAGGTGACACTGGACATGGCTCGGATTTGGGTTTCTGATTTTTTGATTCTCCCAAAAGGAGAAGAGCATACTTCTCTAGCCCATCTCTTTACCCAAACATGCTAAACAACCTTAATCACTGAGCTAGTTTCACTTCACCAAATCCACACGCTTTTGGGTTTCTGATTCTCTCAATGAGAGAAGAGCATAATCCCCTGATGAGTGAAAGTGCTAAAGATTCACTACCTTGCTCTGCTCCCTAAGAGTTCGTCATATTAGTAAGATCATCAGGAGCCTAGATTTGTCCATGGTCATCACCTCCATGTAACAAAGAGCCAAATTCCCTACTCACTATCGAAACTCCTAAGAATTTTATCAAAGCCCTAATTAGACTATGTGAATTGAAAAGTAGGAAAACAAACACAATGTTTTTTTAAATAAGATCTTTGACAAGCGTAAGTGTTTGTTTTCAAGTCTTTGTCACGCGTCCTGCAATCAAACCATTAGTGTGTTTCAAGTTCTCTGACTGGCATCCTACAGAAACTGTTATGCTATGAAAAAAAAAATCAGAAGAACCAGAAGAACAAAATTTGGAATCTATAAAAAAAAAAGAGATTAATTAAAAATCTAATTTAATCTAGTCAAAATTTAATCTAAAAAGAATTAGTTAACAAAACTATAATTAAACTAAATTAATATAATACTAAACTAAAAATTTAAAACAAAACTAATCTAAATTAATAAAATTAAAAATCTAATCTAAATTAAAAAAAAAATCCTCTTGGATCTAAAAAAAAAAAAACTCCTGATTGCATGTTTCCCAAGAAAATAACTCAAAAGATAAAGGCTGAGTTCTGACAAATAAATCAGATACCTGGTAAATTTTTTGCAAAAAATAGGTCTGATATCTGAGAAGAGGGCAGAACCAGCTTTCCAACGCCTATTTGTTTTCGAAAAACAGAGCCAGGATGCAAAAGTTACGCCTTCCGGAGTGAAAACAACAACTTCTGGCTTTGACAGGCGAAAAAGGTATCAAAATGGAAAAATCAGAAAAAAAAAAAAATACCAGTACCACTGGAACGGCGTCGGAAGCAGCTTTCCGACGATATCTCGTTTTCGAAAAACGGAGACCATATGCTCAAGATATGACCATTTTACTAAATATGCTCATTTAGGCTTTAAACCAAAATTTTTATTAATTTAAAGATGAAAAAAATTAATAAAATATTTAGCTGAACCTTCATGCACGAAAATTGAGGTAGCACAGAAATCAAAATGGTACAGAAATCGATGTGTCCGTACGGATTTTTTTTGGCAATTGTTTTGAAATTTTTCAAAACACTAAAAAATTAATTTTCAGAAAACCCTATCATATTTTATATGAAAATAGGGGTTTTTGGGCCTTCTGAGCACATCTATGGAGTCCGTTTTGCACCAGTATGCACTGTTTGAGAGATCAAAGTCGAAATTTCTTAAAAAATTATGAAAAACCCCATTGATCTATCAATCTTTGTGAGTTATACCACTACGCAAGATGTCGCTGAGACCATCGCTATCGGCAAGACATCATAGCGAACACAAACCACTTTCCAGAGCTCAAACATCCTTCCTTTGGCAAGACACTGGCAAGTTGGGAAGACGTCTTATCAAACTATTTCTGCCTTGGCAAGACCACCTTTGGTCGGTGAGACATTACACCAACCGAGCCTTCTGCCAGTGAGTGCAGCCTCCTCGGCAAGACATCACCTTGTTGACTAGACAATATATCGATGTCAAACTCTCTCGACGAGCTCACTTCATCTTGACAAGACCCTACCTAGTCGGCGAGACCTCATATCGAGCTCAAAACTTTTGCCAAGACTTCTGCTTGGTCACCGAGACATCACGATGAATTCCTTTCTTTCGCCAAGAGTGTACTTCATTTCAGGAAGACCCTACCTTGGTCGGTGAGACCTCATAGCGAGGTCTTCATCTCTTGGTGAAGGCATTCTATTTTGGTGAGACATCATTTGGTTGCTGAGACCCCTCACCAGGTTCAAATCCTTCCTCGACACCATTGCACTTCGGCAAGACCACCACTTGTCGGAAAAACATCTCAGCGAGACCCTACTTTGTTAGCAAGACCATATGCCATACTCAAACATTATACCAAAGGCATCCCTTTGTCGGCAAGACCCTCCCCACTCGGCCAGACATCATGCCAAAGGCATTCTGTTTTGATGAGACATCATTCGGTCATCGAGACATTACAGTGAGGTGCTTTCCTCTCTTCACCGCCAACTTGTGAACAACCCTTGGTGTGACCTTTGTCTATCGGCAGGACCTCCTAGCGAAGGCTTCATCCCTTGGAGAGCTCAAACCCTCTTTCGGGGAGACCACCCTATCGGCGAGACATCTTGGCGAGATCATTTCATTTCACCGAGACCCCGCCCCGCTCAGCTAGACCTCATGACAAACACAAACATCTCACTGATGCCAACTTTCTAAGCTACTGTCGGTGATACATCCCCCATGGAGAGATACATAAAGACTCATGGTGACCCGAATGTCCTGACGATGGGTGTACTAATCCAAGTAGAATGCATTGCTAGTCGGCAAGACAATAGGAGGGTCTTGCCAACTTTCTCCTCTGATGAGTTTTATGCCAAAACTGACTGAGTGATGTTTTTCCCAACTGAGCCCCTTTAAAAATGCATCAAGGGTATGATTTAATCATGCACAACAATGTCTCCATTTGGCCTTCTTGAACATCTGAAACATAATTTTCCCTGCCTGATTGAGCCCATAGGTGAAAATTGGGCAACATGTACACTTGTGGTTTTTCCATGGGATCATGGAAAAATTGATCTTGGACAATGTTCTGATTTGGGATGATGTTTAGATTTGACATTATGGGTTGAAATTAAACATTTTTGTGGTTGGGAATCATATTGACTTGATTTAGGTAACTTTGATTTGCATGGTGTTACCTTGACTTAGATCAATACATGGAGTTGTTATCATCTTGTTTGGACTTTGAACAAGATTTGTATGTTTTGTGAGCATATCTATCCCAAAGTTTTCCAATAATGGATTTAAAATGTTCATGTTTGGAATGTATGGATTTGGTGGGATGATGTGGTTTTGTGGAAGACTCATGCATTGAGTGTTTGGTTGATAGATTTGTAGTTTTGGACTTGGATTTAAATATACCATCAAGAAAGGTGATCTGAACTTATACTGGGCATACTCACATTTGTTGTACCATTGATGTTTATAGGAGATAATGATCCCATGTATGGATTGTATAAATGTGATTTTTGATAGCTAAGTGGAATTGTAACACTTTGATAGTTTGGTTGACATGGATTACTCATGATGTATGGATCAAGTGTATAGCCCATGTTCTTGTGTTTTGACCTTGTTGTAAAAGTGAACCTCTAAAGTGCTCAGGACTAATGATGAGATGAAGGATGAAAGGGGGGAATGATATGGTTGTTGAAATTTTAGGAACTTTGGAATAATGCTAGACTTAGGGTTATATTTTGATTGGTTTGATTTGGATAACGAACTTGTAAACCCTAAGATGTTTAGATGTTATCTTACCATGAACTCATTCAAAGGTGTGCTGATTTAACTGTGTGAGGAAGAATTCATCAACACACACCTAACTAAACAAATTATTTTGATTTGGTTTAAGGATGATTTATCCAAGTCTGAAATGATATTTTTGAAGCTCTAAATTTGTTTGTGGGATGAAAATGATAAATTTTTTGGATGGATGAAGTGTTTGATTTTGATCCTAAATGAACCTAGGAAGGACTTGTTTACTAGACCAAGATATTGAAGAACGTGCTTTTCTCTAAGAGTAGTTCAAACCAAAAGACCAATGTTTTCATGGAAAACCATAAGACAAAAGACAACAAGCACTTGTGTGGGGTTCAATTGATTTAATATTTTCTTAATGGATTATTTTTACCACAAACACTTTCTTGATTAGATTTTTAAACTAAATGTCTAATGTCCTAATTCTCTTTCATCCCACAAAGTCCATTATGTGGAAATATAGAAAATGAAAGAAAATTTTTCCTAATGTTGACCTTAGTAGGAGCAAATTGAGATAAAATTCAAGTGCCTAGAAACCTCGAAGGATATGAATCCCAAGGGCAAGCAAGGGCATGTGAATTCATTCGAGGATATTTGCTTCTCCTAAAGGGTTTGAGATTTTATGCTCATATTAAATGTTTGTTTTCCAATGTTTTCAATCAAGCAATGTGTTTTGATTTTAAGAACAATCACAACCCTATAGATTATTTGAGACGGTATTTGTTGAGTCCCCACTTGGAAAAGTCCAACTATGCTTACTTCTAGTGAATAGTTAGATGCTTGACCCCACTGGCTCCCCTCCATATCTCAACACTTATTTCAAGGCAGCCAAGAATCAGTACCTATGAATCTCCCATGGCATATTTCCATCTCTACTAAAAGTTGTAAAAGTGTGGGGTGGCTTCAAAATAATTGTTCTTGCACCAACAAATAGATAGGGATTTTGACCATTCTACACAAGGGTTTTAATTCTGACTTTTTGTTTGTGGAGATTGACCCATGTGGCGAGAGACCATTGTTACCCTTCTTGTCGGGACCAACTACGTGATACTGGCCTTTGTTCCAGTACCCACTTTTATATCCTGGCTGGAAATACACTTGGACTTAGTGTGTTACTAATTGGGTCGGTCCCTTGGGTGAGTACTTTTTTCCACAAGACAGGCCCTCTAAGATAAACACAAGAAAGAAAACTTATTCATAGTTCAATCAACCTTCATTTAGAAACAAAGGGAGAACACACGCAATATGTTCCACTCACACTTGCAAAGATTTGTTCAATTTTAAACCCAAATTGAAAATGTGTGGGCAATTACTTATGAAACTTAATGTCACAAAAAGGCCTTTTGATTCTCAAGATCACCATGAGGCATGAGAGAAGCGCATACATCCTTTTAGTGACATTACTTTGAGTAAGTAATTACAAGACAATGAAACACTTGTTCATTTTAAGTCAACAAAGCAAAAGTGAATTATTTTTATAGCACCAAATAAATTGTGGATTTTTCCTTGATCATTTGTTAATCCTTAAACAAAATCTAGTGAGTTTGTCCTAAAGTTCTTTTCAAGCCCTCTATAGTAAAAATCGAAATGTTCTTTTTAGAGACCCAAAAGATGTGAGCTGATCTAAAACATAAAACTAAAGCATAGAATGGAAGCCCTAAGAATTTAAAAACACTTTATCAACTTCAAGTTTCAATACCCAATTTTTTTCAACTCCAAGATTCGTTCAAAGATTGCTTCCAATGCTTCAACATCATGAGTTCCTTGTGCAAATGAAATTACTTATCCTTCCTATTCCATAGTGGATTGGTGCCACTTTGATATGAAAAGTGGCCCTTTTCCAACCATTCACAAGCTCAAATGATAAATATTTTTATGCTATGACAATGAAGTGGACAAAATTAGCTCTCAATGTGAAGAGAGTAACTTTGCTTTAAGTTGTGGATGATGAAATAAGGAAAGAATTCTCTTATTTATAGAATGAAAAGTTGGAGAAATGCCCAAAAGGAAGCAATGTGATACTAGTTTTCAACCAAAGGCAATGTTCCACTTGTCAAGAGATGGATGGATGAAGGATGTGCACATTTTGATGAATGTGCCCATAAATGCATAAATTTGGAATTTGAAAATAGTGAAATGACAAGGTGGATGAAGAGTAAAATGGAGTAATGGCCACTTGGCTCAATGAAAAATGACTTGTAAGATCAAATAAATGCCTTGCAAGAAGGACTCATCCCACTTGGAGGGAGATTTGAAATGGAGGAATATTCCACTTTTATGCCTTGTTAAGAGAAAATGAAGATTTAATAAATTAATTAAATTGATTTATTTGTGCTAGTGGGAAAAGCTAGAGGATGTGAAATGGATTAGATTTAGCCTTAATCATGATTTGATTAACTTAAGAGGAGGTTAGGTGATTTGACCCATTTGATTTCGATTTATGGATTAAAATAAATCAAAAGGAGATAGAAAAAGATTTAGACTTAGTTAAATAAATATTTTGATTTATTTAGCTAAAGGGGATGGTGTTAGTGTTAAAGATGAATTTATTTAATATAAATGAATGACTTTAGAGATTAATCATATAAACTTGATTTATTTGATGAATGCATGAATATGAATTAATTAAATTCATGATGTCAATTTTTTCATGTCTACATTTTTCCCCTCTTTGAAGCAATGTACTTGCTGCATTGGTTCAAAGAATAAACTTACAAACAACTTAAAATCCATAAATCTGCAAAAAACTTAAACTCCAACACTCATTAGCATGGGTTAGTTCAAGCTATGCAAACCTACAAATGCTCCTATGAAATAATACATCATGCCTCATAAACTAAATAACAAAACAAACTAATTGAAAGTATAAAAGAAGCACAGTGTATACCTATTCCATAGTAGATTTGTGCCACTTTGATATGAAAAGTGGCCCTTTCCCAACCCTTGACAATTTCAAATGATGAATATTGTTATGCTATGACAATGAAGTGGACAAAATTAGCTCTCAATATGAAGAGAGTAACTTTCCTCTAAGTTGTGGATGATGAAATGAGGAAAGAAGCCTCTTATTTATAGAATGAAAAGTTGGAGAAATGCCCAAAAGGAAGCAATGTGGGACTAAATTTCAACCAATGGAAAGGTGCAACTTTTCAAGAGATGGATGGATGAAGGATGTGCACATTTTGATGAATGTGCTCATAAATGCATAAATTTGAAATTTGAAAATAGTGAAATGACAAGGTGGATGAAGAGTCAAATGGAGTAATGGCCACTTAGCTCAATGAAAAAGGACTTGTAAGATGAAATAAATGCCTTGCAAGAAGGACTCGTCCCACTTGGAGGGAGATTTGAAATGGAGGAATATTCCACTTTTATGCCTTGTCGAGAGAAAATGAAGATTTAATAAATTAATTACATTAATTTATTTGTGCAAGTGGGAAAAGCTAGAGAATGTGACATGGATTAGATTTAGCCTTAATCATGATTTGATTAACTTAAGATGAGGTTAGGTGATTTGACCCATTTGATTTATATTTATGGATTAAAATAAATCAAAAGGAGATGGAAAAAGATTTAGACTTAGTTAAATAAATATTTTGATTTATTTAGCTAAAAGGGATGATGTTAGTGTTAAAGATGAATTTATTTAATTTAAATGTAGGAATTTAGAGATTAATCAAATAAACTTGATTTATTTGATAAATGGATGAATATGAACTAATTAAATGCATGATGACAATTTTGCATGTCTACAATATATATATATACACACACACACACAACATGCCACAACAGAGATTAGGGGCAAGGGCTGATCCCCAACATCATGTGCATGCACAACCCCTTGTTTATCCTCTTGGTACTCCCATTCCCACACATGTGCATCAACATGCAGTGGTCTCAACATTAGGATCCCTTAGTACGCTCACAGGAGACCTTGATTAGCATGCCTCTGCCATAGCGAGTAGGGAGCATAGAGACGACGATAATGGAGGAGTGTTTTATGGAGTTGGTCTGAGTACCAATTCAAGAGTGTCAAGGGTCCCACATGTATGTACAAGTTTCCATTAGTTACGCTATGGACCCGATCAGGTCACACCTAGTTTGGGTGGACATGGAGATTTTGGTGGTTCATCTGATCACCTCAGTTCATTTGTAGAATTTCTTATAGCAGACCATCACCCTGAGGACATTGCGACATGGGTATAAATATGCATCTACATGTTCATTTTATAATAATTTTAATGAATGTATATATCAAAGGAAATTTTGCAATACATTTTAACAATCAAATTGTTTGGTGTACAAATGACACTGACAATGGGGAAATCATCCGCTCTACGAGTACATACATTGACACCAGTCCTAGTCGATAACCCTTATGGGGTATTTTGATTTCAATTTTTTAAATTATATATGAAATGATTTTTAAATTTAGTTTTAAATTTATAATTGAATCATGAACATATGTTTAAAATATTTATGTTGGTTTAGGGGAGTCAATCGGCTTCCACGTCGATTCCACCCAAGGGGTTGTCGAGCACTCCTCCATTATCAGGCGTTGTAGATCAGGTGAAGGTACATTTATATTGTAAATTGTTTAACTTACATTAGTATAATTACAATTATGAATTTTTAATTCACTATATATCAAATGTGCATGTACACTTGTAAATATTATAAGTTTTAAATGTCTACATGTATGTCTAGGTTGATACAACAATGAGAATGGGTATCGGGAAAACATTAGATGTTGTGGCTGCTCATGAGGCCTCTTATTTTTGGGTTGTTTAAAAAAAATTATACAAAATGTGCAGAATTAAATATATATATTTTAACCTAATTCAAGTATACATGCTTTAAATTTAATCTTGTAGGAATTTGTTAGTGTGACTTTCTACCATAACCCAGTCATAGTTACACCTCTAGGAGGACATGCAAAGTAGGTGTTGGTTGTTTTTAATGAGCAACCAGGTTGGTCTCCTATTCTACCTATGGAGTAGCCATCTCCAGTCAAGGGCAACTCGGAGGACCTAGACCAACTAAAAAGATTCAGTCAAAGACTGAGATCTTCTGCACTTTAGGCTCTACAGAACCAGGGCGGGTATACCCACACAATGCCTCAAATAAGACTAGACATTACTTTTTATAGCAGATGACTCCTGATGCCAAGTATTGAGAACCTCAAATATGGCTAGATTCCCAGTAACACAATACTTGCAGCAACCAGGAGGTAGGGCAAGACATCAAACAAGATTGATTAAATAAAATGATTGATCTTGAGAAAGAAGACTAGAACCCTAAAGACAAATAGCATATATCAGATTAGTGCCATATCCATTGGGCTAGGAGTCACAATAATCTACAAATAGAAGGAACCATTACTCTGGACATTAAAGTCTTTGCAAGATTAACCTTATTAGTCTCACAACTAGTGATCAGATCTATAAGACTACTTATCAAATCCTCCTATCATACATATGAATCTCTGATATGATTAAAGCATTTAACTTATTCCTTGAATAAGAGCAACAACCAGAACAGACAGTAAAACGTTACATTAAAATGATTAAATAAGTGATCCTTGATCAACTTTCATTAACAATCCATACGCACAATACAAAGGAGAGACTTAAAGATCTCAATCTATACATTCAGATTCATACATGTGTCCAAGACCTCACAATTTATAGACTGTAACCCTAAACCTCAAAATCTGGTAAAAACCTGACTCTGTGACTTAGTGCTCTTCTCTTCAGATTTTTGTTCCAACTTCTGGCCCCTTGACCCTTACAAATGATTCAGAAGTTCCTTTTAAACAGCTCCAGAAATGCCATCCAACTCAGAGCCACATCAGCGCCATGTCAAACCCTAATCGCCATGTTCTTCAACTACTTCTCTGGCCTCATAAATGTCATTGGTTGGGTTGCTGCAGGAAAGACACTCCCGCACGAAAGAAGCCAGGCAATCGATGTCAAATCTGCTGCCAAATCCGCGCGTCCATACTCGAGCCATGCCATCCTTGTACCAGAGTCGCATCGCCATGAATGCTGGTTTGGTGGAGCCAGCGACCAACTCTCTGTCACCATGAATGCACTAGGCTTCTGGCGCGAACACAGAAACCCTAACAGTGGTCTAGTATGAAACTCGACCGTTGATCATCAAAGATCAGGCGGTTGCCTTTAAATCTTCATCGGACCACTAAGACAAGTCCTCCACTAGATTGCACTACATACTGGTCTTCAGACAAACATCGGGCACCTTTATCACTCAAATTAAAACATCACCGTTCATCATCTGCAT
>VDFB02047230.1:595916125-596107045 GCA_007258455.2 Sequoia sempervirens | reverse complement strand
TTTACCCAAAATTGATGAAGCGAAAAGGGATTTTAAAGGAGATTCTCAACTTTCCACCAATATAAACTATGCTTTACTTTGAATTTAATAAATAATTATTATTCATTTTTCTATTTGAGTTATGACAAAAGTCATGATTGATAGGATGATTGAAAAACAACTATAGTTTTCAAAGCGGTATCACATTTTTTGAATCCAAAACATGTATGCATTCTATGATTGCATACTATAGGATTAAAAAAGAAAAAATGAATTTCCTTGAAGTTTGAGCCAGTTAAAATTAGAATTATTGAGGACCCACAAAGTTTTATATTTTTAAAATTTGTAATAAAAATTCATAATTAATTATTTACTTGGAAAAAATTATGAAAAATATGCATCACATTGGGACATGAGGAGTCCTCTACTTATATCTAAAATCTTACAAAAAATGCTATCATTTTATTGTGGTTAGGGTGGTGGAATGAGACACCTACTTATTTTTTCCACGAATCTAGTACTATTGCATTGAAATTTCAGAATTTTCACCAAAATGGATTTTGTTTTCAAACAAACCTTGTAGTTTAGAAACTAAATTCAATTTTCTACAGATTCTATTCTTACATATTTTTGAAATAATATAGATAACTTATTAAAAAATTTATGTCAAGTTGCCTAACTCTGATTTTTTTAAATTTTTTGCCACTTAAGGGCCTATTTTTTCCATGATGATCCTGCACATACCCATATAAAGAGAATTAAAGAACTTGGATTTTCTAAGTCCATCGTTAAGGGTGACTCAAATTTGATAATTGAGTCACTTGAAGATAAGACTGGGACCCCTTGGAAGATCAAGAATATGATCTAGGATTCTAAAAGAGTGATTAACTCTTTTGATTAATATTCTCTACATCATATCTTTAGAGAAGGAAATAGTGTTGGTGACTCAGTTTCTAATGTTCACCTATCTAATTTTCAATGGTTGTTTTAGAATTTTGAGAATATCCCACAACAAATAAAAATTATGTTTCTAAGGACCTTTTGAGTAGTGTCAGTTCTATTCATGGAAATGGTGTCTCAAATAACCTAGGTCATGGTTTTTAAAATAAGTTCTATGGTTGGGCCTCGTAGTTTCTTTTACCACCCTTGTTTGAATTCATTTTTTCCTACACAATTGATGAAGTGTAAGTGGAGGAATAAAATGGTGAATAATAAAGTGTTTTTTCTCATATTAGCTTGCATATGTCATTTAAACAAGTGTTGTTATATGTTGTGGCAGACCCTTAAGATTGCTATGATGAGAAAGGAAAATGACAGAGATAATATTCTTCGCAATTAAAACTTAATTAAAAATTTGGAGATCCTAGATAAGACAAGAAATAAGGAAAAGTTAAGTTTCAACTATATTTACCCTTATAAAATTAATATTCTAAAGGGAATTCATTTAAATCAAATTTTGTTTAATGAGGGGGGAGGATTTTACAAGAATTTTCTTTTGTTTGATATAATTGCAAAGGTCATGAGAATTAACTGCCTTATGCCTTTGGGATTGAGAAGTACTTTTATGAAGGTTTTTCACATTATTTCACTTAGGTCACCTTTTGATAGATGTCACTTCAATAGTTCCATTGACTGTAGACGAATTTTAATATTCTTAATCATTATCAATATTGGTGAGCTCCTTCAAATGAATTCTAGGTGTTGGCCTAAGATTATGGAAGCCTAGAAAAAGATACAATTGGCCTTGAACCATGGAAAAATCATCATTAAAATGTTTGGCAGATCTTTCTAGAATACTAGAGATTTTGGTGTGAGATTTTTAGATGTTTCCTAGGCTTCTAGTTTCTCTCTAAGTGTTTGTAAGTACATTTGTAACCAAAGGATGGTTATCCTTTTTCACATTTGTGTCATAGTTGTTGAGAAAAATAATGTTTTGATTTCTATTAGTTTCAAAAATATCATGGGGGTCCTAGGAAGCGGTTTGAGTCACTCTCCTATGTCATTGCACCAAAATGTAGAGATTTGGAAGCTCTTTGAAACTACTAGTATGACTCCCTTCTCCATGGTGATGAAGGGTTACAATGATGATTTAACATCAAAATTTTATAACTCTTGGCATGAAGATAGGGTTAAAATTGACAGAATTGCATTTTTGGTGACTCCAAAGTTAATAGCGAAGATGATTGGTTTGGATTGCAGTGGTCTGAAAGTGGCTAAGATTAGTAATGGAAACTATCAAAGGTTCACTGATAGTTTCCTAGAAGGTGAGGAGAAGCTCCAGTGCTACCAAAAATTTTATGCTTGTGAAAGGCTCTCGAAACCGTATGGGGTGGTCAATGTGCATATAATGAAGTACTTCACCCTAGAAGGTAGGTATATACTACTATTCACAAGTATCACTTTCCTTTTCTTAATCACATTAGAAGGAAGGAAAAAATGAATATACCTTATTTTCTACTTTCATCCCTAAAGCAATGTAAGGCCAAAGGGGCTTCTCCACCCCTTCACCTGGGCCTAATTCAAATAGTATATAACTATGTCTCTGCTAAAACATTTGTGCTTGGCCCTTCTTTGGTGAATGAGCCCCAAGATACTGAAACCCTGAATAACTAGCTCATCCCCCACCCTAAACCTAAACCTTGCAAAAACCTAAGTGAGGCTACCTCTTCAGTTGAGGCCCTTATGAATGATAATCCCCCTAAATTATTGCTCCTAATGAACCATCTATGTCTAAAAAGTATACCATTAAAGGTTTGTTAATCAAAGAGGACCTGACTATTTTGACTATGAAAGGAAAAAAAATTACTAGCAACCCTTTTGGTAACCATTCTCTAGAGTGTTAAAAGAAAGATCCAAGAAAATATTGAACCAAGAATGATGAAAAAGGTTACTATTTAAATCTGGGATGAGGATGAACAAGGCCACATGGATGATTAAAGTGGTGGGAAAGGTGGAAGAAGGTCAGCTAGATTGGTAGGTCAATCTTCCAAAGGAAAAAAGCTAAGTTTTGAAGAACCTGAAGATGAACCTTTGGAAGAGGAGGAGCCCTTAGACCTAAGAAAGAAAGAGATAGTGTTGGTTCTCAGTGAGGACCTTGAGGAAGACTCTATTAGTAGTGAGGAGGATGATGAGGAGGAGGATTCAGGTCAAGAGATGTTGAAGGACTTGGAGGATATGAAGGAAGAAGGAGACCAAAAATAACAAAAGAAAATGAAGAAGTGAATATGTAAACAATGGTAAACCCTAAAAAATGAAATGGAATAGGAAGATTGGTCTCTTTAGTTTTATAAGAATCGGTTACTTATGTTGCAGGAAAAATTGAATAGGATGGACATAGATTTCAACAGGTTGATCTCAATAACACACAGTATCATGAGAAGGGTGATATTTGGAATTTTGAATGGCATGCAAAAAGTTAGGAAAGGGTAGAGGAGGAAGGATTCCTCCTAGGATATGGAGATGTCTTCTAAGGAAAAGGTAGTTGAAGAAAAGAACATTTGGAGTGAGAAAATGGAACAGTTGAATATGGAATGGGACTTGATGAATAGTCCCAAGAATTAGTTAGGTATTGTGTCTCCTTGTTTTTGAGGCCTACGATCCTGGGTCCTTGTTGGGTCTGTGTTCCCCTATGTTTATTCTGGTTATCTTTTGTTTTCTATTTTCTTCGGACAATTATATGTTTTATGGTTGACTGTGGCATGGTTGGTTGGCCTTTTGTTATTTCATTCTAGATTTCAATCCAATTGTTTTGGTTTGTCTATTTTTATGTTGCTAAATTGTTGGCCTTAAGGCCTGTCTCTTGATATTTGTCTAGGTTGAGAGGCCCTTTCCTCTACTTTTTAAATCAAAAACATATTTTCAAACTAAAATTTTCACTAGGCCAATGGTTATGGTGCCCATGTTTCTACCAAGCTAGTGTATTGATCAATTGGTGTGTATGAGTTATAGTTTTGAAAACTACACTAGTGTGAGGATGGTACATGCAACCCAATTTTGGTTGCTAAAAAATCCCACCTACCAAGCATGTAAATTTTATTAAATTTAAGAGGATCTCTTAGGTGGAGCAAATAAAGGAATTATTGCTCTTCAATCTTAAGCACATTCAACAATTATACTTTAGCAACATGTAATTCATCATCAAAAGAGAAATAATATTTGCATAACCTAGGACCGTAGTGATACTTTCTTTTATGAAACTTTATTTTTTCCTCATAATCATCCTTTGTGTAGTTCCCCTAATGATAATTTCTCATATGTAACTCTATACTAATCCTCAAGAGTTTTTTCCTTTGATCTATGTCTTCATGCAAGTCTTTCATTTGTGATCCCATAATAGTGTATCCCGCTTTTTGGTGAAAAACAAAAACTCAAAATCAATAATTTTAATATTTTTTCTAATGTGTGTCTATTATATGAAAAAAATGGTAAAGAATTCAAGAATAATATTAACAAATGAGTTGTATAAATTCTATGCAGATTCAAGTTGTAATTTTTAATAATTATTTATATAAATTTTACTTTAAATTTTTATTCAATTCTTATATTTTATTAAAAAAAATCATGTCACATAGCACAACCTATCCCTCTCTTTTTTATTTGTGCAGGTTATATTTGTAAGTTTCAATAGGAGATAGTTCCAAAAAATATAAAGCAAATTGTAATCTACATCTCAAACTTTACAGATATGGAAATGGAGGATTCCTATGTAGGGCTCCCAATTCCCCTATCCTTGCAAATAAGCCCCAAAATTTTGTCACAAGTTCTTATCTCCACATCATTCTTAAATCTAAAGCTTTTATGGCACTTTCCATTTTCACTTATGTGATAAATTATATTTTTAGATATAGGGTTATATGTCAAATAGGCTTGTTAAATCATTGTAGATGGTGAGATTCGCTGATCCCAAATCTCAAAGACACAAAAGAGCCTAAAGGGACTGAATTTACCTCAACTACCTCAAGACTACCTCAAGGAAATAGGCTAAAAAGGAAGGGAAAGCTAAGTTCTACTTTTTTTCTGATGGAGGTTTTTGGGAATTGAGTGAGTAGACCACGGTGGTATTGAACTTTGAACTGACTGGATCTCAGCCAAAGGATGCTAGCATGTGAGATGGATGCTAGCACAATGCATAGGTGTCTACATGGCACACAGAAGTCCTTAACAAAAATTCCCTCACCAATGAAAAACAACAAGGACACATGTGAAAGGAAAGGAAAAGGTGGAAAGTCTTTGTATTGTTAGGTTTATAAGGCTAAAGTGAGATAATATTATAGGAAATTGCATAAGGTGCAATTTTACACCATAATATTTTTCCCCCACTTTAGCAAGCATGTGTTTCTAAGCATGTGTCAGCTAAAGTAGAAAGAGGTTGAAGAGAATATATCGAAAAGGAGAGGAAGCAATCATTTGATCTAACATACTTTGATGTGAAGGAGGAGCTATACCAAGATGCAAAGAGGACATGGGTCTTTGATCCTACAAAGCCAATTGTAATCTCATCATAAAAATCTCAGCTATAGATAAATGTGTTAGGTGAAAACTTGAATCATAATGGACACAATTATAAGACAAAATAAGACATAATAAGACACAATGAGACATAATGAGACACAATTTGATAAGATATAAGATAAATCTATGGTTGCTACAAATTGTGTTGCAGGACAATCATAGAAAAGACATGTCTAGTTAGGTTGCCCCCAAGCTAGATGCCATGATATGAGACATCTAGAAACCAAGACACAAGATGTCAAATATTAGCTATAAGACACCAAAGAATTCTTTTGAAAAAATCTTTCACAAAGGGGTTCTCTCATCAGGGAAGCCTTTTCATAAGACATCAAGACACCAAGGTACCCTTTTGAAAGAATGCTACTTTTGAAAGAACTTTCATCAAGGAAGCTTTCTGGAAAGAATACTCCTATATTGAAAGGAAAGTTTTCAAACTCTTTCGTCAAGGGATCCTATTGGAAATCATTTTCATTAAGTATTCTTTTTAAAAGAATACATAGTTTTGGAAAATGAGGTTGTCAACAAGGGATCCTTTTTTCAAGGAATTCATTTTAAAGAATTCTACACCAAGGAATCCTTTTGAAAGAATTCTCCTTGTTTAAAATTAGACGAGTGTGATAGCCCCTCTGTAGGATGGTGTGTGCAATGAAAAAGAGCACATGGTGTCCTAAGGAGAAAAGAAAGACAATAGATGTTATTGCATTAAACACATAGTGAGATGTATCCATAGAATGTTGTTGCACACACGAGGGAAAACACATTGAAACCAAAAAATACGAAGCAGACAAGAAAAGACGAAGAAATCAAGAGATGGGGAGATATGATAATTCGAGGTCAAAACTACTCATAGATATAAATAGATAAGTATAATATGTGTAGTGTAAAAAAATGTACACCTTTACATAAATTCACACTATGTTTGCATCCCCTTAATTAGTTGGACTTAATTAAGCCTTTAATTGGCCCAATTATGCATTCACGAACCTAATTATTTTCATTTTCTGAAATGGAAACCCACATTTAATTAATGCCTACATTGAACTTAACATCTTGGAAAACGTGTGTCCTAGGTTTAAGGCCTAGGACCCATTCATCCAAGGATGAATGGGTCCTCCTTAAGTCTTGGATACCATTTTTTAATATGTTTTTGGTGGCACTTTACTAATCTAAATTCAAACTGAAAAGGTTGGTTTGTGGTATTCAATTGTCGAGTAATGAAGGAAACACCTATAAATACAAGGTCTTTTTATTGAATTCAAAACCTATAAGAAATCTATAACTTCAAGAGATCAATTACAAGAGAAAATATTATTGTCAATAGAATTGAAGAGAAGATTTATCAAGCATCTATAGCAGCAATCAAGATCATATCATCATGTCAAATTTATGTGTGTTCATGCATGTTTTTGGAGCTAACATTGTGATGTAGGTTTCAAGTTTTAAAGCATCAAATCAAGTGTCAAATCAAGCATCCAATCAATCCATTTCATGCAAGATCCAATCCTTAGAGAGATGTGTTAGAATTCAATCCTCTAAGGGAAGCCATTAAAGGGTTTGGTGAGTTGTGACATAGCTTTGTTCATTCATTGATTCCTTCATTTTGTCATTATTTCATTGTCAAGGTTTAATTACCAAACTATGGTTTGACCAAGGAAAATCATTATCCACCAAAACTAAACATTTTTCTCCTCTCTTTGTGTGTGTAGATTTGCAGGTGAAGAAGAACTAAAATTGGATCAAAAGTGAAATTTTTCAAAGTTTTCAAAGTTATCATCAAATTTTTCAAGATATGAAAACTCACCTACAAGTTTTATTTTTGGCTTTCTGATAATCAAACTTGGTCAAATCAGAATCTTAGATCTGGGATACAAGGACTACAAAAATAATTTTCAGACCCTTGTATAGAGACCCATTCACCCTTGGGTGAATATGTCCTTCAAAAGAGCCTAAAACCCACTTTTGGAGCAAGATAAAAACCATCCTAACCTTCTTAGATTTGTTGGTTAATTGATGTTTTTGATAGTGTTATCATAATACTTTATATTTCAAGTGTTAGATCTCATAGGTTTGATTGTTATAACACTTTTATCTTTCTTGCAATACTTCTTTTAAGTCATTTATGTCATAAGGAAGCCAAGGTAGCATAGTGTCCAAAACCTAGGGTTGACTAACCTCAAGGGCTGTAAGTTGATTATAATAATTTGTGGCACTATCCCTCTTCCTAATGAATGTTGGAAAGGTGGATTTTTGATTAGGTGGGCAACCCATTTTTCTTTGGCATACTCCCCTTATCACACATTCATATTTTAGGGAAGGATCCCCTTTCCCTTCATTTCATTTTGGTGAACATGACATTGTACATCCTAAATTCTAATTTGGAGACCTTCAAATTCCTAGATATAGGTTTACATTAGTGTGCTTTACATTGCATTTAGGGTTTAGTTTTGCATGTTTGCATCATTTATATTAATAAAAAAATTAAAAAGTTGCATTTATTTTGCATATATCTTACATTGTAGTTATATCAAGAGTGTCTTTCAGTCAAAACTACATTTCAAAATTTGTCACTTTGTTCACCATTTGTTACTAGTAAAACTCGCATTAAGACACCTAAAACTGGAAAATTCTATCATGGAATTCATAGAGTAAAACCTACAATAGAGATCTCAAACATTAAACCAGAAACACAAACTTTAATTTTTCCAATTCATGTACAAATACCCATTCACCCTTGGGAGAACTTGTCCATTTATAGGTGTATGTTCACATTTTTGGGCATCATTTTGTCTCTGTTTTCTTCATTTAATTTTTCAGTCAAATCTATCTTTTAGTTTCAAAAAATAGAAAATTATGTACTTTCTTGCATTAAGTCAGTTGATCAAATTAAGTGCATTGTTTGAAATAGGATTTGGTATTAAAAAGACATCATTTTTTAGGTTTTTGCATAGAATAATTAGTAAATTATCATATTTCAAATATGAAAATTGCAAAATATTTGTACATCCTTGCATTGTGATTCCTACTTTTGGGTGTTTATTACATTTGCATAGTGCCTTTTCTCCATTTTGGTTTGGTGAAACTTGTATGAGCTTCACAACCTGGTGTCCTATTTCCAAAACTTTAGTGAGATGTAATTTGAGACTCATGTCGTCCCATGTTAGTACATCTATCGTGGATCTTGATTTTTCTAACTCTTTCACTCATAGTGTTGACACTACTCAACCCATTGTGGACCATAGCCTTGATACCACATTTCCCATGACTACTTTACCAACAACCAATGCAACTGATGTTGAAAAGATGGTTTCTAATGTCCCTCAAGAGAAGCTAAATAAATGGATGAATCCTTATAAAAACTTAAAAACTTTTTGAGTGTTGAATGCATTTCTAGTATTGTGGTTCTTGTCATAGATAACATGAGGAGAATGCTTGATAATGAACAAGGAATAGAAATTGTTCTTAGCCTAGTCCATATCATTAACAATCATGTACCTACAATGGCTATTTATGCTCAAACTTTGGGGTACACTCAAATTCAAGGTGGAAATCAAATTCCTCTTACAAATGTGGCCTTTGTTCCTACATACACTCATCCAACTATCACTACAACAAGGAAACCAACTAGAAATTTCAATCCAACTTTAGGTATTTCCATTGGGAATCCTTTTAGCTTTGTGAATTTCAATCTCATATCTCCTAACCCATCACCTCTCACAAACTTTCAATTCACTTTCCCTCCAAACACATACACACCTCCATCTTATTCACCTCTATCTCAAAACACAACCAATGATTCTTTCCTTAGCCAACTCTTGCAAAAAAATTCATCCCTCCAACAAAAAAATTCCACATTAAACCAAAATCAAAATGGCCAACCTTCACAATACGTCAAAAGAAACCCATTATAATCCTTGGAGATATTGAGAGGAAATTCCAAAAGGTATAGAGATTCATAGATTTGAGAAATATGGTGGTAAAGGAGATCCTAGTAACCATGTATAAGCATATACAACCTTATGTAGTGACTTCATTTTTGAAGAAAAGCTCTTGGCTAAATTTTTTCCTAGATCTTTGAAAGATACAACCTTGGAGTGGTTTTTCTCTTTAGCAAATAATTCAATCTGCTCATTCAATGAGCTTTTTGATGCCTTCCTCAACCATTTCTAAGTGAACATTGGTCCCAAGATGACCTTAGCTGATTTAATGAAGTGTGAACAAAAGGATGATGAAAAGATCATTGATTTTATAGCACAATCCCAATTCCTTTACTCATAAATCAATATTAGGATTCTTGATGCCAATATTCAAAGAATGTTCATTAAAAATTTACAACACAAAATCCAAGACAAGCTTGTGATGATGAAATTTCCCTCCTTTACACATTTGTGCATGACTCTTTGTGACTATTAAAACTTAATTAGTCATCGTGAAGTGAAAACTCCCTCTATCTGATCTAAGAAATATAAGTTTGTGCCCCATAACAATTTCCAACCATTCAAGAAACAAAATAAGAGATTTATACAAATCAACCCACCTCAAACAAGTCAACATGTCAAGTCTCAAGTGGATTCTATAAAAACAAAAAATCCATATCAATTCAAAGAACACAATAGATAATTTACCCTGGTATTCGATACCCTCCATTCCATCATGTTGCAACTCTTGGGTAAAAAATTAATTACCTTACCTCCAATTAGAACCCTTGATCTACTAAGCCTTTACCTCTTAACTATAATGCTAATTCATTTTTCCATTATCATCGACAAAATGGACATGATACAAAACATTGTAAGCGTCTTAAACATATCGTGCAAGACCTTATTGATTATAATCATATCCAAATTGGTGGTGTTAATGATCAAGGAAATAAGTTTGTTGCCCCACCCAACCAAAATTTTCAAATATTTACCAATCCCATGCCAAATCATAACATCTCATTTGTGAAAGCTAGTAATACCAAGAATGATGTAATGAATGTTGACATGGTTGATGATAAAATGAGTGATAATGAGGATGATTATATAGATACTATGGTTAACGTCATTGGTTTTAAACCTCATAAGGGCCAAACAAAAATGTCTTTTGGCATTTCTTTCTCACCAAATGAAATAATAAAACATGCACCCGATGGTCCTCTTTACATTACCGAAAGAATCAATGATAAGCCTACTAATGGGATATTAATTACTCTCATGTGTGTAGATAATGTGATTATCAAGGAATGCTTATTTTTGCATGAACTTTATCAAGATTCTTATGAATAATCAAAATCATGGATCAAAACACATAATGGTTTTGTTTTCCCTATCATTGGTTTGATCACTCTCCCATTAAAAGTTGGACCAAACAATTGAATGTATCATTCTCCATCATCCTGTCATCAAACCAATTTTTTATGAAGCTTGGTTATCTATGGCTACACTCCATGCATGTTAGCCTGTCGGTAATGCATAAATTCTTAAAACTTCCATTTGGAAATGATATCTTCACTATGCATCATAGTGGCTTTAATCCTTTGTCTTCTCGTGGGAATTTCTCATTGGATTTATTTCAGCCTAAACCTATGGAACCTATTAAGCCTCATGAGGACTTATTTTTAAAATCTTATCAAAAATTCAAGGAAAAATGCATAGAAAAATTATCCCTTAGCAACATGCCTCAACCCATGATTGAGTCTCCTATCATCGATGAAGCCATGTGATTGAACCAGAAGCCCTTCCAAGTAACCAAGAAAAACCAACCATGATTCCTCCACCTATTTCCTATAAAAGACCAAGAGATAACTATTAAAAAGTGGAATACAACTGAGAGGGGGGGTGAATCAGTTGTCACCAAATTCAAACACAAATTTTAACCACACAATTTTGTTATTAAGTGTGAACATGCAATGCAGATAACAGAAAAGAAAATCAACATAATGAACACCAGATTTTACATAGAAAACTGAATGAGGGAAAAACCATAGTGAGGATTAACTCACAATATAAATTAATAGCAAAATAGAATACATAGAGGCTCACTACCCAAAAAGAACTCACTATCCAGATACAAAGGCTCACTTCCTATAGAAAGGACTCACTATCCAACAGGGACGGTCACTGCCTACAGATACAAAATATTATATAAAAGATCCACCACAACATATTACACACACTTGCAACATTAATCAGAAGAATTGTAGATACCATCAACTCACTACTTTTAGGAATCTAACACATTAAAGTACTACTTCCTCAATTCACTTTCGCATAAATCTTTTTTTCTTCTTGATTTGACACACACAAATTTGTAACATCTTGACTTGCATTTATACCCTCTGCAACCTTAGAAACATTCTCCAAGGTTGGCTATATATGCTTCATTTCATAAATTCAAATTAGGTCAGAAACTCAACATTCCCACAATGGAAAGGGATGGGAGTGGACCAATTAAACACTTAACCAAGACCAAAAGCAACATCTCAGATCAATCACACGCTTCCTCAATTAATTCATAATCCTTTGTATGAAGTGTAAACACTAGGTTGGCCAAACCTAGTGAAAATACAAATGAACATTGAAGTACACACTTCCCAATAGGAAGAAAACATGCAGATGACATAACATGCTTCATTATGCATGAGAACACATCTCAGATACCTTTAGATACATCTGCAACAAGTGCAATAACCTTCAAACATAGAACATCGTCCAACAATCCAGCCAGAGTGTACAGATACACACAGAAGCTTTGAAACTCTTCTTCTAGAGCACCAAACCATGAACACCTTTGTAATAATATAGATATCACCTTAACAAATCTTTTATCAGATCTGCAAGACTAGAAACAACTCAGTAGAGAACTATGGAGGTAGAGCATAAACATTTCTCCCAGTTCATAGACAAACAACTCTGCCAAACAGTTCACACACCTGTGAACACAACTTTCACACTCCATCAAACCATAATCTACAAACCAGGAGATGTCACCAACAGATGCCCAAAAAAAACCCTTTAGATCCACACAAGTATAGGATCAACACAAAATAAATGTGGAGCACATACTGGAGCACATTCTAAAGACGTACATAACTCTGACTTCACTCTTTATTAATTTTCTCAAAATCACTTGGTAACCCATCATTTCAGCACATCTACAACATCATAAGGATAGCTCCATGTACTCACAACATCTCAACAGTATCTCAACTATACATGCACAATCTACAACATCATGTATTGTGTTGAAATAAATGACAACATTAATGACAAAACCACCAAACTTGCTCATACTTGCAACAATCTCCCCCTTTTTCATTGATGGCAATATATTATGTGAAAAACCATCAAAGAAAACACTCTCCTTCATTTTCTAGATTAGACAACCTGCACAACATTGTTGCATTCTCAATATTTTGAGCAAAGACCTTCTCTTCCTCTTCTTCTATTTTTTATGACTCCCTCTCCCCCTTTGACATCAATGGCAAAGATTAAAAGCTTTGATCACTCCCCCTTAGGAGTGCACCCATACAACTCATACTACAATAATGAAACTGTCTACTCCCCTTGCGGAGTAGACCCATTCATCAATTCAGATAAATGAAGAATCTGTGGATCCACTAGACTAATGCACCTCCATGTGCACCTAGTTCGAAGGGCCAATGACCCCCAACTTATCCTTGAGATACTCAAAAGTATCCTTCAAAAGATCCTTAGTAAATATATCTACAATATGATCCTTTTTAGACACATACGCCATCCTAACTTTATTCTCCAATACCTTCGCTCTCAAGAAATGATATCTAATAGATATATGTTTTTTTCTTGAATGCATGACCAGATTCTTTGAAATTTTTATAACACTTGTATTATCACAAAATATAGGTATAGGCTCATCACATATCACTCCAATGTCCTTCAATTTTTGCTTCATCCACAAAACCTATGTGCAGCAAGATGTTGCAGCAATATACTCTACTTCTATAGTGGATAAAGAAACTGAGTCCTGCTTCTTACTTAACCATGAAACCAATCTTCCACCAAGAAAGAAAGCACCTCCACTGGTACTCTTTTGGTTATCCACACAACTATCCCAAGATGCATCAGTATAAGCACTTAAAGTGAAATTAGTATCCTTAGGATACCATAATCTGGTGTGCCTTTAAGATATCTAAATATCCTCTTGACAATTGTAACATGTGCTTCTTTAGGTTCTGCTTGAAATCTAGCAAGTAAACATACTACATGCATGGTATCCAGTCCGGTAGCAGTAAGATACAGTAGTCCACCAATCATATATTTGTACTTGCTCTGATCAGCTTTAGCATATTCATCATCTTTACTCAGCTTACATCTAGTCACCATAAGAGTACTAACCGGTTTGGAGTCATCCATTCCAAACTTCTTTAACAACTTTTTCACATATTTTTATTGTGAAATGAATATCCCCTTATTAGTTTGATTTACTTGAAGACCAAGAAATAAATTCAACTCACCAATCATGGACATTTCACATTCTTTTTGCATTTCCTCTGCAAATCTCTTACACATACCTTTATTTCCTCCAAAGATGATATCATCAACATATACTATTGTTGGAAATATGTGCCTCAAACATCACAAGCTGAAACCTCCACTGGAGCAAAGTCGGTATGACATCCATCATGTCTAGCCGACTAGCAGAATGGTAGCATCATGTTTTGCACAGGTCGTTCTGACCTTGTAGGAGTCTTGCCGAATGGTTACTCTTTGGATTCTATCGTTGTAACATAGAGCAGTCGCTGTGATCTCTTACGGCGTGGACACCTCTAGCCGACAGGCCATTCAATCGTGTATTGGGGAGACTCTTGACGACCACGGGCTTCGGGATAACTAAAGTGTTCTTGCTATGATGTCCCAGCAAAGAGTTAAAGTCACACCAACCGCATTCATTCGGGATGACACAAAGGATCTTGGAGAGAGGTCTTAGCGATTAGAGGATGTCTTGCCAATAGCCTATGGCTATCGGGGTAACTCAAAGGTTTTGGGAAGATGTCTCAGTGAATGTTGAAGGTCTAACCAACATAAACTCTTGTTGAAGTCTTCGGTGTAGCTCTTGCCGAATGATGGTCATCGGTGTAACATATATTTGTTCGATAAGAACTCTTGGTGAAGTTAACATGTCTTGCCGATAGTACTTTATGTTGGAGCCTTCGGGGTAAGTCTTGGAGTTCGATAAGATCTCTCGGCGATCGACAAAGTCTTGGCGACTACTCTTTGGAGCCCAGTATAATATGTGAGTTTTGTATAACCTTTATTGACTCGCTATGATCTCCTGGCAAAAGTGATAGGTCTGGGCGACTGCTTGGTGTTTCGGCGTAACACTGAAAGCTCGTTGGAACATCTTGGTGACTATGGTAACTCTTGGTGACATCAATATGAAACTTTTGGGCATCGGCGAGACACTGTTAGTTCTCACCGAGATGCCAATGCAGTATGAATTCTCTTGACCGTTTTGACCATCCTATGTGGAGTCTCATGGACCAATAGGAGGAGTTGAATCTGAACAGTTGGAAGTCTATTCGTTGTGACGGTTCTGTGAGGAAGCTCGACAGTCAAGGAACGCCATGGATATATTTTGTAGTTGCAGATGCTTGGGGGTTCGATGTTGGTTGGTTCGATCAACAGTTGTTGTATCAGTTCGATTTGTATCAGTGGATGAATTCTATTATGTTAAAAACTATAACTTGAAGTTCCTAAGATTGTTCATGGTGAATGCTGCTATAAACAAACACCAGAAAGATAAGTCTATCATTTGTATGTAATCCTTATTACTATAATACAAAGTGATTTCTCTTGGTGTGGTGGGTTTTTCTCCTGTAAGGGTTTTCCCACGTATATCTGGTCTTCATGTGTGATTGTCAAATACTTTGTTTCTGTTATCTTCTTCCTAGTGCATCTTAATTAAACTATAAGTGTAAATTTTAAAGTATATATGCATTCTTTACAGAGGTATTGACGTTAGGAGAATTGTTTCTACATCTAATTTTCTTTACAAGTGGTATCAGAGCCTAGCTAGTTGTGTTATCCTTGTGGGTACGTTGGGTTTTTTGTGTCAATTATTTTCAGTGGGAGTCTTGTAGAGTTTGTTATTTTTTATTATAGGTTGAGATGGCTAGCACGTCTAGAAAGATTGAAATAGAGAAATTCAATGGCAGTAACTTTGAGTTGTGGAAAATCAAGATGGAGGATCTCTTGGTGGATCGTGATCTTTGGATTGTTGTGTTTGGAGCGAAACCTACAGGCATGAAGCAAGAAGATTGGGACCTTGTAGATAAGAAGTCTAAGGGGCTGATAAGGCTCTATTTGGCATATTCAGTCCTTTTGAATGTGCATGAGGAGAAGACTGCCTCTTCTTTGTGGAAGAGACTAGCATCTATTTATTAGGGGAAATCTTTGGTGAATAAATTGTTCCTGAGGAAGAAGTTGTATTCTTTGAGAATGCAGGAAGGAGGGTCTGTAGCTGATCATTTGAATGCATTTAATATGTTGATTGCTCAATTGACATCTATTGGTGTGAAGACTGAAGAAGAGGATCGTTGTATGCTTCTATTATGTTCTTTGCCAGACTCATGGGATCATCTGGTGATGGCTATTGGGAGTACAACATCTAGTTTCAAGATGGAAGATGTTGGTTCTTTGTTGTCAAAATAAATGAGAAGGAAATCTTCTAAGATGGTGAAGGAAGCCCTTGATGTCAAAGGAAGACCGAAAGAGAAAGGCAAGAAGAAGGACAAGAAATCAAAATCAAAATCAGAGGGGAGATCAAAGTCTCCTGGCAAGAATTCCAAGGTGAAGTGCTGGAACTGTGGGCAACCTAGTCATGTCTAAAAGGATTGTAAAGAGGAGAAGAAGAAGAAGAAGTATTCTTCCAACAATGACTCTTCTCATAGTGATGCATACACCTTCATTGTTGCCTTGGCGATTCAGGCATCAGATGATGTCTAGCTGATTGATTTTGGAGCATCTTTCCACATGACCTCTCATAGAGAATGGTTCATGAAGTATGAAGAATACGATGGTGGAAAGGTTTACTTGGCAAGTGATTCAACTTTGGAGATTGTTGGCCATGGAAGAGTCAGAATACAATTTCCTGATGGTAGAGTAAAGGGAATTAATGATGTTATGCACATACCAGGTCTGGCTCAAAATTTGTTGTCTGTCAGTAAGCTTAATGATACTGGAGTACAAGTCTTGTTCTCTGGAAGTGGCTGCAAGATGACTAGAGGTTCAATGGTGCTAGCTAGAGGTGCTTGAATTGGTACCCTGTACAAGCTGGATGCACAGGTTGTTCAATGTAATAGTGTCTCTGTAAAGTCACACAAGGCTGCTCATGGAGGTAAAAAGGGAAATATCCCTAATTATGTAAACTCAATGGAAGTAAAACTTCCTATAGAGAAGACTATGCTTTGGCATCATAGGTTAGGCCACATAGGAGAAAAAGGTTTAAAAACCTTGAAGAACAAAAACTTGGTTGAGGGGCTTGATGATTGTAATCTAGAATTTGAATTCTGTGAACACTGTATATATGGAAAGCAACATCATGTTTCATTTTATGACAGTCTTCATAAATCTTTGGTTTGTTAGATTATATTCATTCGGATGTATTTGGTCCAGTGGATGTTCCTTCTTTGTCTAAATCAAGATACTATGTGTTGTTCATTGATGATTATTCAAGAAGGGCTTTTGTTTATTTTTTGAAAAGTAAATCAGAAGTGTTTAGTCGATTTAAAGAATTTAAAAATATTGTTGAAAATCAAACTAGTAGAACAATAAAATTCTTAAGGACTAATAATGGTGGTGAATTCTGTTTTGATGAATTTGAAAGATATTGTAAAGACCATGGGATTAAAAGACACAAAACTACACCTTATACTCCACAGCAGAATGGAGTTGTAGAAAGGTTCAATAGGACAGTGATGGAGAGAGCACGAAGTATGCTTAGTAGTGTTGGCTTGGAGGAGAAGTTTTGGGCTGAGGCTACTGCTACTGCATGTTACTTGATCAATTGGTCTCCAAATTCTACTCTTGTTGAGAAAAAACCTTTGGAAGCATGGTCTAGTAAGAAGCCCTCTCTTAGACATATTCGAGTCTTTGGTTGTGAGGCATATGCACATGTGTCAGATGTAAACAGATCTAAGTTGGAGAACAAGGCTGTCAAGTGTATTTTTATTGGCTATAGTGCTAACATTAAAGGATACAAGCTTTGGAATCCCATTATAGAGAAGGTTGTATATAGCAGGAGTGTAATCTTTTGTGAGTTGAAACCTTCCACCTTGGATCTGCAATCAGAGACAAATTCTGAAAACGATAAGGATGTAGCAATAATTCCTCCTACTCCAGAGAAAGAGGAATTGAAAATTCAAAATGTACCTAAAACTGAGGAGAGCTCAAGCAGTCTTGAAAGTTCTGAAGAAGAACCTCAGCCTGCCAGTGAGGAGGTCAACCCAAGAAATGAAACAACCAGATAGGTATGGGTTCTCATTGATTGATTCTACTTGTGCCTATGCTTTAATTTCTACCATTGATGAGCCTAGGACTGTAAAAGAGGCATTTAAAATGTCTGATTCAAATTCTTGGTTGGAAGCCATGGAAGATGAGATGGCATCTTTAGAAAAGAATGATACCTAGAGTCTGGTGCCCTTGCTTGAAGGCAGAAAACTTGTGGGCTACAAATGGGTATTCAAGAAAAAGATTGGTCTAGATGGAAGTGTAGAAAAGTACAAGGCAAGACTGGTTGCAAAGGGTTATTCCCAGGTAGAGGGAATTGACTATGGGGAAATATTTTCACTTGTAGCTAAGCTGATGTCCATTAGATTTCTTTTGTCACTTGCAGCAGCATATGATTTAGAGGTCGAATAGATGGATGTGAAAATAGCATTTCTTCATGGTGATCTTGAAGAAGAAATCTATATGTCCCAGCCTGAGCACTTTGTTGAAAAAGGTAAAGAAAAACTGGTATGCAAATTAAAGAAGTCTTTGTATGGGTTAAAGCAGTCACCTAGAATGTGGTACCAAAAATTTGATACTTTTGTATTGTCTTTGGGATTTGTGAGATCAAAATCTAATCACTGTGTATATTATAAAGCTGAAAGTGATCGAGTTCTTGTTATTGATCTCTATGTTGATGATATGTTGTTCATAGGCAATAGTAAGCTAATGATTTATGATCTTAAGTCTCAGTTGTCTGCTAAGTTCAAAATGAAGGATCTTGATGCAACAAGGTATATTCTGGGGATGGAGATAACCAGGGACAGGAAGAATAGAAAGCTTTGGCTCAGTCAGAGTAAGTATGTTAGGACTGTTCTTGAGAGATTTTGTATGAATGATTGCAAACAGTTAGTTGTTCTAGTCATGCAGGGAACAAAGCTATCTATTGAGGACTGTCCAAAATCTCCTACAGAGATGGAGGACATGACCAGTGTACCCTATGCTAGTGCGGTTGGCAATCTCATGTATGCAATGGTCTATACAAGGCCAGACATTTCCCAAGCAGTGGGAGTACTTAGTCGGTTTATGGCTAATCCTGGAAGAACACATTGGGATGTTGTAAAGTGAGTTTTCAAATATCTGAAGGGTACTTCAGATTTTGCTTTGTGTTAACATGGGAACTTGGTTGAATCATAGAGGACTCTTAATATTCATGGCTATGTGGATTCTGATTGGGTAGGGGACATTGATAGCAGGAGGTCCACCAATGGATACATTTTCATGATGAATGGTGGTGCAGTGAGTTGGATGAGCAAGCGGCAGGATGTAGTCGCTTTGTCCACTATGGAGGCTAAATACATGGCAGCTACTCATCCTTGTAAAGAAGCTGTATGGTTAAAACGTTTGTGTTCTAACATTGGTTTTGATGTAGGAGAAATAACAATTTTCTATGATAGTCAGAGTGCAATTTTTCTGGAAAATAATCCAACCTTCCATGCCAAGACAAAACATATTGATGTGCAATATCACTTTGTACGAGATATGGTGGAGGATGGAAAGGTCAATTTGGAAAAAGTTGATACTTTGGAGAATGTTGCAGATGCATTGACAAATCCAATGAGCACAGACAAGTTCAGGTGGTGTGCCAATTCAATGGGCCTTAGTGCCCATGATTTTTAGTAAGTGTTGTGCTCTGGAGGTGCCTGTGTGATCTTCGTCAAGTGGGAGATTGCTGGAAATATGTGCCTCAAACATCATAGGCTGAAACCTCCATTGGAGCAAAGTCAGTATGACATCCATCATGTCTAGCTGACTAGCAGAATGGTAGCATCATGTTTTGCACAGGTTGTTGTGACCTTGTAGTAGTCTTGTCAAACGATTACTCTTTGGAGTCTATTGATGTAACATAGAGCAGTCGCTATGATCTCTTACCACACAGACACCTCTGGTCGACAGGCCATTCAATCGTGTATCGGGGAGACTCTCGGTGACCACAGGCTTTGGGATAACTAAAGTGTTCTCGCTATGATGTCCCAGCGAAGAGTTAAAGTCACACCGACCGCATTCATTCATGATGACACAAAGGATCTTGGAGAGAGGTCTTAGCGATTGGAGGATGTCTTACCGATAGCCTATGGCTATCAAGGTAACTCAAAGGTCCCGAGAAGACATCTCAGCGAACGTTGAAGGTCTCACCTACAGAAACTCTTGTTGAAGTCTTCGGTGTAGCTCTTGTTGAATGATGGTCATTGGTGTAACATATATTTGTTCGATAAGAACTCTTGGCGAAGTTAACATGTCTTGCTGACAGCACTTTATGTTGGAGCCTTTGGGGTAAGTCTTGGAGTTCGATAAGATCTCTCGGCAATAGACAAAGTCTTGGCGACTACTCTTTGGAGCCCAGTATAATATGTGACTTCTGTATAACCTTTAGTGACTCGCTATGATCTCCTGGGGAAAGTGATAGGTCTAGGCGACTGCTTGGTGTTTCGGCGTAACACTAAAAGCTCGTTGGAACATCTTGGCGACTACGATAACTCTTGGTGACATTGATATGAAACTTTTGGGCATCAACGAGACATTGTTAGTGTCTCACCGAGATGCCAATGCAGTATGAATTCTCTTGACCGTTTTTACCATCCTATGTGGAGTCTCATGGACCAATAGGAGGAGCTGACTCTTAATAGTTGGAAGTTTGTTTGTTGTGATGGTTCTGTGAGGAAGCTCGATAGTCAGGGAATGCCATGGATATAGTTTGTAGTTGCAGACGCTTGGGGGTTTGATGTTGGTTGGTTCGATCAACAGTTGTTGTATTAGTTCGATTTGTATCAATGGATGAATTATATTATGTTAAAAACTATAACTTGAAGGTTCCTGAGATTGTTCATGGTGAATGTTGCTATAAACAGACACTAGAAAGATAAGTTTTTCATTTGTATGTAATCCTTATTACTGTAATACAAAGTGATTTCTCTTGGTGTGGTGGGTTTTTCTCCTGTAAGGGTTTTCCCATGTATATCTGGTTTTCATGTGTGATTGTCAAATAGCTTCACTGTAAGTGTAAATTTTAAAGTATATCTGCATTCTTTCCTGAGGTATTGATGTTAGGAGAATTGTTTCGGCATCTAATTTTCTTTACAACTACCACTATCAACATTTTGTTTCCTTCCATCTTGAAATAAAGAATTTTGTCTACAGAGCCCTTATTAAAATTTTGTTGTGTCAAATATTTGTCCAATCGAGCATACCATGCCCTGGGAGCTTGTTTCAATCCATACAATTCCTTTTTTAGCTTACAAACCATATCTGATTTGTCTGATAGCTAATATACTTTAGGTTGTTCCTTGTATACTTATTCTTCCAATTCTCCATTCAAGAATGCATACTTGACATCCATCTGATATACCTTGAAATCCTTGTGGGAAGAAAATGCCAAAAACATCCTAATAGCTTCCATTCTTTCCACCAGGACAAATGTCTCTTCAAATTCTATGCCTCAACTTGTGAGTATCCCTTGCATACACGTCTTGCTTTGTTTCTTACAACTTCACCATTCTCATTCAACTTATTCCTAAACACCCACTTTGAACCAATTACATTTTTATTCATAGGTCTAGGAACCAATTCCCATGTCTAATTCTTCTCTATTTATTACAACTCTTCTTTCATAGCTCTAACCCAACTCTCATCTTCATATGCTTCACACATAGACTTAGGTTCTATTTTGGAAAGTAAACACATATTTACCTCAACTAATACTTTAATTCTTGTCTTCACACCTTCACTCTTATCTCCAATTATATGTTCCTCTGAATGATTCTTCTAGACATACTTAGGAGTCTTAGGAACAAGTTTTGTTGCTTCTTCTTCTTCTTCAGTCTGTTCTTCCTCTTCCTTATTATCTTCAGGTATTGGTCCATAGATAGGATCATTTGGTTCAACTTCACTTATCTCAATAGGTATGTGCATATCCTCATGAACCTTCACATTAGCACTCTCAACAATCTTTGCTCCAAAATCATCACCAAACATGACCAAACCACCATCATATTTTTCAAGTTTAGTGAATTTACTTTTATCTTCGGTCATGTGATTAGAACATCCACTATCAATCACCCAATAGTCTTCATCATGTCTAGCATGAAATGTAGTAACTAGAGTACCATCCATCTCATTCTTCTTGTTCTTTGAACCACTTTCCTTTGTACATCTTCCAGAGTTAGCATACACAAATTTATTCTCCAAAGCTAAGAACGAGCACTAACTATCATCACCCTCATAATCAAATTCATCATCAGAGATTCGAGTTTCTTCTCTAACATAAAAAAACTTCTTGAATTTCTTATCCTTTCTATCTTTATGATATTTTTTCTTCTTATGTACAGCTCTATTCGGACATCTTGAGACATAATGACCAGTATTACCACAACTAGAACATTTAAAGGGCAACATAACTTTATACTTACCAGTACCTTTCTTCATCTTCCTTGTAAAGTTTGCTTCCAACTCATCTGAACCATGACTATCTGGATCATCTTCAAATTTTTTTGCTTTAAATGTTGTTTCTATCTTCTCCTCTTCCTTTCCAAACTTTCTCATCTCAAATGTAGTCAAGGTGCCAAATAGTTGTTTTTTAGTATATTTATTAGGATCATATGTTTCCTCAATAACTAAAGCCTTATCACTGTAACACTCTAATAAGGTCATTATAATCTTCTCAATTATATCTTAATATTTCAGAGTGCCCCCTTGATTCCTAACTTCATTTGTTGCAAGATCAACCCTTTGGAAATAGCTTGCAATATCTTCACTTTCTTCCATTGTCAAATTTTCATATCTGTGTTTTGTTGTTAGCTTCTTTGTCAATTTCACTCTATCACTTCCTTCATAAAGATCTTCCAACTTCTTCCAAACTTCACAAGCAGTGCCCAAAGAAATAACTTTAGTTCTCTCTATCTTAGATAAAGCACTGTAGATCGCATACCTCACTTGTTCATTCTCCTCATAAGCAGAAACCTCATCTGTAGTAGTAGGATCACTTGTCAGTGCAACATACTTTGTCTTAACAGCCTTTTAGGTCTTGTAACCAAGAGAGATTATGTAACCTCTTATCTACTCTTTCCAGTCAGTGTAGTCAAATCCATCACAAACATAGGGATTGCCAATTTGTGTGCCATCGGATCTACCTCAAGAAGTTAAGCTCTTCACCAAGGAACCATTTAGCTATGATACCAATTGTTAAAAGGTGTAAGACAACTGAGAGGGGGGTTGAATCAGCTGTCACCAAATTCAAACACAAATTTTAACCACACAATTCTATTATTAAGTGTGAACATGCAATACAGATAATAGAAAGGAAAATCAACACAATGAATACCAGATTTTACATGGAAAACCCAATGAGGGAAAAACCACAGTGAGGATTAACTCACGATATAAAGTAATAGAAAAACTGAATACACAAAGGCTCACCTCCTACAAAAATTACTCACTGTCCAATAGGGAGGCTCACTACCTATAGATACAAAATATTATAGAAAAGATCCACCACAACAAGTTACACACACTTGTAGCCTTAATTAGAAGAATTGTAGATACCGTCAGCTCACTACTTTCAAGAATCTAACACATTAAGTTACTACTACCTCAATTCACTTTCACACAACTCTACTTTTCTTCTTAATTCAACACACACATATTCACAACATCTTGACTTGAATTTATACCCTCTTCAACATCAAAAACTTTCTCCAAGGTCAGATACATACTCTTCATTTCATAAATTCAAATTAGGTCAGAAACTGAACATTCCTGTGGTGGAAAGGAATGGGAGTGGACTGATTAAACACCTCACCAAGACCAAAAGCAATGTCTTGGATCAATCACGTGCTTCCTTAATTAATTCTTAATCTTTCGTATGTAGTGTAAATACCGGGTCAACCAAACCTAATGAAAACACAAATGAACATTGAATTACATGCTTCCCAATAGAAAGACAACACACAGAGGACATAGCATGCTTCATTATGCATGAGAACACATCTCAGATACCTTCAAATACATCTACAACAAGTGCAACAACCTTTAAACACAGAACACCTTCAAACAGTCCAACCAAAGTGTACAGATACACACATAAGCTCTGGAAATCAGCTTTCGAAGCACCAAACCATGAACACCTTTTCCATAATACAGATATCACCTTAACAAATCTTTTATAAGATCCACAAGACCAGAAACAACTTAGCAAAGAACTACGAAATAGAAACATATCTCCTATTTCAAAGACAAACAACTCTACCAAACCAGTTCACACACCAGTGAACACAACTTTCACACTCCAAAACAAAAGCTACAAAATAGGAGATGTCAACAACAGATGCCCAAAAACAACCCTTCAGATCTGCACAAGTATAGGATCAACATAGAAGAAACATGGAGTACATACCGAAGCACATTCTGAATACATACATAACTTTGACTTCACCCTTTATTGTTTTTTTTAAAAGCACTTGGTAACCCATCATTTCAAAACATTTAAAACATCATAAGGATAGATCCATGTACTCACAACATCTCAAAAACATCTCAACTATACATGCACAATCTGCAAAATCTTGTACTATGTTGACATCAATGACAACATTAATGACAACACCACCAAACTTGCTCATACTTGCAACAATAACCATATAAGTCATATTGTTCCTCCTAAGGTCAAAAAAATTTATAAAGTCAAAGAGACAGTGGTTGAACAACCTTCCATGGTTTCTTTCATTCTTCCCTTGTGAGAAGAAAATAAATTGATGGTTGATAAACCCAATCCTACACCTTCACAACATGAAAATTATGCAAGAAGAAATTGAAATGCTAAAGAGTGTAGACATAGACATCATGTTATTGCTCATCAGTTAGAATAAAAGAGAAAACAAATAAAAATAAGATCAAAATTTAACTCAAGAAAAGAATGATGATTCTCCACCTTTGCCACAACAAAAATTACATGAAACCTCTATGAACATTATCAATAGACCTCATGCTATAATTAACTTGTATGATGATGATGAGATTGCTAATATTGATGAGGAAGTGCATAATAAGTTGAATTTATTGTTTTTCTCTTCCATGAACTTAGATGATAACAACCATGATGATCCTTCTAACAAGAGTGACTCACCAAGTGTTGAACTTGGTGATACTCCTAGTATGACACTTATAATTGTCCCTGTGGCCAGTTGTCTGCCTTCCACCTATGATGAACAAGATTGGGATGCAGATGACCTGCTATAGGTTGACTTGCATGAGCCATACTAGTCTTTTCTTTGTTTTATTTTCATGTTTTGTGTGATTGCATGTGTGCAATGTGATCCCCTGTATCATGCTACTTAGTGTGTCTTTATATGTTTGTGAGCCTACTTTGGATGACCCTTTTCACTTCATTCGTGCAAGGATACAAAGGAAGCGAATCTTTTGTGACATTCTTCTATTTGTATCTGCATTCTTCTATATGTCATGAACTTTATTTTTCTCTTATCTTGTGTTTTCCTTTTGGGATGATGCAAAGCGTCGAGACATTTAGGTCTCTTCCATGTTGACCCAAAATGCTTTTCCTTTGTCTTTTCCTTTGCATTCATTGTTTTATGAGTATTTGGGAATGATAACGATTTTGAGCTCTATTATATCATTGTACAAAAGATATAATATTGACCCAAAAAATTTGGATCCCTTATGTGTTTCCATTTTGGGGGCAACCCCTTTTCTTGATCTAGCTTTATCTTCTTTATCGTTTGGCATTTATCATTTTCTACTTTGAATTAATTTCTCATGGTATGGTGTTTAGCAATTTCTTTAAAGTGGGGGAATACGCATCCCAACTCATTATTTTCATACTCCCTTCAAAGTGTGGCCTTCTTATTTCATGTGGTGTGTCTTCTTGGCAGTGACATTTAGTTTGATGTCCTTCAAGAGTGCAACCTTTCTTGGCATATGAAATTCCTCTCTTGATGGTGATATCGAGTGTGATGTTCCCTAAAGTGAGACCTTTCATGAATTAATAAAAACCCCTTTGATTGTCCTATCCTATTGCATTTACAACTTTGTCATGGCCACTAAGCATAACACAACTTGCTTGTTAGTGGTGCCTTTTTTTTTCATGAGTGTAGCATATTGCAGCTTGCTAGCCTTATGGAACCTTTGACCATTTTTGTGGCACCTTATCAAAGTTATCAGGAGATATAAATTTAGGTATGGTTGTCATATGGGATCCTATAGACCTAGCATAAATTTTTCATCAACCACCCTTTTTGTGGGTACATACCAACCTAGTGTTTGTTTCTCATTTTCTTGGGGCTCACCTAGTGGACACTGAATTTCACTAGCCCTTGTGAGTATATTTTGTTTGCATAGTGTACAATGGGGTTTCACTTGTGAACACATTTCATGGACAATAGTGCAACTACGGCTAGTCCATCCTTCCTTTTCTTTATTTTCACATTAATTTTGACATTGTATGATTGTGCATTTTATGTTGTTGCTACAGGAATGCGTCTCTTTGTTCCTTTGTTGGTTTTCCATGAGATCTTAGATCTTGGGGGCTTGATCACCCTCCTTGACCTTTGTCATCTTATCTTTCAAACACTTGTACAATTAGACCTCTCTTGACTTATGCATCTACTTTAGTGTGAGTTTGAGCATAAGTTCATACTCTCACTAAAGTGGGGACTAAATGTAGTGTAGAAAAATGTACAACTTTATATTTTCACACTATGTTTGCATCCCCTTAATTAATTGGACTTAATTAAGCCTTTAATCAGCTCAATTATGAATTCACAAGCCTAATTAATTTTATTTCTTGAAATGGAAACACACATTTAATTAGTTCCTACATTGAACTTAACATCTTAGAAAATTTGTGTCCTAGGTTTAAGGCTTAGGACCCATTCGCCTAAGGGAAAATAGGTCCTCCTTAAGTCTTGGATCCTATTTTTTAATATGTTTTTGGTGGTATTTTAATGATCTAAATTCAAATTTCAAAGGTCTTCTTGTGGTGTTTAATCGTCAAGTAAATAAGGAAACACCTATAAATAAATATAAGGTCTTTTTTATCAAATTTAAAACCTAGAAGAAATCTAGAACTCCAAGAGATCAATTATAAGAGAAAAGATTATTTTCAAGATCATTGAAGAGTAGATTTGTCTAGCATCTACAATAGCAATCAAGATCATATCATCATGTCCAAGTTATGTGTGTTCATGCGTGTTTTTGGAGCTAACATTGTGGTGTAGGTTTCAAGTTTTCAAGCATCAAATCAAGTGTCAAATCAAGCATCCAATCAAGACATTTCATGCAAGATCCAATCCTTAGAGAGATGTGTTATACTTCAGTCCTCTAAGGGAATCCATTAAAGGGTTTTGTGAGTTGTGGCATAGCTTTCTTCATTCATCAATTCCTTAATTTTGAACTATTATTTCATTATCAAGGTTTAATTACCAAACCAGGGTTTGACCAAGGAAAAACTTTATCCACCAAAAATAAAAAAAATTCTCCTCTTTTTTTGCAGATTTTCAGGTGAAGGACTAAAATTGGATCAAAAGTGCAATTTTGCAAAGTTGTCAAATTTTTCATCAAAGTTTTCAAGACACAAAAAACTCACCTACAAGTTTTATTTTCGGCTTTCTAATAGTCAAACTTGGTGGAATCAGAATCTTAGATCTAGGATCCAAGGACTGCAAAAAATAGTTTTTAGACCCCTATACAAAGACCTATTCACCCCTGGGAAAATATGTCCTTCAGCAAAGCCTGAAATCAAATTTTGGAGCCAAGTAAACACCATCCTAACCTTCTCAAATCTACTAGTTAATTGTTATTTCTTATAGTTTTATCATAATACTTCATATTTCAAGTGTGAGATCTCATAGGCTTAATTGTTAAAACACTTTCATCTTTCTTCCAAAACTGCTTTTCATTCATTTTATCCCAAACCTAGGTTTGACACACCTTGAGGGTTGTAACTAAATTCTAATCATTTGTGGCACTATCCCTCTTCCTAATGAATGTTGGAAAGGTGGATTTTTTATTAGGTGGACACCCCCTTTTTCTTTGACATACTCCCCTTATCATGCATTCCTATTTTAAGGAAGGATCCCCCTTTCCCTTCATTTCAATATAGTATATATATGAATTGTCATCAATCCCCAAATTTCTTATAACATGAAGATAAAGTAAAATAAAAACTTGGTCTACATGATAGAAGGCCTAAATACTCTCAATGCTTTACATTGTCCTTGATGTCAAAATTTGAGATTACGACATATAGAAGAATTTTGTGATAGATTTCCTCTCATGTATTTAAGAACCTACAAGGGTAGTGATAGTCCTCCAGGAAAGGGCACAAACATTAAAAGGAAAACACTAGGGAACACAAACTAGCAAACAAAACTAATCTATAGATGTGGAGGGAGGTACCACCCTAGTCCTAATCCACTAGCAGACTGTCTTGCTCCCAATTTAGATCATTATAGGGGGGAGGAGGATGATCCTAAAAGGGAGGGATAATAAGGGTAGTACCCTCTAACTCTCCTGCAACAAGAGCCAAGGAAGAAGGCCCCTCAAGGTCTTCTTTGTCAAGCTCCTATTAGTCAAAGGTCATCAATTTTGTGAAAATTAAAGATAGAGTCAAGATATCTTCCACTGAGTGGAACATGCACTTCTTAGGAGTGCTATGTGTCAACATAGAAAGAGACAGATGAGGCACCCAAGAGCCACTAGCGACCTTGGGAAGAGGGGTGGTGACCAACTCTAGGGAAGCAAGGGCTGCCTTTGTCACAAGCACGATGTAAGCCAAGATAGAGCTAGACTCCAAAGAAGACAAACCTTTCTTATGACCATCACTCAAGTTGAGGTCATCCTCCAATCTATGCTTCAAAAGGGGGTGTTGAATCTTCATAGAGGAAGCAAAAGAAAAAGAAGAACAAGGAGATGCAAAGGACACCACCTATGTATGAGGAATGTCAACTGGTTGCAAAAAAGGAGGAATATCTAGAAGGGACATGAGAAGAGGATGCTTCATGGAAGGAGCGATGAATACCTACACCCTTTTTGGGTGAGGGCCATCAAGACCAGTTGGAAGAGCTAGAAGTAAGACAAAAGCAATGGGAATTGAGGAAAAGGAGACATAAGTAGGTGGAGCAACAAAAGAAGTAGGAACAGAAACAATGATATCCTCCTCGATGTTTTGCATGGCATTGTGCTCCTTAGTTAGTGCCTTTCATCGATGTTTATGATCATGTGCAATCCCATTGCAATAGCAATGAGCATTAGAGGATGCGGCCTGAGAAGACGCTAGATGCTATTGCTCCACTATGGGAGCATCCTTCATGACTGTTGTCGATGAAAGGGTGGCATCTTGGGTGGGAGCAGGAAGAGGAGGCACAAGATTAGAAATGGTGACAAAAGGAGAAGCAGAGAAAAGTGCCTCAACAGTGGGCCTCTTCCCATTCACCACCCAAGGGATAGGTGGAGGAATAGTTAGAGGTCATGGAGGGTGAGATATAGGAACTACCCCATAAGAGTGCTTCCCCTTGCCATATAGGGTGGGTTGGGGAACCATGGGTAAAATAGGAAATTGGAAAGCCTGATGCTTTGATTTTCATCACATATGCGCCTTTCCATTTCCTGTTTGAGGCACATAAGCAAGAATAGAGGATGACACCAATGGATGGGAAGAAGTAGTAGATGGTGTAGAATATGAGGAAGGGGAAGGCTTCAAAGCAAGAGAAAGATTATCCTTCCCTTTTGATGGGGAAAAAGAGGTAGCTTGTTGTTGAATGAGTATAGAAGCCTTCATAGAGACAACATAAGGAGACATAGGAAAACTAGCTTTTGGCATTGAGCCCCCATTCTTATACTTGATATAAGCTTGATACAAAATATCCCCCCTAGGAGGGACTGGTCCAACTAGGGCAGGCCAAAAGTGATCCAAAGCAAAGGCCCCATGTGATACCAATGTTTTATAGCCAATATCATGAATAACATGCATTATACCCTCATGGGGCAATTTTGAACATTTGTAGACAACAGAGGCAACTGTATTCATGGAGGCTAACCGTGGAATTCCTAGCCTATCCCTAAACAAGTCAAACTTTGGAATTACTACAAATGATACATACATAGCCTTAGGCCCTACCAAGAATGTCAAATATATAGTTCCCATAGGGACAATGGAAAATCCATCATAAGTGTGAAGAGTGGCTTGCAAATCATCGTACTTATCCTTATGAAGACTATTAATGAATAAGGCCTTTCTATGATTACATTCACTTGGATCAAGAGGTCAACCATAACACCCATGACGATGTTACCATTGACCCTGGGGGGAACATAAAGCAAAGAAGACTCTTTGTTCAAAGGTAGATCATGTGAGGTGAAGGCTATATCAAGAACAACGCTCACATTTTTTGTAAGAGGCATATGAGTGAACGAGAACATGTTCACATACTCAGACAATACAAGATTAGAAGATGTGAAAGAATGTGTAACTAGGTTAGCAGAATGAGAAGGGAACAAATTTTTGTAAATCTATAGTTGGTTGTTAGGCTTACCTACAAATTTTTTAGAGTTTTATTTCCTTCCCTCAAGATAGATATTCCCATCATTGATGTGATCCTTAATCTCATGATGCAAGTGAACACATCGCTTGGTATCATGTTTGTGTACTTGATGGAATTGACAAAACTATTGTGCATTGTACCATTGTGGATAAGACTCAAAGCGAGGTTAGATTTCTAGAAATGTTATAATTTTATCCTTTCATATCTTTTGCAAGATACTGGTATAGGATTTAGACAACTTTGTAAAAGTTCTATTGCATCCTATAATTTTCCCTTTGGGAATAGAGACCATATTTGCGATGGCCTTGTTCTTTCTTGAATCATTAGAAATTGACACTACTGACCAATTATCCAGATGGGAGCACGAGGATGAATCCTTGAAATAAGTGTTTTTCTACTAATACTCACGCAACAGTGCACAAAGATGCATGAAGGAAGGGTACTTCATTAGGGAAAAATTTTCTCATAGCGATCGCTACAAGTTCCCAATGAAAACCTTTTGGACATCAGAATCGAGTAAGGGGTAAGAAATTTGAGAGAATAGAGCTTGATAATGATCAATGAAATCAATAATCTTTTCATGCTCTCCCTACTTATATTAGACAAGATCATTGAATGTCATCTTTGTCCCAATATTAGCCTGGAATTGTCTAAGGAACTAATTCACTAGCTGATCAAATGAGAAAATAGAGTTATTCAACAAAGAACGATACCAATGTAGGGTAGTGTCTTTAAGAGAACGCAAAAAAATATTCACCATCAAAGCATCATGGGGGAAGAAATCAGTGGACATGGCATTGAAAGATGACACATGCATCTGAGGGTCTCCACAACCATTATACTTCTCAAACTTAGGAATCTCCATCCATCCCCTAGGGGATAGGAGTGTTTAATATGGTGATAGGTCAAGGACTATGGTGAAAGAAAGGCTAGAACGTGGGTTGAGATGAAGAAGATTTGGTGAGGTTTTATAGATGCTTCTACATTCACCCCATGTTTTACAATAGACATTCAAGATGAGATCAGCAGACAAAAGAGGACTAGAGGAACCCCTACCTAAGCTACCAGTCCCCATACCAATAGAGCCTCTAATACCAAGACCAATAAGGATATCAGTATGTCCACCAGAAGTATAAATATTAGGAGTGGAAAAATTGAATCCTAGAGGTACCTTGTTTACTTTGATAGTGTGGTTCTACTTAGACATAGAGGCAATTTTTATATAAGGACCCATCTCAACCATATACATTGATACTTTTGGCATCGAGACTTCCATCTATTTTATAGGGGTCTTGAAGCCAACATCTTAGGTAATACCCAATTCAGAGTTATAGGTTGGGACGTAGGTATCCACAATGTTTGTGATACCTCAGAGAATTTATATACCTCTCTGATTCTTGTCCAACATGGTTCTTAATCTATTGACAATGGTAGTTGCTTGGGTGAGACTATGATCTTTTACCAAATACTGCTCAAAATCCTCAAGCCTCTTTTCTAGGGAAAGGAGTTGCTCTATAGGGACCTCAAGAGAAACGTCTTTCTCCATAGAAGAAATGAAATGAGAAGTAGGGGGTAGGAATAAGAGTGGCAGCTTCTCCAAAGGGACTGGAGAATCTGGTAGACAACCCTGAAGCCAACTCCTCAAAAGAGGGACCAATTTGACCAGAAGTGACCTTCTTAGATTCCAATCTTATGTGTTGAAGAATTTTTCTTACAATGAATCTAAAGGTTGTAGATTAGGTCATAAAGCTCATAAAATATTCATGAAAAACTAATCTATAACACACCCAAGACCCGAGGGAAAAAAATTTCAGCACAGAGAAAGTTCACTTCAGGTTCACCAAAATGTAGATGGGTGGATTCACTACTCCCAAGTCTCTAAGACATAGAAGAGCCTAAAAGGAGTGAATTAACCTCAACTACCTCAAGACTACCTCAAGTAAATAGGCTAAAAAGGAATGGCAAGCTAAGTTCAATTTTTTTTATGTTTTTTGATGGAATTTTTCAGGAAATGGGTGAGAAAACCACAAGAGTCTTGAATTGTGAGCTGACTAGCTCTTAGGCAGAGGATGCTAGCACATGAGATGGATGGTAGTGAAATTTGTTGGCATCTTGTATGAATAGAGATATGATTTTATAGACCAAAACTCATAGGGTGTACTAACAACTCAAGAGTATTAATTTGATGATTTAATAGTTAAATGAAGAAATGAATAAAATGAAAGGAAACAAGAAGAAGAATACTATGTTGCAAGTATGAGCAAGCTTGGTGGTGTTTTCATTAATGTTATCATTGATGTCAAAAAAAATTTAGTATGTTGCAAATTGTGCATGTATAGTTGAGATTTTGTTGAGATGTTGTGAGTACATCGAGCTATCTTTATGATGTTGCAAATGCATTGAATTGATGAGTTTCCAAGTGCTTTTGAGAAAATTAATAAAGGGAGAAGTTAAATTTATGTAAGTGTTCAGAATGTGCTCTAGTATGTTCTCCATGTTTCTTCTGTGTTGACCCTATGATTGTGAGGATCTGAAGGATTGTTATGAACGATCTGATGGTGATATATATTGATTTGTAGCTTTTGGTTTGATGGAATGTGAAAGTTGTGTTCACCGGTGTGTGAACCATTCTGGCAGAGGTAGTTTTGTGTGGACTAGGAGAAATGTTTCTGCTCCGTAGTCCTTCATTTTTCTTTTTCAGATCTTTCAGATTTGGAATGTGTCTTATAATGGTCTTTTCTAGGTTCTAGAAAATATGCTTGTGGTTTGGTGATCTGGAAGTCAAGTCTCAAAATTATTATATATGTTTGCACAGTTTAGATGGACTAATGGAAGGAATTTTGTGTTCAAAAGTTGTTATACTTACTACGGATGTATCTAAAGGAACCTGAGATGTGTTCTCATGCATAATGAAGTGTGTTGTATCATTTGCATGTTATCTTCTTGTTGGAAAGCATGTACATCAATTTGGTCATTTGTGTTTTCATTAGGTTTGGCCGACCTGGTGTTTATACTTCATATGAATAATTAAATTTAATTAAGGAAGCATGTGGTTGATCTGAGACATTATTTTTGGGTCTTGGTTAAGTTTTTAATTGGTCCACTCTCATTCCTTTCCACTGCAAGAATGTTGAATTGCTAACCTAATTTGAATTTATGAAATGAAACTTTTGTGGCTGACCTTGGAGAAAGTTTCTAAGGTTGAAGATGGTATAAATGCAAGTTAAGTTGTGAAGATTTAGATGATTGAAAGTAATGAAGTAAGCCACAAATAAAATATTAGAAGTGTTTGAAAGTGAGTTGAGGCAGCAGTACTTCATTATGTTAGATTCCTGAAGGCAGTGAGCTGAAGGTTTATGTAATCTTCTAATCAAAGCTGCAAATGTGTGTAAATTTTTGTGGTGGATCTTTTGTTTTCTTTTGTATCTGTAGGTAGTGAGCCTCCCTATTGGACAATGAGTCCTCTCTATAGGAAGTGAGCCTCTTGTTGGATAGTGAGTCCTTTCTGCAGGCAATGAGCCTTTGTATCTAGATAGTGAGTCCTCTTTTGGGCAGTGAGCCCTTGGTAGTGAGCCTTTGTATTTGGTTTTTCTATCATTTTATATTGTGAGTTAATCCTCACTATTGTTTTTCCCTTACTGGGTTTTCCATGTAAAATCTGGTGTTTAGTGTTTTGATTTTTCTTTATGTTATCTGCATTTCATGTTCATACTTAATAACAAAACATTATGGTTGTGAAGTTAATAAGTGTTGAAGTTTTGAGTTTAATTTGGTGACAACTAATTCACCCCCCTTCTTAGTTGTCCTACGCCTTTTAACATACTATAACTTGAAAAAAAAATCTAATAACTGAATAATAAGAGAAAATGAGGAAGAAGACCAACTCATAGAAGTTCCAGCCTCCTACAAGCTCTTGGTGAACAGAGTGCACCTACACACAAGGAAACAAAAAAGTGTTTTGTCTATTTTTTAGATTTTGCTTTAGTCAAATCCCCATTTTGGTGTTTCCACCTCCACGGACAATTGATAGACCATAGTATAGAGAAAATGATAAAGAAATAGAAATAGACATAGATTATAGAATGCAAATACAATATAAATGCTATTATATAAATAAGAAAATGCAATTCAATGAATGTGTTACCCTCCTTTCTATGTGTTTGGAGAAGCCTAGAAAGGAAGGAAGAGGGAAAGATGATCATGCCAATGATATGAATCTTGGAAGACTACAATAGATAATGGTGTAGAAGCAACAAGAGTGGTGTAGAGTGTAGAATGAAAAAAGTAAGGGTGAAGGTTGAGTGAATAGACTTGAGAGAATGGAGAGAGAAATGATAGAATTGATAAAATCATGTTCAAAATGTGGTTTTGGAGATAAGAAGACATTTTTGGGTGGTCAAGATTCACATGGGGTGTTACAATTTGCAAGGTGGCAAAGAATGTAACACTTCTAATGTCCACTAACTTGGGAATAGTGTCAAGATGCTAGCATGGTACACAGACATCTGTGCAGAGTGCATAAGTCCTTGACAAAAATTCCCTCACCAATGGAAAACGACAAGGAGACATGTGAAAGGCAAGGAAAATGTGGCAATTTTTTGCATTGTTAGGTTTATAAGGCTAAAGTGAGGTAATATTATAGGAAATTGCACTAGGTACAATTTTACACCATAAAAATCATACATAAAATTTATCTCTTTCATAACTCAAGAAAACATAAACCCCAGGAGATTAGTTCTCCCTTGTGGCAACAATCCCATCTTAAAACCCTAGTCAAATTATGTTTGAATGTGGATTTAAAGTGAAAAGGAGGTTATCCTAGTTAACCTGTTTAGATCTATGATCACTTTTCTTACTTCACACTATCTCAATTTGATGTTGAACAAATTTTTTAAACTCCAATTGAATTAATAAATGATGATGAAATTTTAAATATAAATTTAAATGTTATAATAATTGATCAACCTATTCAAAACACAATAAATATACTAAATATTGAAGAAAAATATTATGGAATTAACCAAATTTATGTAATAAAGTAATTGTTGGGAAAATGTGTCTCAACCTTGCAATTATATACGATTTATTGTTGATAGGATGTATGTTGGCATGTGGTGACTAATCATGCAAATTTGTACACTCGTAGCAAGATATGGGGTTTTTTGTTGACACGTAAAGGTTTTCCCAATGACACGTCAAGGTTTTTTTCTCACTAACACATCAAGGTTTTTTTCTCGCTAACACGTCAAGGTTTTTTCCCGTGACACATCAAGGTTTTTTCATTAACACGTCAAATGAAAAATGACCTTGTAAAACCCTAATTCTAGAAGGTTCCAAAAAGCTTGTTATAAGTGGGTGGGATGTATGTAAATGGTGGAGTATTCTAAGAGTCTGATAGTGGTCGGTTTGTCTCTTGATCTCTAGTGGTGATACTCCTATGAGAATCTTGCTCTACATGTATATTGTAATCTTTTGATTTTTGAATAATATATTGGGTAGCTTTTGGAGTGGGTTTTTTTCTCCTGATATGGTTTTCCCCATGTAAATATTTGTGTTGTGGTATGCATTATATTTTCATTTATTTCTATTGATTTTTTTGTAACTGTTAAAGATCTATAAAATTTTGCATTTTTCTACTCTCAAGATTAGTGTAGGAAGTTGTTTCGCTACGTTAGCTTCCTTACAACAATTTTATCATTGAGAACACCTAAAAATTTGTGTAAAAATCCTAAGATTGTAATTAAAATTTATGAGAATAATTTAAAACCAATAATTGATAATATTTTTGAGTGTACATGTAAAAGAGAAGTTGATAAAATATTTAAAATAATATTTGAAAACTTCCAAAAAAAAAATGTAAATTATTTTTTCAAACATTAAATTTTTTAAAGTTTACACCCATCATGAAGATTCTTGGCCTAAGAACATCAAATACTAATAGTGGAAACATTATAAAAACAAATTAATCAATGCATATGAAATAGTGGGTTTGATCTCATGTACCAATGTTTGTAATGTTGCATGATATGTAATTACATCACTATAATAACTAATCAAACAAATAAATATCGCTTAATAACAAAAATAACTCAGGCACTCAAAATAAATAGAAAAATACTAATAAAATATATTGGGAGGTGTGAAAGATTTGAGGACCCAAATAGAAATAAACTATGAACATTCTTTAGTAGGCTCTTATGGAAAGACTAGTTGAATCCTTAAATAACTAATTAAATAATTTTAGAAAAATAACATAACATTATCACCTAACCAAAAATATGTTACAAAAAAAGAAAATTGGTTATCAAAATTGTGATCCACATCCAAAGCATTTTTTGGATATGACTCAATCATATTTTTTCTCCAAATTTATAGATATTTATTCTTAAATAAAAATTAGATAAAGGTATATTCTTTGGAAAAATGGCTCGCAACCAAAATTTCAAATTATGGCACAAGGCAAGTGTGGCAAGAATGATACGATGTGATGAAAGCACAAGATATTTTGAAAAAATGAAGAAACCTCCATTGATTTCTATAGGAGAAAATAGAATTCCATTGGGCCAATGTATAGAGAAAGGATTTATTTCTAGAGCAAAGAGGATATACACACAAGTTGGAAGAATAGGCGATATAGAGGAACCACCAATCCAAATTACAGTAATGATTGGGTTGAGAGGAATGGAAGAGGAGAAAAGGGAAAATTTGGTGAGAGTTATGGGAGGAAATCCTCCAATAACAAAGAAATCATTATCAATGCAAAGGTGTTCAAGAATGAACTGAGAGACCCAAGGAGAAAGTTATCTTTGCAAAATGGGTAGGAACTCAAATACCATGGGAGAAAATTTTTAAATGGTGGAAAGATCGATGGGGATCAAAGGTAAGCATAAAATCCCTTCCAAATGGTTTTATTCTGGTTGAATGTAGTTTTAAAGAGTTAAAAATGATATTCTAAGCAAAAAATTGCTAATGTTAAATGGTTGTGGTTTTTACATAGCTTATTGGAAGCCCAATTTTACTCCTTTATATCACAATATAGGAAAATTGTGATGTGGATCAAAATTTGTAATATACCTTGAGGATATTGGGATGTGGAGGCTCTAAATTAAATTGAGGATGCCCTTGGCTCCTTCATTTAGGTAGAGGAAAACTTATTGAAGGGATAATTTGGGTTCTATTTGAGAATTTGTGTGGAAATCAATCTCAATTCAACCCTTTGGGAAAAATTAGAAATCATAACGGAGTCAGGTAGATGGATGAAAAAGATAGAAATAGAAACTAATCCACCCATTAGTGAAAAGAAGGAAACTAGAGATAAAGCAGGGAACAAAATTTAGACTCTAAAAACAATGAGAGTAGCTAATAAAATAGAGGAAATTATGGTAGAAGGAATGGAAGTGATAAACACATAAATTAGGGCACACCCTGAGATGTACATAGAAGAGTTAAGGCCATTGAAATATCCTCCATTCAATGAAATAGTGGAGGAGATTCAAAACCTTATCACTAGTTGAAAAAACCCAAGCTTGTCCATGTGGTAAGTGATCTCTTTGGAATAATTAAGATACATAGATTTGAACCACAAGTTAGGTGTCAAGAAAAAAGTAAAGTAATAGAAGAATTGGAAACAAATGATATGGTTCATCTATGGGAGGAAAGGGTGCTAGTAGTGAGTGTAGATTCCATACAACAAGAAACAATAAGGAAGGAAGAGTGCCCTAGATTAAACACAAGAGGCTAAAAGAAATTAGTGGTAAAGCAAGAAGAAACCCTAAAAATGTCTCTAGATCATGGTGAAGGAAAAAAGAGGTGGTGTAAAACAAATCAAGAGAAGCTAAGTGAGGAGGGTGATGCCAAGGGGTAGATGAAATTTACAAGAATGTTGAGATTTGGGAAGGGTAAAACCCTTCCTAGAGAGCCATGAAGTTCACCTCAAGGAATGTTAGGGGCCTAAATGATCCTAATGTCAAGTGCTTCGTTAGGCACCAAATGGACGTATCAAAGGAAAATATAGTTATGCATCAAGAAAAAAAAAAATCAAGCATAGAAATGGAATTGTTGGGGATGAAAATGAGGTACTAGAATCTAGAATTAGTTCTAACAGGTGGAGCTTTAGGATAATTAGTAATATTTTAGAAACCTCAAGCAGCCCAAGTAGAATAGTTGGCAAAGAAAAATGGCTAAGATGTATTGTGAAAAGCTATTCAGAAAAATTACAATTTGTTCTAATAAATGTGTCTATAGTCCCACTTCTCCACAGGAAAAGAAACAAACATAGAAATAAATTCAACAATTCTTATCAATAAGTCCAAATGAATTCATCATTTTAGGAGGTGATTTCATTGCAATTTCACACGGTCATATGACAAAATGGGTGGAGTGCAAAGAAACTATCAGTTGCAATTGGATTTTGAATACTTTTTAAAGAAATCAGCTAATAGAGGTCTCAATGAAGAATGTAACTTATACATGGACTAATAGGATATTGGATTTCTATAATGTCTTAGAAAAACTTGATAGATTTATTTTTAAAGGAGATATGAGAGTATTCTTGCATCAATTATAATGCATTTTAATTCTTTACTTAGGGTCGTAACATTATTCAATTCAATTCAGGATAATAGGATATAGGAGATCGAAAATATGTTCATTTAAATTTAAGAACATGTGGATGAAGGACCCATAATTTCTTCAACTGGTTACAAAATAGTGGGAAAAGGATCTCAACCTAGGACAAAGTGTATCAAATAGTAGCAAAGTTAAAATATGTAAAGAAGGAGCTAATGAGATGGCATAAGGAGCATTTCAAAAACATATTCGAAACCAAAAAAGTGTTTGAATAAAGGATACAAAATCTAAATAAAGAAGCCTTTCTAGATGGGATGGATCAAGTAAAATATAGGGAAGAAAAGGAGTTGATGAAAGAGTATTCAGAGGTGTTAGCAAAAAAAGAATTTTTTTGGAGGAAAATTCAAGGGAGGTGTGGCTAAAATATGGAAAAAAAACTCTAAATTCTATCAAAAAGCAGCTAAATTTTAGAGGAATGTGAATAGAATAAGCAACACAAATCTTTTAGTTAAAATAATAAGTGAGGACTTTGAAACTATCAAAAGGTCTTCAGTAGAATACTTAAGACATTTTCTAAATCATTGGGAGGGCTTCAATTTTCTCTCTATTGATGGTGTTTTCTATACAGCAACAACTCAGACAGAATATGATATCCTATCTCTCTTGAAAGGTAAATATCTATCAGCAAGCCTCAAGAGATAACCCCAAGGTCTCTAATGTCAGGTCTTGACAATGCAATAAAACAACTCAAAGATAATGTTAAAATTTTGATTTTCCACAAAGGGCCTTACAAACAAATGTTGGAACTTCCTAAGTTCATCAAATATGGCAATGTATTGATGCTTGTAAATCCTAAACTAACCAGATTTTAAAGAAACAACAAAAGAGATAAAGGGTTTCAAAAAAAGTTGAATCTAACTCCTAAAATCATCTATGAAAGTGATAGAGCATTCAAAGTGGACCAACCCTTCAAACACATTCCTGCTAAACCCAGATTAACCTGCAATATCATAGAAAGAGTGCTATCCCCTAAGGTTCAAAATTTTTTAGATTGTAAAGCATTCACTTATCAACCCAAATATAGCATTGAAATGAATAAATACCCACAATTGAACTAAACACATCAGATATAGGCCCATGCTAACTTTACATAGCCACTTATGTTCAACAAGTAGTCAAAAGTATGGACCAAGGGTTGCTCAAACACTTCAAGTATTCTACCATAAACACAACTAAAACATAAATATTTCTAAGAATATCTAAAGAGTAACTTAATTAAAGCAAACTTTCAAAATCTGAAATACAAGAAACACAAGAACCATGCATAGATGAATAACACAATGGAGGACACCAAATGACAATGTCTTCTTTTTTATTTGTTTCACCCAAAATTTTGCAACAATTCTAGTTTTCAATTATCTCAAGTGTTACAGAGCTCCTTCTAATTCTTTAGCTAAAATTTTAGCTTCTTTTCAATAGTCTAACCCTTGCAAATGAGGGAAAAACCACTATTTATAGAAATATACACTTAGGGTAGCCCAAATTAGGGTTTACAAATTAGGTCAACAAAGAAGGTCGGCTAGAATTCCCTCTTAAATTTTCAAGTTCAAATTTACATTAAAATAGTGAAGGTCAGCCTCCAAAAGTCAACTTTTAGTAATAAATGCTCCTCAAGCACAAAATCCAAGGTGTGGCCGACCTGTCTTCATAGGAAAAACTGGCAGTAAATGACACATTCTCTTAGGCCATCAAGCTGTGTTTCCTTTTCTCCTTTGTCCACTTCATTTTTTCTAGAAATTTCTTTAATTTTTCAAAGAACTAGGTCCAAGTCTGTTGGCCCTACAGTTGTTGTTGCACCAAAAGATTGACTTGTTAATGCCTGATACAACCTCTAGAGTTAGCGGATCTGTGAGAGGCGGTTAAGCCATGTCACGAATCTTTAGGGGAGCGCTGACCATTTTCCAACAAATTCAACCTAAGTTGGGGTAGATATTACATTAATTCTTGCCCTTGCTGAATTTAACTCTACTTCATATTTGACTAAGGTTTTCTCCCAGTCAACATACAAGTTTTGATATCTATCCAAACAGGAGATATAAATTGCGGCATCTTCTAACTGGTCCTTAACCATTAGGGCCTCTGCACTTGGAGAGTATACCTCATGCCACCATTGCTTCAATTGTCCCACATTCAGGTCCTTCTATCTAAATTTCTTCCTTCCTGTAATAGCTTGCAGAAAAGCATTGCAGCTATCAAAGACCTCCTTTACCTTGGTCTGAGCTTTCGATAACTTCTTGGATGCTTTAATCTTAAGTTCATTCTTGAAATTGAAAGCTTCTATCCACTCCATGGCATTATGATTATCTTGGATGGTGATAACACCCTCTTTAACCAGAGTCTTTGCTGGAATTGCAAGATTCTTTCTAATTTTTTGACAATTGTTCCATCTAGTGGCTGCTTGAAATCATCAAGGAAATATGTTATAACCTTGGAAAGGAAGGATGATTTCTCATAAAATGATAGCACCTTCTCAATCATGGCATCTCCTCTTTCACTGACACCCTGTAGCCATTCTTGTGTGTCTTTCACAAAAGACTTTAATCTCTCTATTTCTGAGACTGCTTCTTTGGACAACAAACCTTCTGGAAATGAAGAGCCCTAACTGCTTTTGGATTGTAGAGGTTTAATCAAATGTTGGATATACTTGTGAATTTCCCTTAATTGTCTCTACAACTCTTGCTTTTCTCCAATCTCTTTGTCCAATCTCCTTAGAATTTTTTGAGAGGATTCCTAAAAGTCTTCCTTTTCTTCTTCCTTTGTAGATGGACCCAAATTAATAGTCTACACCTTGTATTCTATGGGTCTTATCTCATCCTTATACTTTGTTTTCATAGGAACAACATGGACAATTATATTATTGAACTCATCTCTTGCAAATTTGGAAACTGTTTTGGCCCTCTTCCTCTCCTTAGGTTGCCCCCACTTCTCCAAGAGTGTGTCCCAACTTGGAGTCTCATCCTCCACAATAATTGCCTTTTGTTTTAACCTCTTTTCTAACTAGTCTGGGGCAGTAGGATGCTCTATCTCCACACTCCTTTGAGGAGTGTCATGTTCAAACTGATTGTGAGGAGGAATTTCCTCAACAAATACTATATTTTCCTCATTTTTTCCTTTGATTTGTTATTCCCTGTCCTCACCATCTTTATCTTCATTTTCATCTTTTGAATGTGGCATATCAATATGTTCACTTGTCTAAGTTTGAGAAGGAATTTCCACAGTAACTTCTGAGGTAGTCTCCTTATTGAGTTCTTTTTTCTCTCCCAATTCTTTTTCCAAATAACTCAATTTCCCATCTCTAGGTGTAGATACTTCTTCACTCTATATTTCTTCGTCGGGATTATCAAGCAAGCCCTCTTCTCCACCTAATTGTTTGTGTTCTCTTAGGACCTCATCCTTTTGTACATTTTTTGTTGGGGATGGAGAAGGGGAATTATTTCTTGTAGCTACTCTTTCTGTACCTTTTATGGGGCCTTCAGAAGGTGCCTCTTCAATATGCCCTTTCTCAATCTCAACTCTTGATTCCCACGCAGGAGACACCTTCTATTTTGGTGAATTCCTTCTAATGTATACCTCTGGTTTTTCCCCAAAGCTTTCAATTTACCACAATCTTGGGAGGGATATTTGAGTCTTCTGCAGCCTTTATTCTCTTAGCTATTCTTTTCCCTTCAGTCACCAACTTCCTCTTTTTGGAAGGTTGAGGAGTTTCTTCTCCTTCTTCAGTATTTTCTTTGGAGGTTTTCCTTACCTTTAGCATAGGTTGCCTTTCAATTTTCATTTCCTACCCTTGACTCCTTGTCCTTCTTTTTAGAGTGAGGGTTCTTTGTTCTTCTTGATCATCCCCATGTTGAGGCTCTGTAACATCATCCTTAGTACCTATGGTGTCATCTTTAGAATGGGATTCAAGGTTTCCCATGAGGTCATAGGTGAACTAGGCACCATCCATCTACAACTCTACAATCTTATGATTGATCCACAACCTAGAATATCTCTTTACTGGGTCAGTTATTTGATCAAGATCAACCACTTGTTCTTCTAACTAGTTAACAGATGACAAGGGTTGATTTTTGTAGGGTTCATAATCATGATACTATATAAGATCTCCCTCATCTTCATCAACCTAATTTTGTACTTGGTTCACTTTGTCGAGTTTGATAAGTCTCAAAGGCAACCTAGAGTACCTTCTCTTTATAACCTCAAATTCATCTCTACAATTTTCCCAGTAATCCTCTATCTGATCCTTGTGTCTATATTCTCTACTAGCTTGTTTCTATGCTTTTCCATAGGGATCAAAATTTTCCATGTTGGTATGTGAATATAACTCATATTGTACCATGTCTTTCTTTGAAATTTGGGAACTTTTTAGAGAAGAGCAGGCTTCCAAAGTGCCAATCCTCAATGGAAATTCATCCTCAATCCCCTTCCTGTGCATATCTTCTAATATTGTCTTAAAGGCAACCATTTTCCTTATTAATTCTTACAAAATGAGTTTGTTGGTAGGATACCTTGGCATTCTAATTAGCACTATAGGAGATCCTTGTACCCTGATGTAAGAGAACCTCTGAAATTGTATGAACCATTTTCCAGACCTCCTAATCAGCTCCATTGCCTCTACGGAGATTCTTATATGAAGAGCACCTTGCAACAATCTGGGGATATACATAAAGAAGGAATCATTCACTCACCTACAATTTTACGTCTTGTACTGGAGCTGGGGGAAAACGTCCCATATTCTATCCTTTCCTGGAACCCCTCTGCAACTTAGACCCATGTACTTGTTCTTACTTGCCAACATGTAGACAAGATAAGATGTCATCATGAACACATTAGTATCTTGTACACTTCTCAGTTGTTTGTCTAGATTGTCACTCATGATACCTGCCCAATGATAGTGCTTTCCTCCCATAATCTAAGTGATTGGGTAAAACATCCAAGTTCTGAAAGTAAATTCCTCTTCCAATCCCATTACCCTGCCTAGGAGTGTGATAAGATCGTGGTATTCCATTTTCAAGTCACTCCTATGTAACTACTTTGGGAGCTTGGAATAAAGTCATTTTGGCTTAGCTATCCATGAACTATTCATCATGTCCAAATCCCTAGCAGTATGCTTGGCATAAAACTCTTTTGCTTCTTGGATATTGATCTCTTTGATGAGCTTGTGGTGAGAAGTAATATTGAAGGTTTGAGCAATTGACTCTTCAGTTAAGTTAGCCATAAATCTTCCTTGTGGACCCACTATTATCCTCTTGTCAACATCATAGAATTTTGCACATTCTAATACTAATTTTAGGCACAACAATGTTAGTGGAAACCCTACTTCCTGAGCCAAGCCTATGTGTGTAATGATTTGTGCTAGTTGGGTAGGTGCATTACCAAACATCCTCTATTGTAAATCATCATAATTAACGTGCCCCATATTTGTATTGGCTATCTTTGACCATGTAGAAGAGATCTTTGACTCTAGCCATATCCCTTTTAAAATCATACTTCATTCTCTTTGTCCTCTTCTTGACCTCTTCTTGCACAAGTGTAGTCTTTGACTTGGAAGTCTTTCCTGGACTTAGATCTGCATGCATCTGTTAGAGAGCATAACAATCAGCATGATGCTAGTCAGTGATAAACTCATAATTAAAATTAGATACACAAAAAGCTCTTAATTAACACAAAATTCTCTTCATTTATCTCAAAACCCAAAGATAATTGCTCAAAGGTCAATGCATTTCAGGATTTCAAGATGCTGGAGGAATTTCAAAAATTCTGACCTGACGTGGATTTTCTACAGGAAATAAGGGTCAGAAATTTTGAGGTTGGGCGGATTCCCCACAAGAGCCAAAGTTCAGAAAATCCAAGGTGGGGAGGAATCCCCAAGAGTTATGCTTCACACAAATTTCAAGTTGTAAACTTATTCCTACAAGACTTAAGGTTTTTGCAGGTCTTAAGGTGAATTCCAGAAAATATAAGGTTTCTCAAATTTTTTGAGTGGATTAAGGCTTGGAAATTCTAAGCTAGGATGGAATTCTGGTTCACCCTAGCATGCGTTCAAGTTGCGGCTCCCACTTATCAATTATACAAGATGACTTCATGATGAGCAACGTTATCATGTCGAGCTTTTTCCTTTCTTCGTGATGCTTTCAGGGTTTCCTCACTTGCGCAGATTCGGAGAATCTAAGGTTGAGCGAATTCTCCGAAGGGAATTCCTTCGAGAAATTTGTGGTGAGGAGAAATCTCCAAAAATAAGGATGACTTTCAAAATCACTCAGTTGAAATCAGATCACTTCAATCCTAGCTCGAACTCAAATTTGGACACAAAGGGGCTAAGTTAGCTTTCGGAGATTATCGTGATGGACGAATTTGAAGAATTCCAAGTGCACTAAAATATCTGAAGGATTAACTTTCAGAAATTCTGAGGTGAGCTTGACTAAAGGGTTTTCTCAATGGTTTTTACCTCCTGCGCAAACCCAAGTGTCATTCTCTTCAGGTGATCCCACAATACTGGTTTACAATTTTTGGCCAAATCGGACGCTAAACTGATTTTTTCTAACTAAATCTTCACTTTCAGGCACCTACAGTGAATAAACCATGAGGAATTTGAAGATGATGCAAACTAGTGATTTGTGACATTTTTTCTATAGATTCTAAATATAGTTTTTTGAAAAAATTGGAATTAGATTGCACTTCTTTTTCCATCTCCTTCAAAAAATAGTTTTTTTCAGTAAACACCATTTTTAAGGAGTGACGCTCACCGTATAGCACAACTTTTTTTCCATGAAGGATAAAATTATTATTTTTTCAAATTTAGATTTGTAACTATGATATCTAGTGCTTCCAATTGGTTTCATAATGTTTTATTGAATATTTTTATTGTAATCAAGTTTCAAAGTCAAACCAATTACAATTTAGAAATAGGCGGACTGTATAACACATAACTTTTTTTGTATGTATCAAAATTCTTTTTTTTTTGTTGGATCAAGGACTTCAATATTTAGTGCAATCATATTTTTTATTTTTTTTATAATCTTCTATTTTTCCACATGTGTAGAACAAAGAGCTTGATTTTCAGTGAAAAATCTACATTCACAAGAAATAAAATATAAATATAATAATTAAATTAAATTTACTTAAAATTATACTTTTTGGGAAGCTTATAATAAGGACTATATACTTAAAAAAAAAAAATTTGAAATGAACTCATTTGATCCCCCAAAAGGTAAATCAAAACTGGTTTTATATCAGCATTTTGATAGGTGTAAAGGAGACTCCATTATAGGTATGGTTTAAAACCAGTGGGGTTCTATCCAAGGGGGTTTGATCTAAGGTAGTTTGATCAACCCCTCTTCAATTGGAATGATTTAAATGGAAATTTTTAAGGCTTAAATCATTATATTTTCTAAAAATATGTGATTTCAGCAAAAATCAGAATCTCCCAAAAATTGTAAACCAACTTTGTGGGATCACCCCTTCACAATTCAGCCCAAATTTACAAGATCATGCTCCCGCCAATGGACCAAAGTCACTTCCTTTACTTTATGAAATAAATAAAAAGCATGCACTAAGGACACCTGCTTCCCTCTATTGATTTTAAGATTCAAAAAAACTAGGGAAAATGAGCTAGGATACAGGCAAGGTTAGCACTTATCCATTAGCAAAGAGTCATCATATAATCGTTTTGGCTCATTGACCTGAATTGCAATCTACACAAGATTTCGATAAAACATTTTCTCTTTAGACCAAATCTCGCGAGACACAAAACCCTAGTGGACAATAAGAACAACAAAGATGGAGGCAACCCTAATGTATGATGACCATCTAATCCTAAAATTACCAACAAACAACTTTAACCCTCCCCACAAGATACATTAAAGCTCATATAATCAAAGAAAAGCACATCCATTAACATGTTTCATCATAAAAACCAAATAGGTGGTTGGGATCACCATCAAATCACCATACAATGTTATAGCTAGGTCATAATCACAAAACAAAGAGGGAAAACCCTACCTTCGAGGAGTGAAAATTGGGAGATAAGCAGTCGAGTTCACCTTCAAATGGAAGCAAAAAGCCATGAGTAGGGTTGTAATCACCAAACACAATCACCAATCTAGGAGGATGAATTAGCGCATCGAATGCCACCATCTCGAGGAGTCCAAAATGATAAAAATAGCATTCGGATAACCTTTAAATACCCAGCCAAGACCACATTAAATGCGCCACCTACCCACCTTAAGTGTAATGAATCGATATCTGAAGACTCGAGGGTGAAATAAAAAGATGGAATTACAAAATCTAAGGTAGGCCGGATTCTCTGAAGGATTAAGCTATGAAAATTTTTGAGCTACCTCGGATTTTCCAAGATGACCCATCACTTGGGAAATCCGACCCAAGGTGAAATTTTTGAATCTCTCCCAAACTTAGCCAATTTTTCCTGTAGGTGGAATCTTAGGTGAAGGTAAGGGATTCTAATGATGACCTAAGATCAAAGAGCAATAACCAAAGCACCTTAAGTGAAAATAAAGCATTAATTTCTCCAAGTGAAGTGAAAGACCAAAATTCAAAGGAACCTATCCCTTAAGGGGAAAAGGTGAAACCTAAAGTAGAGCAAGAAACAAAAGCAAGCAAAGAGAGGGTCCCTACCTCTAGTGGGGTGTGTGTGTGTGTGAAAGTGCACAATAAATGGCGACTCCGCTATGAAATGCTCCAGAGCATTTCAATGACAAACTAGAATAAAAAACCTAGAACTTATAGTTTCGGTCCTTGCATCAGGTCACCTCTAAGCTAAAATTTTAGAATTAATCGACAAGTCAACCTTTCCTATGTTGGAAATCCCAATGTGTGTAGATGTATTCATTTCCTTCCCTCGGCTACTATAAGGAAATCAAGGTTGGTCAAGTTAACCTATGTAAATATTTTGACTTCAAAAGCATCCTAGATAGAGCCTCGCTACCAAATAGGCATCCATAGCCCCGATGAGGTTATCGTTGTGAGTCTCCCAAACATAGCTCCACTGCCAGTCGGGAATCCATAGCCCTGGTGGAGTTATTTAGATCCTTCTAATAAGTTGAATTCTTCTTTTTATTTTCAATATTGTTCTTTTTGTTTCTTTCTAATAGTCTTTCTTTCTTTCCTTTCATTTCAACTTGTGAACACTAAAGTTCACACTCAGGGTTGAGAGTCATAGTGGCATTGAAGCAGAAATATGATTTTTTACCTAACTAGACCTCACAAGGAATCTTTAACAACCTTATGATTCTTAATATGTGTGTATACTATAAGACTCGAGCACATTCAGTGACTAAATCAATCCAAAGACTCGTTCATTTTGAGCATTTAGCACATATGACACCAAATAAAGGGCCTCTACCAACCTATCCTGGAAGGATGATTCAAGTTTGTAAAGGAAATACTTAGAACAAATCCAAACAATTAAATAGTTGTTATGTAAGTAGGACATGCCACCTAAACCAGAAGGTAGAGAAGCCTCAAAGCCAAAGTAAAACAACAAGAAAAAAACACCTAAACTAACCAAGAGCAAAAAAAAAGAAAACACCTACTCTAATTATTTACAAGGGTGAGCTGGAAAATAGCTCAAGAGAGGAAATAATTCTTCAAATGTTTCCCATTGATAGGAAATGGGACATCTTCTCTAGTGAGAGTCTTGAGGTGAAAAGAATTGTCTCCTAGGATCTCAAAAAAATTATAGGGGCCAAGCCACAGCTTGTCAAACTTACCATCCTCCCCTTTATTTTCATGTTCCTTATCCCAATACAGGACCAAGTTTGAAATCCAAAATTTTTTAACCTTAGCCTTATGATCAAACCACCTTTTAACAACACCCTGATGTTTGGAAAAGTTTTCTAGGGTTGCATCCCTCTTCTCCTCTAGCTATAACAGTTCAACTAGACAGGCCTCTAAATGCTCTCCTTCCTCATAATACTCATTAATGAACTAAAGACTGGGAATCTTTAACTGGATAGGAAACACAAGCTCAAATCCATACACCAAATAATATGGGGATGTTCCTATGGATGTATTCTTTCATCTACGATCTTCCCACAAGGAAAATCTCAATTGAGTGTTCCAATCCTTGGGATTCCTCTCAAGCAAATTATGGATCATAGTCAAGAGATTCTTATTAGTCGACTCAGCAAGCCCATTCCCTTGAGGATAATATTTTGAGGAAAACTTAATAACAATACCATGATCAAATTCCCAATCAAAGAATTTCAAAGAAGAGAATGCAAAACCCTTATCACATACCAAAGCAAAAGGACAACTAAAGAGATTAATGATACCTGATTTGAGGAAGTTGATCACTACCTCAATGGTACATAGTTTACAAGTAATAGATTTGGTCCACCTAGTGAAATAATCAGTAACAGTAAGAATATACCTATGTCCTACAGAGGATGATGGATTGATTGGGCCGATGAAGTTCATACCCCATTGTGCAAAAGGTTTTACCTTGATAATAGGTTGCAATGGAAGAGCAGATCGTTTCTCCTTTGTAGCACACGTCTAGCATACATGACAAGTCCTCACATGGTTGTGTGTGTCCTTAAATAAAGTGGGCCAGTAATACCCTGCCCTCAGGATCTGGTGTGTAGTAGGAGGTCCAAAACCATGGCCTGCACCATATTTTTTATAGAATTTTTTCATCAAGTGAGCTACTTCTTCCTTTCCCAAGGACCTCAAATAGATACCCTTATGGTTCTTCTTGTACAAAATACCTCCTTGCAGCATGTAACTATCACTTTTCAAGTGCAATACCTTCGTTGTACTATGTTCAAATGATCAAGGCATTTCTAGTTCAAAAAATAATAAACAATGTCATCATACCATTCATCCAGAGATACATCCTGAAGATGATACTACTGTGCAACAATCTCTAGGCCTGTTTCAATCATTGTCTACGTTAGGGCTTGTCCCCTTACCAACTTCATAGGCTGAATTTCTAGATCATATTCCTGCAGCATGGTAACCCATTTAGCTATCCTTTCTCCCATCTTTTTATGCATCAACAGGAGCTTCACGGTTGGGTCAAGTACAATGGAAAAGACCTTATTTCTCGGGATATGTATGAACTTCTTAACACGTCAGACTAGAGCATAAGCTTGTTTCTCCACATTTGGATATCTCAGCTCTGTATCCCTGAGAGGAGCACTCATAAAAGCTATAGGGTGCTCATTTACCTCATCTGATTTCTAAGTCAGCATACTTGCACAAGAATGATTAGATGCAAAAGAATATGCATAGAAGGGCTTCTAATAATTAGGACTCACCAACACTGGGGCAATAGCTATAGCCCTCTTGATTTCATCAAATTCCTGTTTAGCCTCTGCATTCCACTCCACTTTTGCATCTTGCTTCAACATTGCATTCAATGGCTTTATTGTTTTTGCAAATCCTATGATGAACTTTCAAAAAAAAATAATCTTCCCAAAGAAAGACTTCATCTCCTTTTTGCTGGCAGGTGGCTAAATTTTTAGGATAGCCTAAATTCTATCTGAATCAATTGACATTTCATGCTCTAAAATGACATGTCCCAGGATTTTTCCTTCAGTTACTCTGAATATACACTTCTTGGGATTAAGGGAGATGGAAAATTCTTTGCATCTCTAAAACACTTTGCACAAATTTGTAATGTGATCCCCTCTGTTCTTGGAGAAAACTATCAGATCATCCATATAGATAATAATACATTTCCCTATGATGTCCTTAAAAGCAATATCCATCACCCTTTGGAATGTGGCCCTTGCATTGATCAATCTGAAAGGCATCCTCATGTACATGAACGTGCCTCACTTGGTGGTGAAGGCAGTCTTATGCCTATCTTCGTATTGGACCATGACTTGATTATAACCAGAATAACCATCTAGGAAGGACATCATCTGAGATCCATTCACAATCTATAGAACCTAATTGATAGTTATCCTTTCTAGATGTTTGATTAAGATTTATGAAGTCAACACACAACCTTATTTCTCCATTTTTCTTATAGACGGGGACCAGATTGGCCACCCATGTGGAGTGTCTAACAGGGAATATGATTCGAGTAGATAATAATTTTTGCACCTCCTTCTGGATGATTGGTTCTAAGAATGCATTAATAGGCCTCTTCTTCTGCCAGAAAGGTTTCACTCTAGGTTTCATGGGAATGGTGTGTGTAATGATGGAGGTGTCATAATTCTTTATATCTTCATAGCTCCATGCTATGACATCTTGGTAAGCATGTAATGCATCTATTTGACCTTTCCTTTCTTCTAGGGTACACACCTTTCCAATATACACATTCTTAACATTACTGGGAGTTCCCATATTGTAGGTATCACATTAACTAACTATTGACTCTATTTTCATCTGTTGGTATTGATCCTTTATCCTATCAAGGTCAAAAATCCTCTCTAACTACACCATTCCTCTTGGGATAGTGTTCGTCTTCAAATTGAGAATTCCTTCCAAATCCAACTCTACCTCTTGGGGCTCCATCTCATCAATCACTTGTCAATTGAACACATCTATACTAGTTATGAATTCTAGGATATGCTTATCATCTTCAAATACTTGAAATTCCGTAACATTGTCAAGTATCGAAGGGATCGGTGTTAATTCAACAGTGAATTTCTTTAATCCAGATAGGTACAGAGGCTCCAAGGTATTGGTTGCTTGGGCTAAAGCATATGCAATGTGATTCTTAGCCCTTGGGATTAGTTGGATGTTAAATGCATCAAACCCTTTTATCAAGTCCCATACTTTATGTCAATAATTAGTCATCCTCCTATCATGATAGGAATATTGCCTCCTGACCTGTTTCACTACAAACTCATAGTCCCAAAACACTTGCAATATCTTAACATTCTTCTTCAATTCCATAAGCAGTCCATGGATCAATGCCTCGTACTCAACAACATTATTAGTGCACTAAAATTACAACTTGTGAGCATCAAAGAAGGTTTTCCCTATCAGACTTATTAATTCAAATCTGGCTCCTACACCTTGTTTACATTTTGACCCATCAAATCATAGAGTCCAGATTTTGGGAGATGAACTACCTTTAGAATATTTGATACTCCCACTTCTACTAGAGGAAGGGTCATCTTGCATGGATGGCTCTTTCCCTTTTTTGTCTTGATGTACTTCATGCACTTTAGGTCCAACTACTGAGGGAAGATTAATACATCTCTTGATCTACTCAACAGCAGTCTAGAACTGAAAACACTCAAAATTAGTATGAGAAGCATTGTGCACCCTACACCAGTTAGGAAACAACAATTCCTCAATATCCATTTTTCTTCCCAAACTTACTTGGTCCTCAATAAATTTCTAAATAAATTCCCGAAAATTGTCAAACAATCCGAGATTACTATCACCCAATTCAAAATCTTCATGATTTTCTACAATTACCTCAGTGCTTCTAGGGAACTAAGTCAAATATATGGGTATGTATTGCACCATAAACACCTCCTCCGCCTCTTTCTCTTCAGCAACAGTTTCTAGGACATAGTTTCATAAACTTGCTTTGGAAATAAGTACTTCATTAGAGGTATTTTGATATTCAGTAATTAGGTACTTCAGTCTAGGTTCTCTCTCAAACCTAATCTAATTTAGGACTCCCTTCCATAGAAGCCACATATGGGAGTGATCCATTGAAGTCTATCCATTAAGGACTCTCATGAAATCTCTACCAAGGATCATTCCATAGGCATCAGGTATATCAGCAACCTAGATATTAATAACCTGATGCACCCATGGATTTGATGCCACTTGCATCAAGATCATGTTTAATTCCCCTACTACACTCACCTTAGTTTTATATAATTGATTCACTTTTCATTGGGAGGGAGCATGGGTGATGCAAAGAGATTTACAAACCAAGAATGGCATTACATTTGTGGATGCACTAGAATCTAATAGACAGATATGCAGATTTTTTCCAAAGATTCGAATGGAAATTAGAAAAGGAGTATCCTACTTGGTTTGGAACAGACTTCCTCGAGAATCAATGTTAACCACCTGGTTTTTGTCTTTTTCTCTGCTCCTATCCTTTGTTTTTGCTTGTGATTTCTCCCTAGTTGGTTGAGTATTCTGATTTGGGGTTGAATGTGAATTCTGTTTTTTTTTAGATGTATCCTTAACCAAGGGTTCAGTAAAACCAACCCTCTTGGTAGCAGAGTCCTGTGAGAACTTTGTCGGTGTTTGGTCATTCAACGATCCTAATACAACACTCTGGATAGCCAGAACTTTCAACAAATCAAAAGTTGAAAAACTAACCTTCACCTTCTTAAGTTCCTCTACTACATATTCTCCCATATGAAATACAGTTATATCAAATTAGCTATTCCTTGATGATATCATTTGTTGATATTTGGCATCTTCTCCCTTTGAGGCATCAAAAGATCCTCCTCTAGAGAAATATTGTCTTGGTACATGAGGATATGAAGGTTTATTGTTGGCATTAGGATTGAGAGGAGTGTTGAAGTTGTTTGGAGGAGTAGAGGTGGTAAATGGTCCACCAGACTGCCTATTTCTTAAATCATATGGCCTAGTCCTTTGGTGGAAAATCTTCACTTCATCAATTCTTTATTCCTCTGCATCCAAAGGACTATTGTCAATAGATCTATCAGCCTCAAATAGCTCTGATATTGACTCCCCATTATATACTTGTTTTGATTCTGCACTTTCCTTCATGGACTCTTCTTCAGGCCCATTCTCTTCTCCTTTGGGAAAAGGGGCATGGTTCAACACCAACATAGTAAAATTGTAAGGATCTGAAGGTACTATTTCTTGACCATATGAAGGAGCCCCTATAGCATCTTGTACCTCCATCTAGAATATAGCTATTGTTGGTGTAATTAATATTTAATTACACTTTGCATAAGTTTACTTAGGCATTATTTAATTCCTAGGTTATAGGTTTTCATCTTTATCTTATTGAGCTATCTTGTTGTTCAAGATAAGATTAGGTTTATGCATCTTTGCTTTTATAAAGCAAATATATCTTGTAATTATTTGTACTTAGAATTTATCAATTTGCACATCTTTATGCAATCTATGCTTTTTTGTTTTTCTCTTTTGTGGAAGGTTATTTTCTGGTTTGCATTTCAGATCTTAGTTTCTAACATGGTGTCAGAGCCTCGATTTGCACCCCCTTCTTAGATTTTTTGGAGGAATACATTGCAGAGCTCATTCAAGGTCCCTTGAGGGTTTCTTTCCTTGAGAATCTTTATGCAGCATCTTGGATCATATCAGGGTTTTTTGTTGGATTCAGAGTGCTGGAAAAAGTCAAAAATGATTTTTATTTCACTCATTTTGGTCACCATTTGCTAGATCTGTGAGGGTTTCAAGCTCGATGATTTTTCTAATAGATCTGGGGGTCGCCTAATTTTCAGAGCACTTTGGGCCCAAACAGACCTCTCCGTTGGATTCACAATGCCCAAAAACCCCTATTTTGATATAAAATTTGTCTGATTTGGACACAGTCATCTAGAGAGGAAAAAAACATTTACTCGAGGGTCGTACGGCCCCCAGGCATAGTTTTTGAGCCACAAATTTTGAAAAAAAATAAAAAAGTAATTAAAAAAACAATGTGTTTTTTGCGTGGCCAGTTCATTTTTGTAGCGCCGCCACTGCACCACTAGGCGGCCACCGCCGCACCACCGAGTCGCCGCCACCACTGGCGGCTCCACCTCCAACTCCACCACCCTTCACATCCACCCCCGAGGGCTTCAATCAGCCAGTGGAGGTCACATTTGGAACTAGGATCCTTGATCTCCCAACCCCTACCAGTTTGTAGTGCTCGCCCCAATCATATCAGAGACCGCAGCCTCCATTCTCAGCCCCCGCCGGTCCTCAACCCCCGCGGGCTTAAACCATAGTGGAAGGGTCCTATGGGCGACCAACACTTGACCTCAGCCCCCTGTGCCCATCCAGCCCCAAATCCGGTCATATCAGCGTCTGAGGGCTTCAGCCCAGCCCCCTGCGTGCTAGCCCCTGGTCCTGCATGTGACCAGGGGCCAAATTTTTTTAGCCCTTAAGGGCTGCAGATGGCCAAATCAAACTTTTTTGGAGCACTTTCACAGAAACGGGCGTAACTTGGGCATACAACGTCCTTTTTTTGCAAATGAGATATCATCATAAAGCTGTTTTGACGCTCTACGCAATGGTGTAGGTGTGATTTTCTGGGTTTTCTTTCTTGGTCTTTTTCAGCCTCGAAAGTTAGATTTTTTTGTTTTCACTCTGGGAGACGTATCTTTTGACTCGTTTATCTATTTTTCATGATTTTCATGGCATTGGAAAGCTAGTTTCAGCATCTATGTAGATTTGAGGTCATTTACAGAAGATGTGTACCTTATTTTATGCATGCATTCATTTTTGTTTCATACACTAGGTTTTCATTTTTGCTTATGTTTCTGTAGTTTTGCATTCTCTCCTTCTGCAATCATTGGGTATTGTAATAACGAACTGATATAAAGTTCCATTAAGGGGGTTTCTTGCATCCATCCTTCATATTGGTGACAACTCGCATGAGTTTTTCTGGTTTCCTATTGTTTCCTTTAGATTCTTTCTTGCTTAGCTAGACACATCGTTGGTTTTCTTCGGTTTACACTTCACATTGGGAGTTTATGGTTCTTGATCCGCATTGGTTCAGATCTTTCTCAGTTTGAAGGCCATTTTTTTATGGTTAATGTTCCAGAATCTTGATGGTACTCATCTTATGGATAGTTTTAATTTCAGTTTGGCATTGGCTTCGAGAGACATAGCTTCTAGATTTTGTCATCATTATGGGCTTCATTCATCCTTTCATCTACTATTGCTTACAGATTTTAGGGTTGATCCATTATGTGAGTTTCCAGTCTTCCTTGGCATTGGGTCTGTTGTTGCATTTGTGATTCCGATATGGTATTTTGCAAATAGAAGTATCTTTCCTTGCTTGCTAGATTTGGGGTTCCAATGTTTCTTCATCAGTGTTCTTCCAGTGCTTCTTTATAGCAGTTCATCTCATTGAGGGGGGATTTTTCCCACTAGGTTTTCTCTCTCTTTGCATTTGTAAATGAGTAATTGATCAGGCCTTGTTGCCATGACTCATCTTTGCATAATAATTTTCTTCTCCCTAAATTGCACTTATGGGGGGGTGTTGGTGTAATTAATATTTAATTACACTTTGCATAAATTTACTTAGGCATTATTTAATTCCTAGGTTATAGGTTTTCATCTTTATCTTATTGAGCTATCTTGTTGCTCAAGATAAGATTAGGTTTATTCATCTTTTCTTTTATAAATCAAATCTATCTTGTAATTATTTGTACTTCGAATATATCAATTTGCACATGTTTATGCAATCTCTGCTTTTTTGTTTTTCTCTTTTGTGGAAGGTTATTTTCTAGTTTGCATTTCAGATCTAGGTTTCTAACAACTACAACTGTTTGGAACTCGGGACAATAGAACTCTAAATGTTGGGTTGTCTTGTGAAGCCGACAGTATCCCCTAAGAGCAGACTCTACTAGGAGAACTGTACTAGTAGTCTTTTTTGGATTGTCGGCTTGATCCAATGGTGTTGGAACCCCTCTATTGTTAGGTCTTTTGTTTTAAGCCCTATTTTTCCTTGGTGGTGGCCTCCTATCAATTTTTTGTCCTAATGATTGGCCCTTGTCATAACCTTGGTTATATCCTTGCACAAACTCCCTATTATCTTTGTTGTAACTAGACTCTCTGTTGTCCCTATTATCTCTATTATAGTTAGATTTGATGCTTCTTTGAGTAGATTATAATCGATTATTTTGGTTCCTCAAGTAGATTACCTTAGTGGACAACTTCTTAACTTGTTTTATTAGTTCATCCAACCTTTCTTTGTCCGAGTTACTTGATGCAGACCTAGAATTTGTAGAATTCCACAAATAGACTGCATGAGAGCCTTAGCTTAAAGATTGGTTTAGCACCTCAAAGTTTTGTAAATAGCTCAGTATGTTAGCCTATTGTTGGGGAAAAGGTTCCTGGCATACATTGTTTGAGTAATTTGATGCAGGGACTGCTTGATTTAATGGGGGTTACGGATGTGAAACTAGGTTCAGGATTAAAGTTTGATTGTTTATGGCCTGGGCTTGTCTTAGATGAGTAGTAAGCCCTAACGATGGAAAAGGCCCTGATAAGTGTTGTATCTGATCTATACTTACTTTGACTAACTCTATATATGCATTCAACAAACTATCAAGGGGGTTGTGCTTCCACTTAATGAAAGTAGAGGTTAAGCTATCCAATACATTATAATAAACCTCCCTCGTTGTGGCATCATCCACAACATAGGGTGCTTGTAGTCAGGTATAAGCATATTATTGAATGACCCTATTGGCTCATTGACTTCTCTTTTGACCCTAGTAAACTGGAGATACAACTCATTAGCACTAATGGGAATTTTGAACTTGAGCAGAAAGGATTTCTCCAGATCATCCCAACTAGTTATAGAACCAGCTGGTAAGTGATTATACCAGTAAGAAGATTTTTCACCTAAGGAATATGGAAAAAGCCTGCATGCAACATCCTCGTGATTAATTCCCTTATCCCTAAGGGAAATTTGGAAGATTATAATGTGTTCTCCAGCTATTCTATTGGGATCACCAACATGAAATTTGGAGCAAAAGTGTTCTAGGTTTTTTGGCATGACATTATAATTGTTGAAAAGCAAAGGTGAAGGATTATTTTCTAGAAAATCCATTGGTGGTGGTGGCAGTGGAATAGGTTCATTAGGCAGTGTTTGAGGTTGTTGAATGGGTGAAGGATGAGGTTCAGTGGGAGTGGATTTAGTGGAAGTTGATTCAGAATTTGATGATAAAGAGGATGAGGATGGACAGATGGGTGAAGATTATGATGCTTCTCCTTTCTTTGTCCTTCTTGACCTAGTAGGCGGCTCTAAATCCTAGAAATATCCTTTTGATGTAACCTAGTTTTCCTCTTGAATTTTTGAGGAGATATTGATGATAAAAACCACTCCAACTTGTTGAATCAGCCCTCCTAGCGCCAATCTATTGATGGTTTTTTTTGCACAACAACAACTCAAACAGAATATGATATCCTATCTCTCTTGAAAGGTAAATCTCTATCAACAAGCCTCAAGACATAACCCCAAGGTCTCTAATGTCAAGTCTAGAAAATGCAATAAAACAACTCAAAGATAATGTTAAAATGTTGGTATTCCACAAAGGGCCTTACAAAAAAATGTTGGAGCTTCCTAAGTTCGTCAAATATGGTAATGTATTGATGCTTGTAAATCCTAAACTAACTAGATTTTAAAGAAATAAAAAAAGAGATAAAGGGTTTCAGAAAAAGCTAAATCTAACTCCTAAAATCAGCTATGAAAGTGATAGAGCATTCAAAGTGGACAAACCCTTCAAACCAATTCCTACTAAACCTAGATTAACTTGCAATATTATAGAAATAGTTCTATCCCATAAGGTACAAATATTTTCAAATTGTAAAGCATTCACATATCAACCCAAATATAGCATTGAAATGAATAAATACCCACAATTGAACTAAACACATCAGATATAGGCCTAGGCTAACTTTACACAACCACTTACATTCAACAAGTAGCCAAAAGTATGGACCAAGGGTTTCTCAAACACTTCAAGTATTCTACCATAAACACAACTGAAACATAAATATTTCTAAGAATATCTAAAGAGTGACTTACTTAAAGAAAACTTTCAAAATATGAAATACAAGAAACATAAGAAACACAAGAACTATGCACAGATGAATAAGACAATGGAGGACACCAAATGACAATGTCTTTTTTTATATTTCTTTCACCCAAAATTTTGCAACAATTCAAGTTTTCAATTATCTCAAGTGTTATAGAGCTCCTTCTAATTCCTTAGCTAAAATTTTAGCTTCTTTTTTTTTGATGAATAGGCAGCTATCTATATTAATTAAAATATAAAGATACATATTCACAAAAAAAGGGTGGGTGGTAAAAAGGCACACCCCGAGATTCAAATGGGCAACGCCCAAAAAAACCAACAAATCACATGGGCGAAGCCCAGAAGTCCAAAATTACAAAGTAAATAAAAAGTCCATTAAGCAGCCAGAGCAATGCCAACAGAGCCAGGAGGGTCTCTGTCATCCATTTTTTCCCCCATACATCAGCGGGGTCTAGAGTGATGTCAGGAGGAGGACCCTAACGGTCATCAGCATCTTTTTTCTCTTTATCTTCTTCCTTGCACCGAGACGAGATTGCAAGCGCCAAATGTGGAAAAGTTTTACCAGTGGCTGGCCAACCAAAGCCAAAAGCAGGACGGTCATCAAAGGGCCACCCGAAACAACCACCGCCACTCCCAGAAGCACCACTAGAAGGCCACCCCTAGCTAGCCCATGGTAGAGGAGAGCGGTTTCGCCAAGGAGTGCGAGAATCCCACTGAGGCGGAGGCTGGGAACGAGGATGTGCAAAGTCACTTTGTTGTCAGCCCCTAGAGGGTGACCAGTCGTAGGAAGAGGTGGGCGAAGTGGGGACATGAGCAACAATACAAGGGGCATTACCCCAGTGATCCAAGATAACTTGAAGGTGAGCAACCTCAAGTGCAACTTTGTTAGCTTGCACTTGAACTTGTAAAAGCACATTAGAGAAAATCATAGCTTTAGCATATAAAGATACATGAATATCCATTTGAGTATGTGAAAAAATGCAAGCATTTCTATCTTTCCAATTATTAAAGAGAATTTTCACCCTGAAAGTGTGCCAAATCTGGGTGAATTTTGTAGGAAATTTGGGAGAATCTCCTAGGAACACCATATGCCAGGAGAAAGGCTCTGGCCTAAAGGGCCAAAAAAATTCATGAATCCAAGTCCAAAGTTGTTGGGTTCTGGGACAAAACCAGAAAAGATGCTTAAAATTCTCAGCTTGCCCACAAAAAAGGCAATGAGGGTCCCAAACCCCTAGGTGAACCAGCCAAGAACCCATAGGCCAGCCTTGGAAAATAATACACCAGGAAAAGTGGGAAAGTTTCGGCACAACACTTATAGACCAAGTGGTAGCAATTTTTTTACGCCAAACATGAGCAGGAGATTGAAGAAGCTACCTCTAGTTCAAACTCTGAATCATAGGAAAATGTGGTGAAAGCCACCTGTAACCAAGCCAAGGCTTGTAATTCCTAAAAGGAGTTTCTGGATACCACTTCATATCTTTCCACCAAGGTTTGGTCCCACGAATTCCAACCTTATGAAGCATTTCAACAGGAATAGAATTCACTAGACCATCATAAGTAGCACGGTCCTGGTTATGAAGCCTGTACTAGGCACGAAAAACTTCCCATGACATAATACACATGGTGGGTCTATGAAATATCTATTGCAGTGTCTAGATACCCTTGTTTTGAAACATGAGCACCTTAAGCCCAAGTGACTTAGCCAATGGCTAACCATTGCAAGAAAAAAGAGGCAACCACCAAATATTGTGTTGATTGAGAGAAAGCTCATCTCGAAAACCATAGCCAGCCCAATGGAGCCAGGGTTTGACAGCCTCCCAGGCTCGCCAAATACTTTTGGCCACAAATGTCCCAACAATTTGGACTGGTTCTTCCATGACCAGAAGGGTTTGAAAGCCAATCCCCTTCTAGGTAGGTCTATGGATAGGGAAGCCAGATTGAATACTATGCCTGAGAAGAATTTTTCAGGCCTCGTCCCCAGTAAGGGCATGAATAATCCATTTAACATAAAGAGCAGTCCCTTGTCGTTGAATAGACAACAACCCAAGACCTCCCAAGTCTCTTGGAAGGCAACAAAATTCCCAAGCCACATGGTGAAACCCTCTGTGAGACTCAGAGGAGGCCTAGAAAAAGTCTCTAAGAAATTTCTTAAGCTTTCCATATGCAACTTTGGAAGGGGCCCAGCAAGAAGAATAATAAACATGGATGGCCGCTAGAATTTTGGAACACACTTGGAATTTCCCTGCCAAAGAGAGGGGCTTAGTAACCCAATAAGCAAGCTTTTCTCAACCCTGGAGAGTATGGATTGCCAAATCTTAGCTGGGGATGCTTGAAAGGCAAAGGGAATGCCTAGAAACCAACAAAATTCTCTAGGCCCAATCCACTTCCATCCATACTGTTGCAACCAAGGCAGAGAAGGCAAGATAGACTGTTGGTAAAACAAAGTTTTATGCCACTAGATGGTAGAGCCGAAAGCAAGACAGAAGGTATTAAGACACTCAAGAGTTGCCACAATGGAGTCTTCTTCCTTCAGAAGGGTGAGGAATGAGTCATCAGCAAAATGGCCATTAACAAGCTGAGCCTGAGAGTTGGGCAGGCAAAAGCCCTTGACCCGCTACAAGGAAACCGCGTTGGCCAAGATGTAGCCAAAGCCCTCAGCTACAAGTACATATAAAGAGGGGGCTAGTGGGCATCCTTTCCAAATGGAACAAAAGATTCCAAAGGTAGAGGATTGATGACCATTGATCGTGATAGGGGTTGAGGCATCCGCAAAGAGAATTCGAACAGATTGAATGAAATTGGGCCCAAAACCCAAAGCTTGTAGCATAGCAAGAATAAAAGGCCATTCCATGTGGTCATGGGCCTTGGAAAAGTCAATTTTAATGAACACGTCTTTCTGGTTTGAATGTCTGGCCCATTCCATGCCTTCCTAAACAACAATAATATTATCCAAAATAAATCTGGATTTGATAAACCCAGTTTGTTCTGGGCACACAATCTGAGGTAGAAGATGGTGGATTTTAAGAACCAAAGCCTTGGCGATAATCTTGTAAGATACATTAAGAAGTGTGATAGGTGTCCAGTTGCAAATGTCTTTTATGTCACATGGCTTAGGTATGAATTTTATGTTACCTTTATTAATTAAGTTACCTAGAGAATTAGAATGAAAAGCTTCTAAGTAAACTTGATGTATATCATGCCCAATATAGTCCCATGTGGCTTTGTAGAATTCACAAGGGAGCCCATCAATTCCCGAGGCTTTGTCATCAACCATGGAATAGACAACCTCTTTTAGATCATCAAATGATAACAGTTGATCACAAAAAAAATTATGAGCTGAAGAAAGCTTATTTGGCACAACAGCAAGACAATCTTGAAGGGCTTGCTATCGCACAGGCGTGATTTCCTGCACAGTGAAGACTTTCTCATAATGACGTACAAAGGCCTGGAGAATATCAGGTAGCTCAAAAAGAATCTGAACTCCATCTTTTATTTTTTTAATTCCTGAGGATGAGTGCCTAGCACACAGAGCCAAAAAAGCTTTTTGGAGGCACAATCACCAACTTTAAGCCAATGTAACCAAGCTTTGATTTGTGCACCTCTAGTAGCATAGTTGTTAGAAAATTTGTTTCTTGTGCCTTAATTCTGCCACCCTGACTTGCAATGATGGAGAAAAAGGGTTGGACACCAAAGCCTCAATAGCAACACGGAGGTCAGCGGTGGTAGCCTCATAAGACCGCCAGCGAAAAAATAGCCAACTGGCACCCATAAATGCGTAGAAATCTAGTTGTGCAGATGATAGCGTCATTCCACCAATTAATCTAACCTACATGATGAGCTGGTCTGCACTCCAAATTCTAGACTCTACGAATGTGGACCAATGTAGGCTTGTGGCAAAGTAAAGACGTGTTTAAAAAAAAATGAGTTTTACCCGTATGAGGCTGGCGAGTCTCCCATTCAATGCAAAAAGAAATGGGGAAGTGGTCTGACAAGGTCACATCCACTAACAGCTTAACCGGGGGAGAGGAGCTGTCAAAAGAGAAAAAATATTGCACCAAGATCATGGCATGATCAAGGCACTTAAATATTATGTTAGAACCGGCTTTGTAATTAGGCCAAGTGTGCCAAAGAGAATGAGAATGGTGGCGGCCAATATTGGGATAAAAAAGGCCCAATTTATTGTGCATGTAAAACCATGCCTCTCTTTCCCTAGTTGTCCATTTGAATGGAAAAGTGCCATCTTTGTCAAACGCCATCTCTACCATATTGAAGTCCCCACATAGTAACTAGGTAGCAACTGGTAAAGAATCAGCAATCCAATGCCAGAGCAAAGAGCATTCCATAGCATCATTAGAAGCATAGACATTAATAATCCCAAAGGAATGATTATCAATGTTGAGAAGGATCCAGACGAGCCGATGAGTGGGATCAGACACGTGGTCGACCATAGAAGAGTGCCACCATGGGGCCAAAAGGGTGATAGCTCCACCACGCCCAACATCATGAGTAGTACAAAACATTTTACTGGCTGGCCAAATAGAGCGACAAGCTGCAACAAACAAAAAACCAAAAATTTTAACTTCTTGGAGACAAAGCACTTCAATACTAGAGTACTTACACAAGGTATCCTTGAAAAAATACTTTCTAGAGAGGTCTGTCAGACCTCGAACATTCCATGAGAGGAACTTCATGAGTGAAATTCCTTCATGTTTTCAAAAGCTAATTCCTCTTCATTCTGAGAAAAGAAACGATTCTGCAAAAATTCTAGCGGGACTGATCCAATCTAGATGGACGAAGAGGAAATCCTCCGCTTTTCGTGAACATATTCCCCTTCTTCCCTAGGAGGGGAAGGGCTACGAAATCTCCTTTGAGCTCCCGTCATAGGAGAAGAAACATTTGGTTGTGTTAACATGACAGCAGTCGGCCGAGGTGTAGCCTTTGGCCTAGGCTACTGTGGAATATAATCAACTCCAACCGGAGCTTCTTTCCCCTTCATAGAAGGGTTTGAAACATCTTTCACTAGTTTAGAGGTCACAGGACTCGACCCAAAACCAATGGACTTATTATTTCAGTTCGTAACCGTAGTCCATTTCACATCAGGTTTGGCAGCAGATGCAATCATTGAACAAGACTTTTCAGCATCTTGTGGCAGAGAAGGTGTACTAGACACTGCTAAAGGGTAGTTCTTAATCTTGTGGTCCATTGACTAACACCTATAGCACGTGTTGGGTAGATTAAAATGTGACCTTCTGGGTGTGGCAAAGAGCTCCAGTTTGGATATCAATGGAGTCTTTCAAATCTTTGGAAAGTTCCACTTCCACACAAACCCCCTTCTGGGGTCAGGCCTGAAAGAACATATATGTCTCAATGCAAATAACCCTCCCCAGTGAGGAAGCTATATTATTCGAAAAAGGCACACAAGGCAAGGGTAGACCAGGCAATTCAATCCAAACTGGGACCTGTAACTTGGTGTCATTTGATACAGCAAAATCATGGGTCCAAGCTTGGAAAACTAACAAAGAAGACTAGACATACCAGGGCCCATGGGCTAAGATAGCCTACACATGATTCACCTCTGCAAAGCGGAACAAAAAGAAACCCTTAGTTAAATTTTGGACCATATCAAGACGAACCCCATGAGGGACCCAAGCCTTGTTAACCCATTCTTTAAGTACACTTTCAAGGGGAGTTCTCCCAACAAGGGTGTATTTCTCAATCCATTAACGGGCAGTATCAAAATTAGGTAAAGGAAAAACCACATCATTTGGTGAATCAGAGCACTTACCTCGTGAAATACTTTCAGAATAAATTTTTGGGGACGTTTGTTCAGAGGCAGAGCCATTGATCAATGTCGTCGAACTGCTAACACCAGTAAGAACTACTAGGTTAGAGCTAGTTGAAGTCATATTAAAACAAAAAAACCACAATAAATGTAGTTGTACACACAAGAAAAGAGGGGCTTCCTGCACAGGATGCATATTATGATGCAAGATGGGCCAAGGGTGTCCGCAGAAAACATAAAACCCTAGCAGAGCTCATACACCAACTTTCTTCCTTTTAGCTTCTTTTCAATTGTCTAACCCTTGCAAATGAGGGAAAAACCACTATTTATAGCAATATACACTTAGGGTGGCCCAAATTAGGGTTTAAAATTAGGTCAGCAAAGAAGGTCGGCTAGAATTCCCTCTTAAACTTTCAAGTTTAAATTTACATTAAAATAGTGGAGGTTGGCCTCCAAAAGTCAAGTTTAGCAATAAATGCTCCCCAGGCATGAAATCCAAGGTGTATCTGACTTGTCTTCATAGGAAAAATTGGCAGTAAATGACACATTCTCCTAGGCCATCAAGTTGGGTCACCCTTTTCTCCTTATTCCACTTCATTTTTCCTAGAAATTTCTTTAATTTTTCCAAGAACTAGGTCCAAGTTAGCCTAAGTTGGGGTAGTTATTACATTAATTCTTGCCCTTGGTGAATTTAACTCTGCTTCATATTTGACTAAGGTTTTATCCTTGTTGGGGTAGATATTACATTAATTCTTTCCCTTGTTGAATTTCACTATGCTTCATATTTGACTAAGGTTTTATCCCAGTCAACATACAAGCTCTGATATCTATCTAGATAGGAGATGTAAATTGTAACATCTTCTAATTGATCCTTAACCAATGGGCCCTCTACACTTGGAGAGTATATCTCATGCCACCATTGCCACAATTGCCCCATGTTCAAGTCCTTCTATCTAAATTTCTTCCTTCCTATAACAGTTTCTAGAAAAGCATTGCAATTTTCAAAGACCTCCTTTACCTTGGTCTAAGTTTTGGATAACTTCTTGGATGCTTTCATCCTGATTTCATTCTTGAAATTGAAAGCTTCTATCCACTCCATGGCATTATGAGTATCTTGCATGGTGATAACACCCTCTTTAACCAAAGTCTCTGCTGGAATTGCAAGGATTCTTTCTAATTCTTTGACAATTGTTTCATCTAGTGGCTTCTTGAAATCATCAAGGAAATATGTTATAACCTTGGAGAGGAAGGATTATTTCTCATAAAATGATAGCACCTTCTCAATCATGTCATCTCCTCTTTCACTGACACCCTATAGCCATTCTTGTGTATCTTTCACAAAAGACTTTAATCTCTCTATTTTTGAGACTGCTTCTTTGGACAACAAACCTTCTAGAAATGAAGAGCCCTCACTGCTTTTGGATTGCAGAGGTTTAATCAAATGTTGGATATACTTGTGAATTTCCCTTAATTGTCTCTAAAACTCTTTCTTTTCTCCAGTCTCTTTGTCCAATCTCCTTAGAATTTTCTGAGAGGATTCCTGAAAGTCTTCCTTTTCTTGTTCCTTTGTAGATGGACCCAAATTAATAGTCTACACCTTGTAGTCTATGGGTCTTATCTCATCCTTATACTTTGTTTTCACACGAACAACATGGAAAATTCTATTATTGAACTCATCTCTTGCAAATTTGGAAAATGTTCTGGCCCTCTTCCTCTCCTTAGGCTACCCCCACTTCTCTAAGAGTTTTTCCCAACTTGGAGTCTCATCCTCCACAATAATTGCCTTCTGTTTTAACCTCTTTTCTAACTAGTCTAGGGCAGTAGGATGCTCTATCTCCACATTCCTTTGAGGAGTTTCATGTTCAAACTTATCGTGAGGAGGAATTTCCTCAACAAATACTATATTTTCCTCATTTTTTTCTTTGATTTTTTGTTCCCTATCCTCACCATCTTTATCTTCATTTTCATCTTCTGAATGTGGCATATCAATGTGTTCACTTGTCTGAGTTTGAGAAGGCATTTCCATAGTAACTTCTGAGGCAGTCTCCTTATTGAGTTTTTTTTTCTCTCCCAATTCTTTTTCTCAAATGGTAGCACCTTCTCAATCATGTCATCTCCTCTTACACTGACACCCTGTAGCCATTCTTGTGTATCTTTCATATAAGACTTTAATCTCTCTATTTCTGAGACTGCTTCTTTGGACAACAAACCTTCTGGAAATGAAGACCCCTCACTGCTTTGGGATTAAAGAGGTTTAATAAAATGCTGGATATACTTGTGAATTTCCCTTAATTTTCTCTGCAACTCTTCCTTTTCTATAGTCTCTTTGTCCAATCTCCTCATAATTTCTTGAGAGGATTCCTGAAAGTCTTCCTTTTCCTATTCCTTTGTAGATGGACCAACATTAATAGTCTACACCTTGTAGTCTATGGGTCCTATCTCATCCTTATACTTGTTTTCCGTAGGAACAACAACATGGAAAATTTTGTTATTCAACTCATCTCTTGCAAATTTGGAAATTATTTTGGCCCTCTTCCTCTCCTTAGGTTGCCCCCACTTCTCCAAGAGTTTGTCCCAACTTGGAGTCTCATCCTCCATAATAATTTCCTTTTGTTTTAACCTCTTTTCTAACTATTCTAGGGAAGCAAGCTGCTCTATCTCCACATTCCTTTGAGGAGTGTTATGTTCAGACTGATCGTGAGGAGTACTTTCCTCAACAACTTCTATATTTTCCTCATTTTTTCCCATTATTTTTTTGTTCCTTTTCCTCGCTATCTTTATCTTCATGTTCATCTTCTGAATGTGGCATATCAATATGTTCACTTGTCTGAGGTTGAGAAGGCATTTCCAAAATAACCTTTGATGTAGTCTCCTTATTGAATTCATTTTACTCTCCCAATTCTTTTTCCAAATCAATCAATTTCCCATCTTTGGGTGTAGATACTTCTTCACTCTATATTTCTTCATCGGGATTATTAAGCATGCCCTCTTCTCCACTTGACTGTTCATGTTCTCTTAGTACCTCATCCTTTTGTACATTTTGTGTTGGGGATGGATAAGGGGAATTATTTCTTGTAGCTGCTATTTTTGTTCCTTTTATGGGGCCATCAGTAGGTTCCACTTTAGTATGCCCTTTCTCAGTCTCAACTCTTGATAGCCCCTCAGGAGACACCTTCTATTTTGATGAATTCCTTCTCACGTATACCTGTGGTTTTTCCCTAGATCTTTCAATTTCCACAATCTTTGGAGGGGTATTTGAGTCTTTTGTAGCCTTTATCCTCTTAGCTATTCTTTCCCCTTCAGTCACCAACTTCCTCTTTTTGGAAGGTGAGGAGTTTCCTCTCCTTCAGTAGTTTCTTTGGAGGTTTTCCTTTCCTTTAGTATAGGTTACCTTTCAGTTTTCTTTTCTTTCCCTTGACTCCTTGACCTTATTTTTAGAGTGAGGGGTCTTTTTTCTTCTTAATCAGCCCCATGTTGAGGTTCTACATCATAATCCTTAGTAACCTTGATGTTATCTTCAGAATTGGATTCAAGGTTTCCCATGAGGTCATAGGTGAACTGGGCACCATCCATCTACAACTCTGCAATCTTATGCTTGACCCACAACCTAGAATATCTCTTTACTGGGTCAGTTATTTAATCAAGGTCAACCACTTCTTCTTCTTACCAGTTAACAGATGGAAAGGGTTGATTTCTACAAGGTTCATAATCATGATACTGTATAAGATCTCCCTCATCTTCATCAACCTGATTTGGTACTTTTTCCACTCTGTAGAGTTTGATATGTCTCAAAGGAAACCTAGAGTACCTTCTCTTTATAGCCTCAAATTCATCTCTACAATTTTCTGAGTAATCCTCTATGTGATCCTTGTGTCTATATTCTATGTTGGCTTGTTTATGTGCTTTTCCATAGGGATCAAATTGTCCCTGTTGTTGTGTGAATATAACTCATATTGTACCTTTTCTTTCTCTAAATGTTGGGCACTTTGAAGAGAAGGGCAGGCTTCCATAGTGCCAATCCTCAATGTAAATTCATCCCCAAGCCACTTCCTGTGCATATATTGTAATATTGTCTCAAAGGCAACCATTTGCCTTGTTAATTCCAAAAAAATGAGTTTTTTCATAGGATACCTTGGCATTCTAATTGGAACTACAACAAATCCTTGTATCCTGATGTAAGAGAACCTCTGAAATTGTATGAACCATTTTCCATACCTCTTAATCAGCTCCATTGCCTCTACAGAGATTATTTTATGAAGAGCATCTTGCAACAATCTAGGGATAAGATAATATTGTTGGAGTTAAAATGACACTGAGAGGGGGGGTGAATCAGTGACTTAACAGATTTGACCAATTTTTGAAAATTCAAAAACATAGCTCAAATTTGATCTCAATATTACTCTAATTAATGCATTCATGAGTTGAATGTAATCATTCATAAACAAATTTGAGAAAAGTAATAATCCCAATAGTGAACTGAAACAACAACAACACAGTAAAGTTGTGAGTACACAGAAGAACAAAGAGACACAAAAATTTGTCGAGTGGAAAACCCTCCTGGGGTATAAAAACCACTCCCGAAATGCCTTCCAGGCTTAATCTTTTAATCAACTGTTCACAATGCCTTATAGGCTGATTTTTGAGCACCCACTCAAGGAGCACCAACCCCTCATTTAGAGATATATATCTCAAGGAGTACCAACCCCTCAAATTATGATATGAGCAACAATAATAACTCAGAGGATTTCTCTGTTTTCAATTAAGCACATATTTCTATGTTTTCTCGTCTACAGGATACCTTAAAGATTCAATAATTGAATCCCTAAAATACTACATAGAGAAGAAATTTACAATCTCTGTTTCTTGTTATTCATATTTTATTGCAGATTTTTTTCCATACATTTTCATACAGCCAAGGAATGATAATCTAAGAATTACAATAGTAGCAGAAAAGAGTTTTCTGCTTCTATTTATACATCTACCAGATAGGTAACTATCTTTAGGAGTAACGGCTGAACAACAAAACAAAACAAGAGTCATTTCACCCAACTAAGAGCCATCCTCAACAAGTCTGAAACTTATGAGATCATTTCTCTACATAAAAAGCACAACTTCCCACCACATAAAATCATAACCTCTAATGCATGAAAGACAATACTCAGTCCAGGCATCATTTCTCATAATAGTAATAGAGATGCGGAGAGCAGTTAAAGAAAATGGTGATTATAAACTAGTATGTGCAGCATGAAACGCATAAATAAAAATACCAGAAAAATCTACAACTCCCATGGCTCCATCAACCACTGTCGAGCTTCCAGCCAGAGAGGTGCATCAAACATAGTAGCCATACCATTCATTTATGAACCAAAAATGAATTTCATCCTGACAATGTCATTACAGTCAGGAACAATAGTAAAGAACAGTTTATGAAGCTTTCTCATGATGGCGGCTAGGCTAGGGTTCGATACCAAGCTAAAATAATAAACTCAAAAAGTTTACCCTAACATTCTTTTCAATCAATGTAATGGTATGCCGAAGGAAACTTTAACGCCAGACATTCAACCCTAATTCAATTGTTAGTCATCCCCTTGGTTCAATTTGCTTTCGCTATGACACATCAGAGTCAGGGAGAAGACATAACGAATACATCATGTCTCATCGATGGGCTTCCTTATTGTATTATTCATTCGCTGAGACATAAGGAAACTTCTCACCGATAATTACTTTTGTTGCATTCACTATCGCTGTGACCAAATGATATTGGAGAGATCTCTTGTAGACTTCATAATGTTTTGTCAAGAGCCATATAACATTCTTCTAGTCGTTGAGACAAAAAGTATCTCTCACCAAAATGAAATCTTCATTCGTCTTCGCTAAGACACAGTATAGTCGGGGTGACCTCTCGTAGACCACATTAAGTTTCACCAAAAGTTAATTGATACACATTGTCACCATAACATATCACTCTCAGGAAGACCTATTCCGAAGAGAAAATTTTTCACCGATGAGCAATTTGAAAGAAGTCATTCAAAAAGTCGTCGTAACTTCAAACTATTGAGGAGACATCTTGTAGATCGTTTCAGTCATACCGAAACACCCCGAAAACACACCTGTTCGCCGAGACTTCCAGAAAGTCCCGCCGCTATGCAATTCTCCAACAGCGGTTGGTGTGACATTGCACATCTGTTATGACTTCACGCCGAAAACCCTGACTCTTACCGATATGCATCCATCCACCATCGATCGGTGTGACATTGCACATTCACTAAGACCCTTCGCCGAAGCCTTAAGCTCTTTCCAATGTGTTTCCATTTAATCTCTGATTGGTGTGACATACCAATTTCATTGAGACCACATACCGATGGAATAACATATGCCGATAGAGATCACTTTTTGTCACCGAAACAAAAGAGAAGTCTTGCCGACAACATCATGTATGATAAATTCAATTGACATGACATCAGAAATGTCTTGTCGATAGGCAACATATACATTTCAAAATGGATCGAGGAGACCCTACCATTCTCACTCCAATATGTGTAAGCCTGAAAGAGAAATAACCAATACCTATGATATGCAAGGAGAACCATCCTGAGATAGATCATCAATGAGAAAAAACTGAAAGAGATTTTGTCATCAAGGACAAACCATAAACACAACTGAGATCCAACAAATATGTCATCGTGAACACATTAGTATCTTGTACACTTCTCAACTATTTGTCTAGATTGTCACTCAAGATACTTTCCCAGTGATAGTGCTTTCCTCCCATAATTTAAGTGATTGGGTAAAACATCCAAGTTATGAAAGTAAATGCCTCTTTCAATCCCATTACCCTACCTAGGAGTGTGATTAGATCGTGGTATTCCATTTTGAAGTCGCTCCTATGTAACTACTTTGGGAGCTTGGAATAATGTGGTTTTAGCTTAGCTATCCATGAACTATTCATCATGTTCAAAGCCCTGGTGGTATCCTTGGCATAAAACTCTTCAGCTTCCTAGATATTAATCTCTTTGATGAGCTTGTGGTGAGAAGAAATATTGAATGTTTCAGCAATTGACTCTTCAGTTAAGTTAGCCATAGCTCTTCCTTGTGGACCCACTATTATCCTCTTGTCAGCATCATAGTGTTTTGTGCATTCTAATACTGATTTTAGGCACAAAAATGTGGGTGGAAACCCTGTTGCCTAAGCCAAGCCTGTCTGTGTAATGATTTGTGCCAATTGGGTAGGTGCATTACCAAACATCCTCTATAGAAAATCATCATAATCAACATGCCCCATATTTCTATCGGTTATCTTTGACCATGTAGAAGAGATCTTTGACTCTGGCCATATCCCTTTGAAATCATACTTTATTCCCTTTGTCCTCTTCTTGACCTCTTCTTTCGCAAGTGTATCCTTTGACTTGGAAGTCTGTCTTGGACTTAGATCTACCTGCATCTGTTAGAGAGAATAACAATCACCATGATGCTAGTCATTGATAAACTCATCATTAAAAGAAGATACATAAAAAGCTCTTAACTAACACCAAATGCTCTTAATTTATCTCAAAATCCAAAGATAATTACTCAAAGTTCAATGCATTTCAAGATTTCAAGATGCTGAAGGAATTTCACAAATTCCAACCTAAGGCGGATTTTTTGCAGGAAATAAGGGTCAAAATTTTTGAGGTCGGGCAGATTCCCTAGAGGAGCCAAAGTTCAGAAAATCCAAGGTGGGAAGGAATCCCTTAGAGTCATGCTTCACACAAATTTTGAGTTGCAAACTTATCCCTACAAGACTTAAGGTTTTTGCGGGTCTTAGGAGGAAATGCAGAAAATTTGAGGTGCCTCAGATTTTCTGAGTGGATTAAGGCTCAAAAACTCTGAGCTAGGACAAAAATTTTGAAGGGTTCACCCTAGCATGCGTTTAAGTTGTGACTCCCACTTATCAACAATACAAGATGACTTCACGATGAGCAATTTTATCATGTTGAGCTTTTTCCTTTCTTCATGATGCTTTTGGGGTTTCCTGACCTATGTGGATTTAGTGAATTAGAGGTTGAGTGAATTCTTCGAAGGGAATTCCTTCAGGAAATTCACAGTGAGGAAAAATCTCCAAATATAAGGACACCTTTCAAAATCACTCCTTAGTTGAAATCATATCACTTCAATCCTAGCTCAGACTCAAATTTTGACACAAAGGGGCTAAGTTAACTTTTAGAGATTATTGTGATGGACGAATTTAGTGAGTTCCAGGTGCACCAAAATCTCCAAAGGATTAACTCTCAAAAATTCCCAAGTGAGCCTGACTTAAGGGTTTTCTCCATTGTTTTTACCTCTTGTGCAAACCCAAGTGTTGTTCTCTTTACAATTCAGCCCAGATTTATGAGATCACACTCTCACCCATGAATCAAAGTCACTTCCTTTACTCTATGAAACAAATTGAAAGCTTTCACTAAGGACCCTCACTTCCCTCTATTGATTTTAAGATTCTAACAAACTAGGGAAAATGAGCTAGGGCATAGGAAAGGTTAACACTTATCCATTAGAAATGAGTCATCATTCAATCATATTGGCTCATTGACTTGAATTACAATCTACACGGGATTTTGATAAAAACATTTTCTCTTCAAACCAAATCTCACAGGACACAAAACCCTAGTGGATGATAAGAACAACAAAGATGGAGGAAACCCTAATGTATGATGACCATCTAATCCCAAAAGGACCAACAAACAACTTTGGCCCTCCCTACAAGATACATTAAAGCTCATATAATCAAAGAAAATCACTTCCATTAACACATTTCATCATAAAAACCAAATAGGTGGTTGGGATCACCATCAAATCACCATACAATGTTATAGCTAGGTCATAATCATGAAACAAAGAGGGAAAAACCTACCTTTGAGGAGCGAAAAATTGGGAGATAAGCGGCCGAGTTCACCTTCAAATGAAAGTTGAAAGCCATGAGTAGGTTTGTAATCACCAGTATAGGAGGATGAATTAGCGCATCGAATGCCACCATCTTAAGGAGTCCAAAATGATAAAAATGACATTTGAATAACCTTTAAATACCCAACCAAGACCACATTAAATGTGTCACCTACCCACCTTAAGTGTAATGAAGCGATATCTGAAGACTCGGGGATGCAATCGGAAGATGGACTTAGAGAATCCAAGGTAGGTTGGATTCTCTGAAGGATTAAGCTACGGAAATTCTGAGCTACCTCAAATTTTCCGAGATGAACCATCACTCAAGAAATCTAAGCCAAGGTAGAATTTATGAATCTCTTCCAGACTTAGCCAATTTTTCCTGTAGGTGGAATCTTAGGTGAAGGCAAGGGATTCTAATGATGACTTGAGATCAAAGAGCAGTAACCAAACCACCCTAAGTGCAAATAAAGCATTAATTTCTCCAAGTGAAGAGAAAGAAAAAAATTCAAAGGAACCTATCCCTTAAGGGGAAAAGGTGAAACCTAAAGTAGAGCAAGAAATAAAAGAAAGTGAAGAGAGGGTCCCTACCTTGGGTGGGGTGTGTGTGTGCGAAAGTGCACAACACTCTCCCATAATCAAATTACGAAAATAATACCAAAGCTAGTAATAGATGAGAAAAATAAGTTGTTTGTGGAATCATTCACAAAAGAAAAGATCAAGGAAGTAGTAAAGAAACTTTGCCTAGACAAATCTCCTCACCTAGATGAGTTCATTGTTGGCTTCTATAATAATTTTTGGAATATCATTTTCAAGGAATAATTGAGGCAATTGAAGACTCTCGTGGAAAAGGAAAATTTTTAAAAGGTTTCAATAATAACTTTACAACACTAATACCTAAGAAGGAGCAATCCATATCACTGGATTACTATCAACCCATATCATTATGTAGTACCTTGTATAATATTCTAGCAAAGGTAGTATCTAACAGGCTTAAGAAGAATGTCCCATATGTTATAGCATATGAAAAAACAAGGTTTATGTCAAGAAGATCAATATTGGGTGGTGTAATTATAGCTCAAGAAGCAATTCACTCTTCCCAACAAATAGGTAAGCAAAAAATGTTAGTTAAGTTAAATATAAATAAAGAATATAATGGAGTAGACTAGAGGTTCCTCTTTGTGGTTGTTAAGGCCTTTGGGTTTTTTTTTTTTTTTTTTAGAGGAATCGGGTAGCACGACCCCCTATAAACTACAGTTTGCCTAGTAAACTTTTTAACATGACTAGTGGTGCTGGCGTGAAAGGCCTTTGGATTTGAATCAAAATGGTTGGATTAGATTTTTAATTTTATTTCAATCCTAAGATATTCAATCCTCATAAATAGCACACCTGAAGGAGTTTTTGATTTTTTTAGAGAGCCTAGACAAGGGGATTTGTTATCCCCTTTTCTATTTGTTATTATGGAAAATGCACTAGGGATGATGGTGAATAAATCTTGAGAATAAGGTAAATTAGAAGGAATCCAAATCACCAACAATATCACCCTAGAAACTCACCTGGTCTTCATTGATGACATTATGCTCTTCAGGTTAGTAAAAAGGAAAGAATCCAAAAAGATGAAGCAGATCTTGAATGCATACTTAGAAGCCTCAGATTAGGAAATAAATATTGTGAAGTCTAATATCTTCTTTCTCTCAACTCTAGCTAGGAAAAACATAAGATAGCAATAGTTTTGAATTTTAAACAAGGAAATTTTTTGAATACTTATCTTGGCATACCTCTAGCCTTCAAACTTAGGCCTAGTAATTTATGGGATGTGCTAATAGAAAAAATATCCAACAAGATAACATCTTGAAGTGAAAGATGGATCACTTGGATAGGTAGAATAGTAATAAGAAGTCATATGAGCTCTCCTACTTAATGTCATGTTTAAATTTTTTTGAGAAAAACAAACCAAAACTAAATTAATTGATGAGGGAATTCTTTTGGCAAGGATCTGTAGATAGAGAAAAATTATGTTTGATTTCATGGGACAAGGTCTACACATCAAAAAGGGAGGGTGGTGTAGGAATTAGAAACTAGATGGCCCAAAATGAAGAATTAGGGGTAATACAAGTGTAGAGAATGTTTGAATATCTGAAATTGAAGTGGGCAAGAACCCTTTGAAATAAATACTTGGATAATAGTGATTCGAATAGGATATTGACAACCACAAGTCTTCCCTAGAGCTCCAAGATACAAAACTTTATGATTAGTTGCAGATCTTTGATTACAAACCATCTAACATGGGACATCCATGAAGGGAATGATGCTCTCTTTTGGGAAGAGAAATGAGGTGGTTACCAACCTTTGGTTTAGATGCACATACTTGAAAAATATAAATGTTACCTCACTCAAAATTGGGGATCAAAATTGAGATATTATCTCTAGGAGTTGTTTGTGGAAGGGCTAAGTAGCTGGGTGTGGAAGGAAGGGGTGAATATTTTGCTAGGAGGTGTTCTTGGAATTATTCTAGGAATCAAGAACATAACAATCTAAAGGAAAAATGATACATTAATATGGAACCGAGCAAGGAGTGGGTGATATAATTCAAAGGATGGCTATAGGATTCCTAATAATAGTGAAGAAGCAACTAAAATTCCTATACACCTATGTTGGAGAAAATATTCTCCCAAAGGCAAGAACCTTCATGTGGGAAAAATTGTAGAAGATCCTTACAATAGATAGATTCATAAAAATGGGCAATAATGGCCCTTCTCAATGTCATCTCTACAAGTGTTGGGAGGAGGAGGTAGATAATTGTAAAGTAATTCGCTACTCTCGAGACTAAGGGAGTCTTCAAGGAGCAAATAGCCCTCGATTACCTCAAGGATCAATGTTCAAGTAAACTAGATGAAGAATAAAGAGTATTTGTACAATTTGATTAAATGAATTCTAAACTATCAAGGACAAGAAGGATAAGATTGCTTAATAGCATAAACTGATAATAAGATTACAATCTATAGTTTACAAAAATAGAAGTTGAAATATGCCACCCTTGATAAGATATTTACCTTTCTGGTTTTTCCTATATTTGTTTTTTGTTTTAATTTTTGATTGATTTGTTTGTGTTTTGGAAATGTTTTTGAATTCTTTTAAACATAAATAAATTTTAGAAAACTAAAGAACTTTTAGCAAATGCATAATCAAAATTCCATATTTTTCAATACCACGACTAGCTGAAAATTTCTAGAATTTTAAATTACAATCAGAATATTGAGATTTTCTCAATTATGACAACAACCCAATTCATAAAATACCATCTAATATCTAAATCTAATATACCTAGAAAAAAATTTGCCACTTTTTTAGGGTGTTGTAAAAGAAATCAGCGAATTGGAAGCTTGCAAAGTTGGACGTTTACCCTCCTCAAAATCTCAACTAGAAAATGATCCTCAAGATGCATATGCTTAAGAAGCCCCAAATGATGAAGATTTGTAGACCAAAACCCAAGTGCTTTAACCAAGAAACCCCATGTGTCTGATCAAAAGTTATACAGCTGGCAATGATGGTACGGATAGCTTTAAGGAGACTCCCACATGCCAAGTTTGATCCTCAATTAGCAAAGGATAACGATAGATATATATGTATTCTGATATGAGACAAACAACGTCTAAAAATCTAAACAATCTACCTCCAAATAAGTACAAATGTGACTCATGTGTGTAGCCACCCGAAGAGAAAACCTTGGTTGGTATTTCACAACTGTAGAATGCTTTAATCTAAGAGAAACCAAGATCGAATTTGCAGCAAAAACCCTTGTTCCTTCTAACAACCAAAAGCTCTTGAAATTTTCCAAGCGTTGAATGAATGAAATGAATTCCAAAATGCCCTTTTATATTTCACCTCAAATTCACTTTAAAATTATATTTCATTCAATTTACTTTTAATTTATTTTAATTTGTTGCACAACTTAATAATATAAAGTATACTTTTAAAATCACTTATATCTCCCCTTTTAAAATGACACTTAAACTCATATTATAAAATATACTTTTAGAATCATTTAAATCCCTTTCTAACAAATTCCTTATGTCTCCCTTTTAATATAATAAATTAATAAAGCATCATTAAATAGATCACTTTATTAATTTATATTTAATGCTTATATCACCCTTAATAATAAAGTCCCCTTTAAATAATCATTTTATTAAACTATTATAAAGTGACTTAAGAATTAATCACTTTAATTTATTAAATTAAAATATTAAAGTTAACACTTTAAATATTTCATATTTCATGTTGAGACCATCACCTGATCACTCCAACTGGACACTGATGTTGCAACTTTAATCCCAAGGTGATGTCTGAACAAAGCAAGCTCCAACTACCAATCTCCTAAAGAGTAGAGATTCCCCTAAAAAGTAGGAAACTATCTTTGATCATCTAAAATGGCTCATAATCCCCCCTTCCAGGCTCCACAAGCTCCGAGTGGTCACAGGTGAACTGTCAATTCATCTTTATGCAATAGTAAATCTGGTGTTCGTGAAGATGAATGTAGATTATGTGCATTAGTGTTTACTTTCCTTTCCTTCGCAAACAGATGGACTAATTTTTTTGGATGTTGTATAAAGTCTTAAAAGACCTCCATCAATTCTATCATGAGTTCTTGCATAGACATCATTTTTTCCAAACCACCAATCAATTGCAACTGAGATCTGGTACCCAACAAGCTGGATGAATTTTAAAATTTGAATATTTTTAATTCACCCAATAGGATGGCAGGAAAATTGTGTTGTAATACCACTAAAATATCCCACGCTTGATAGGATATTTACCTATCTAATTTTGCTTGTCTTTGTTTTTTGTTTGTATTATTGATTGATTTTTTTGTATTTTGGCAATGTTTTTGAATGCTTTTAAATAGAAATAAAGTGCAGAAAGCTAAAGAACTTTAATAAATGCATAATATAAAAAATCACATTTTTCAATACCACAACTAGCTAAAAATTTCCAAAATTTTATTACAATCAAAATATTGAGATTTGAACTAGATTATGACAACCCAATTCATAAAATACCATATAATATTTAAATCTAACATACCCAGAAAATGTTTTTTAGGGTGATGTAATAGAAATCAACAAACTAGAAGTTTGCAAAGTTTGACATCTCTCTAACCGTCCTGAAAATCTCAAATAGAAAATGATCCTCAAGATGCATATTCTTAAGATGCCCCAAATGATGAAGATTTATAGACCAAAACTCAAGCACTTTCACCAAGAAACCCCACGTGGATGATCAAAAGTTGTATGGTTGGAAATGATGGTATGGCCAACTCTAAGGAGACTCCCACATGCCAAGTTTGATCCTCAATCAACAAAGGATAATAGTAGATATATATGTATTTTGATCTGAGACAAAGAATTTTTAAAAATCTAAACAATCTACCTCCAAATAAGTACAAATGTGACTCCTTTGTGTAGCCACCTAAAGAGAAAACCTTGGGTGTTATTTCACACCTATAAAATGCTTAAATCTGACAGAAATCACATTCTCCAAGATCAAATTTGTAGAAGAAACCCTTGTTCCTTCTCACAACCAAAAGCTCTTGAAATTTTCTGAGTGTTGAATGAATGCAATGAATTCCAAAATTCCCTTTTATGTTTCACCTCAAATTCACTTTAAAATTTCATTCCATTCAATTTACTTTCAATTTCTTTTAAATTTTGTGCACAGCTTAATAATATAAAGTATACTTTTAAAATCACTTATATCTCCCCTTTTAAAATGACAGTTTAACTCATATTATAAAGTATACTTTTAGAATCATTTAAATCCCTTTTTAATAAAGTCCTTATGTCTCCCTTTTAATATAAGAAATTAATAAAGCATCATTAAATAGATCACTTTATTAATTTTCACTTAACCCTTATATCACCTTTAATAATAAAGTCCCCTTTAAATAATCAATTTATTAAAATATTATAAAGTGGCTTAAGAATTAATCAATTTACTTTATTAATTAAAATATTAAAGTTAACACTTTAATATTTCATCTTTCATGCTGAGACCATCACCCAATCATTCCAACTGGAAACTGATGTTGCAACTAATCCCAAGGTGATGTTTGAACAAAGCAAGCCAACTACCAATCTCCTCCTAAAAAATAGGGATTCCCCTTAAAAGTAGGAAAATATATCTGATCATCTGAAATGGCTCATAAGGCCCCTTGCTAGGCTCCACAAGCTTTGAGTGGTCACAGGTGAACTGTCATTCCCCTCCTAAAAAATAGGAGATTGGTTCCAAGCTCCTGAAATTCCACACGGACTTCCCAAAAGGTCACAAGACCCCTAAAAGAGCTCATTATCTATTGTGATAGCCTATAGGAACACAACTGATAGGCTAACCACCACAAATAACCACTTCCTAGGAAGAGAGGACATTACAGAAGCTTCATAACTTATATATTTCACACCCAGGAGGATTAAACCTCGGCCATAGATGACAACATGCCACAGGGATGTTTGCACCCTGCACTGTCATCTCTAGTAAAACAAAGATAAGGGCTTGAAATCTATGGCCTCCAACTTCTCAAATACATATATCTAGAGATAAAACAAAGAGGGAAAAAAATAGGGCTATTTCGAGGCTTGCCTCAGTCAAACCCCCATTTTGGTGAACATTCCACCTCCACAAATAACTAGATATATAGAGATAGACAAAAATACATGAAATGTAAAGATGTGTGAAAGAAAAACCCCACGAAGGAGGAGAACCCCTATCACAATTATAAAGACATGTAATAGAAACAATCCCCACAAAAGAGGAAAACCCTATTATGAATAAAGTAGATGAGATCAAATAGACAATAGTAAATAGACAAGATAAGAAGACAAGAGAGCATTACCGACAGCCCGTGGCTCCCCTCTTGACTTTATAGACATGATACTTAGCTTGTGTGCAAAAAATCCTTGAATTTTTTTTATATAAAATCCGAAAGAGCTTTGTTATAAAGAGTAAGAGAGGATGAGAAGAATGGAGTAGAATGAGAGATCGAACAAGAGAGAGTGAGAATGAATGAGAATGAGGGTGCAAAGAGGAGTTTTGTGAGATTGCATGGGTGGGAGGAGTTGTTACGTCCATGTTTTTCCATAATGACACATGTCATAGGCAAAGGATATGGAATACTCGTTTGAATCTCAAATTTTTTGAGGATATCCATGCATCACATAAACGTCCATGCATTGTGCAAGTTTCCTACCCTAAACTTTGCAAGAATGAGGTCTCCAAGCTGTTAGTGCTTTGTCGTTATCACCTATGAAATTAGAATCCTAAAATTTCAACTTATAGGTTTTTGTCATAAATGTAGTGGGCTAGATGTGCAAGTGTGAAATTGCCACAGGGTGCAATTTTATGACACTACAATTGTTGCAAGTATGTGTAGTTGGTTTTGTCATTAATATTAATAGGCTTATGTTTGTTTTTTCATTAATGTCAACTAGTGATGGTTGAGAAGTTGTGATAATGCTTTGATTAGTTTAATTATGTTATCATTAGTAAGTGCTAATGGTGTCATCCTCTACTATTTCTTTGATAAGCTTATGTTTATGGATGTGAAATAGAAGGGAAATAGGGTTTCCCTAAAATGGATGAGATATGCACCTATCTTCCCTATTTCATTAGGAAAAAGAGATCCCCTAGGATAAGATTGAATTTTAACACTTAGGTGAATCAACCTTAATGGATATCTTATTGTTTTCCTTATGATTAAGGATAGGGTAAATCAACTTGAAATACACTTTGGGCAAAAAAAATAAAAAATAGTAAATAAACCCAATTGTGCAATGTAAAACTTGAATCATCAATTTAAAGCCTAAAATGTTATCAGAATTAATAAACTTCCAACAAATTTAAGAAGGCTAAGATTTTATGCACCTATCACCAAAAGTTTTTGTCGAGTGTCCTAATAGGACTGATTCTCCCTAGGGAAAATGGGTCTTTCCAGGCGTTTCTGAAACTTAAAGATTTGGATCTGTAGCTTTTGATTTGCAACTTCTTGCATGTACCTTTTAATCTCCACTTCTAGATCTATACCTGTAGCAAAATTGAAAATTTTGGTTTGTTTGTATGGGGGTTTGCCTTGGTCAAACCCCAAGTTTGGTAATTAAACCTTGATGATAAATACAAACATGAAACATAAATGCATGTGTGATCCCTTATCTTAAGTTTTTCTAAGATTTTTTAGAGCCAAAATGCAAAGAAACCTTATTCAAGTGTTTTAGAATTGTAGACATGTAAATTTGACCTAACACTTATCACACACCCTAAATAACATTTTTGCATCATCAGCATCATTATCATCAAATATCACTACATTTCACATCAAAAGCATCATAAACCCTAAATTCCTCTATTAATTGCACAATACAACATTATTTAATTAATTCATGTTTTCACCATTTTTTATGAATTAAATAAATTTTATTTAATAAAGTCCTGAAACCCTAATTTCTTTTATTAATTGAATAATACGACATTATTTAATTAATTCAATTTTTCATCAATTTTGACCAAATAAATAAATTTAATTTATTTAATAAAGTCTTAATCTAACTTTATTCCTCCTAATTAATTAAATAACATCAATTATTTAATTATGTCGCTAATTCACTTTATTCCCCTTAGTCAATTAAACTATTAAAACATAATAGTTTAACTATATCACTTTCCCTCTAAAATTTGAATAAATAAACTATTCAAAACATCATCAAAAATCAAATAAAAAAATGCAACTTTGTTTGCAAAAGTAAAACTTGATTTGCAAGTTCAACTCCAAAAAGAATTAATTAAATCAATTAATTAATTATCTTCACCCACTTTCCTTATTGAGCAAATTATGAATCACTGATTGCTCAATCTATTTCCTGACTAATCAATATATTTCCTAACTGGTCAGTCTATTTCCTGACTAATCAATCTATTCTTCAATAACACTAATTACGTAATCAATTTGCATAGATTATGCCCATTTAAATCCTCTCAACATCTTTTGCCCATCGATCAAGATATTCTACTATGCAATCTAGATCATCCATTTCAAATCAAAAATTCTTTATAACAAACCACTTTCCTCACAAAACAGATCAAAGAATCAGTACAGTTTACACAACAAAGTAGTGTCAAGATCCTAATCGACATTGACAAAGTTTCAACCAATATCTTTGATCAAACACATGCATGTTCTTTGAGCTTTCACACACAATCATGGAGATTTCACATTGATGCAAACAACCCAACATCCTTTTTGAATACACTCCGACATGGGATGGTAAAGCTATTGTGTTATTGAATTCATTGTTACTATATTCTTGAAATTGCGTTCTTGATTTCTTTAATTTCGTAGTTTCATTTTATGAGTGAAGGAATGAATCTTGATCATAATTTTGGATTAGATTATTTTCTATTCATTGTTTTGATCTTATTTATACTTGTATATTCCCCCTCACACATTCTGGCAGGCCTGGTGTGACCATGGTCCTTAGCACTAGCGATTTCGTGAGCTAATTTTGAAGTTATAGGTCTCATAAGTGCTATAGAAAAATCTTCACGCATAGGTTCCAAAAGAATTTTGCATTTGACTTCACAATTTTAGCGCTTCTGCTTTGTTTTCGGATACTTTTGACTAAATGCAGCACTTCTACTTTGTTTTTTGGCACTTTTGATTGATTACTATGCTTCTGCTTCCAGAAACAAAGGTGCTTTTGACTTTTTCTAGCGCTTTTGCCTTCTGACAAAGGCTGCCTTTGATAGTTTTTTATTCGCTTTTTCTTTGTCAAGCTTATCCAAAAGTTGAATGTTCATTTTCAATTTCTAATGCTAATGGGTACTTGATTTAAATGTGTGATAGGTACTAATAGGTATTTTTGTAGGATTTGCAGAGGTATAACAGATTTTTATCCAAAAATAACTAATTAATTTGTTATAGGGAAGACAAATGGTCAAAGAATTCTAAGTTTTTCCAAGATTTATAAAGTTAGAAAATCTTTAATTGGTGCTTAAAAAGAACCCCACAAACAAATATTTCAGTTTTTGTTGCTCTAAAATGAACCTTTTCCAAGATTTTTAAGTTAGAAAATGTTTTTTTTTTGTGCTTAAAAAGAACCCCACAAACAAACATTTCGATTTTGGTGCATCTAAAATGAATTTTCAAAGCTTTCATAAGTTAGAAAACACTCAAATTGGTGCTTAAAAAGAATCCCACAAACAAATGCTTTCAATTGGTTTTGCTTTAAATTTTTGATTTTTTGTTGACCAAACGATTTCAATTTGTTGATGAATGTACGATTTATTTTGTTGACCAAATAAGACAAGGATCTAGAAAACACTCAGTTTTGGGCTTAAAAATGAACAAATCAATTTCTTGTATTGCACATTGTGATAGCTTTATCTAAAATCTAGAACACTTCATTTTGGTGTAATTAAAAAGAAAAAGAAAAAAAGTTGTTATGTTATTCACACTTTCTTTTGGGGATAGTACTGCTCGAGGTGCTTAAAAATAATCAAATTGCAATGAAGTGTATGTTGTATCTACTGTTTCTAGAAAACTAAAGTGTTTAATCCTCTCCCCTCACATCTTTTTGGTGATCTTGGGTCATGAAAACATTTTTGAGTTTAGCATCTTGGTCATTTTATCTTTTATCCTTAGAAAGAGGGCTTGCTTTAAGACACATCTCGCACTGCAAAACTTATTGCAAGGTCTCAAGGAATGTTTACTGGCATGCTATATCAAAGGTTGTGAAATAGTAAGAAAGTAGCTTCAAGTTGTGCCAAAAATAGACTACACCTAATCTCATGGCTTAAGTGGAACAGGAATAGTTAAAGAGCCTTAAGTAGCCAGCGGGTGAGTGTCGGTTACCATGTTCATAGTGTGTTGTCATTAAAACCTTGTTGTTGTAGAGGCCAACCAGTTCTACCAATGAGTTATTTAAAGTGGTGCATTGGGAATTTATTTCCAAGAAGTTACTTGTAGTGTTCAATTTTTTGGTGGAAATATAGAGATCAAGAGTTCATTCTTAACATATATCTATATTTTCCCATAAAGTTACATGTAAATTCATCTCTTCTACTATGAAGGGCAAGAGGCAAGCCTACTGAGAAGAATGTACCTACTCCTTAGGGTGTAAATATTTTTTTCTAAAAATAGCCATTAACCATCAAAAAATTTTGACATCAAACTTTGTGCTTGCATTAAAATGAATACATCAAAACAAGCAATTAACATGGTTCTAAAATGGAAAACCCTTTTGACTTAGTTTGAATCCTTGAAAAGAGCCATATATTTTCACTCCTAAAAGATATCATAAAACAACATCTTTGAAGGTTTCCAAATATCTAAGCTCACATTTCAAGTCACATTAGGGAAAAGTAAAAATTGGCAACTATAATTTTAGCATTTTTACCTCTATGAACTTTGAGATTTTGTGGAGGGAAACATGCTTAAAGTATAGACATTTAGGTCACACAAGTTTTGAGTGTGGTCTTGCATGATATCACTTGCCAAATATCAAAATAGATCATACAAAATCATCCAAAACTGCAAAAATCATCAACGCTACTACCAAATACTTAAGCTAGAAAACAAAATTGAACAAAGGCTACTTTTGCTACTATTTCTTATGCACTTGACCAAAAAGTGGTCACACTCTCAAAAAATAGCTCGCCTTTGCTCTTTGTCCCATAATAGCTACTAATGAAAATCTACTGCTTTTGACAAATCCAACACACTTGCTATAGAACTAGCCACACTTTGTCTTTTTGTGCCACACTTTGTCTTTTTGTGCCACATTTGACATAATTTTCCCAGTGCACTTGACCAAACATTAGTTGCAGTTGCTAAAAAAATTCACTTCTAACTATACAAATCACCAAATCTAAAAGAATACCCACATAGGTCACACTTAACATTTCAAGTCACACATGCTATCTAAAATTTAGCACACTTGATACAAACTTGGTCACAGATGATAAAACTGGCCGATTTTGCTCACAATTTTTGAATTCTGCTCAAAAACCATCGATTTTGCTCTGTGTTCTACTAAAAATTAGAAAAATGATCTTGTTGGATACAAGATCTTTTTTGAAATAGAATAATTGGAAACCCAAGATACATCATATTGTCCTTCATCCACTCTCAACATTCCATCCTACTTTTGGAAATCAAAAGCAAAAGCAAAACAAACAAACCTAGATTATTCCCTCACCCACACTTCTAAGATATTAACAGTTGCTTGAACCTCAAGGCTAGTTCAATTAAGCTTTTCCACAAAATATCCTCTAGAAGAAGAAGTGAAATATCGATCCATGCCTTTCAACATTTTGAGATCCAAGAATAGCATCATTTCAAAACAACACTCAAACCTTGAGATTCATAACAACCATATTAAAACACCAACACTATCACCTTATGACCATTTGGCATCCAGTTGCTCTACTCCAACAACCAAACCTTACAGCACCAATCCTACAACCAAGTCTCACACACATTGAAGGTGAACAAATTGATATCATTAGCAGTCTAAGAAGCTTCATATTTGAGAAAAACAAAACACCAAACCAGTGCAGAAACACAACAAACATTCTAGATAAAGAAGAGGATAAAGCAGATCTTGTGGTTGGGAGACCTGTATTACCACCTCCTGTGTGGCAATAGGTATCCATCCTTCATGATCTTTGGAAAAACAAGATCCTTAAATGAAATTCCATATTTCGCTTGTCAAAGAAGCATTGTAGTCAAAAGTTTATCACAGGACACATTGTGAAATATTACTGCAATAGGGAACTCTTGCTAAGAAACTTTTATACACTTTTTAATGGGCGAACCATACTTGAATACTCAATAGAAGATCCCAAAAAAAAAATGCAACTTCATTTTTCTTAAAAACAAAAATAAAAATAAAAACAAAAGCATTATTTTCCACAGTTAGGAGTCACGAAAACATTCACAAAAGCTTGGCAGTTGTTTATGACAACTATGAGATCACAACATAGAAAGAACATGGAAGAAAAAAAATCAACGCCAGCATTCCACCAACCAACACCACAAATGACGAAGGTGGCCCTTGGGGCTATAGGCCAGATAACCTTGAAACACCTCAAAAGAGACCCACATTCAATGCAACACCTAATGAGGAAGAGGTAATACATAGAAAACAAGAAGCCATAGAAAGAGAAAACAAGAACCTAAAGGATATAGTTGTAGAGGAGGGGCATAGTGAGGAAGAAATAAAGGATGAAGAACTATTTGAACATTCAAACAATCCCAAGGTGTTCAAGTTGATGGACAAACTCCTAAGAAAGGATCTGAACACGTACTTTTTCAAATTGGCATAGAGTGGTGCTAAATTTCCTATAGACTTCAACGTAGAAGGTCTCAAACACCCTCATCTCATTCCCTTAGGAAATAACTCAATGGTGAGAGAAATACCCAAACCCTTGGAAATCCCAAAAATGCCACCCATATTCGAACAAGGAAAAGATCAACCAATGGAAAATCCCTTGTATAGAAAACCAACTCAAATCAAACAAGCAACAGTGACCCAACAGTATCAAGGAGGTCCATCCCAATACATACCAAAAAACAAAATCCACCACCAAGACAATACATACCACGAAACAACAATCCACCACCAGGACAATACGTACCCCAAACACTTTGTATATTGACCCTTCCCAAAATGTACAAAATCAAGAAGGGTAATTCCCACAAAAGTACCATCAACAAGAAGGGTCTTACAGTCCCCTTCCCAATCAACAATATCAATAACCAGGTGTGCAATAGTGAACCCTTCCCAATTCATCCCATCAACAAGGTAACCCACCAATACACTATCAGGGAAACATTCACTATTGTTCACCTCAACAACAAGGTGTGCCATACCTAGCACCCTTTTCAATTTGTCCCATCAATAAGGTAACCCACCAACACACCATCAGGGAAACCTTCACTATAGTTCACCTCAACAACAAGGTGTGCCACAGGGCACCCTTCCCAATTCATCCCATCAACAAGGTAACCCACCAATGCACCATTAGGGAAACCTTCACTATAGCTCACCTCAACAAAAAGGTGTGCCACAGGGAACCCTTCCCATTTCATCCCATCAACAAGTTAACCCACCAATGCAACATCAGGGAAACCTTCAATATAGCTCATCCCAACAACAAGGTGTACCGCTAACACACTATCAAGGTAACCCTCCACAACAACAACAACAAGGAGCTAACCATTCTTACATACAACAAGGAGCTAAGCCACCTCCCATTCAACAACAAGAAGCTAACCCTCCTTACATTCAACAAGGAGTTAACCCTCCTCATATCCAACAAGGAGCTAATCCTCCTTACATTCAACAAGGAGCTAACCCTCCTTACATTCAACAAGGGTTTAACCCTCATTCCACCAATCACAGATACCAAGGTCATGTACCTCAACAATAGCCAACTTATGATCAAAAGATGATAGGACAACAAGGTCACTAGACGTAGGATTCCCAAAAAAACACACCAAATATGGAGATGGAAATGCAACTGCAGACATTGAATTAGAGAATATCAGACATGTAGGTAGGGAAACCAAAGAATAATTATACCCTTCAGGATATATGTCCATTCCTGTTTCATCATTCCATCACTATGCTTCACTTTCCAAAAAGATTTGAGATACCAAATTTTGATAAATATAAAGGAAAAGGAGATCTAGTAGAACATTTGAGAGACTTCTCGATAGCATGCATGGAAGTCCAAAACAATTACTCTTATCTCATGAGGCTCTTTCCCCGTAGTCTTACTGATCATGCCATGGAGTGGTTCGTCCATCTACCACTAGGAGTTCAAATCTTTGATGAATTGTCTACCAAATTCATAACACACTTCTCTTTCAACATAGAACAAGACATCACCATCACGAATCTATACAAAATTAAGCAAATTCAAGAAGAATCCTTCACCTAGTACCTTCAATGATGGTGATATAAGGCTAGTTGATGCAAATCACCTATTCCTGACAAGGAACTAGTCGACATATTTGTTTCAAATGTCCAAGAAGAATTCAGCTACCAACTTACCATCCTGTGTCCCACAAACATTGAAGAGGCCATTGAAAAGGGACTGCACATAGAAAGAGCCCTCATAGAAAGAGGAGTGATCAAGATAAACAACCCAAGAGATAGCCCTTCAAGTTAAAATGATAAACCAAAAATTTGGGTCAAGAACAAAAAATCCCTCATAGAAAGAGGAGTGATCAAGATAAACAACCCAAGAGATAGCCCTTCAAGTTCAAATGATAAACCAAAAATTTGGGCCAAGAAAAAAAAAGTCACAAAGGATGGGGTAGTGGATGCTAGAGCAGTATGGAATGTACAAAATATAGATGTACCTCAAAAAAAACCTCAAGTGGTGAAAACAATCTATACTCCTAATAATGCACAAAACAACCAACTTACATATCCTGAAAACAATCAAATAGGTAACCAACAGACATATCAAGGAGGGCAGCGAAGACAATACAATCAACCAAGAAGGAAGTTCACACTATTAGGAGAGCCACTTGATATAGTCATGCACAAGATAGTGCAACAAAACCTCATCAAGGTTAACGATTTCCCAAACTATGAGGATCCTAGCTTCAAAACACCATGGTCTAATGAGTACTTGTGCGAGTTTCACAAAATTAAAGGACATACAACAAACAATTGCATGAGACTCAAGCACCTCATATAAGACTTGATAGACAAAAGAGAAGTGGATGTCAAACATCTTCTTGGGAACAAGGACCTCCAGATATACACGAACCCAATTCCAAACCACACTAAAAGGAATGAAAAAGGAAAGGACCAAGACTATCACAATGCTAACTACACTTATGGTGACACAATTCTAGGAACCTTCTCAAAAGTAGATAAATATAGGGTGGATGTAGTGACTATATGAGGTGGAGACAACAACTGTAATGTAACTACCCATCAAGGGAGAGTTACAATACAAGGAACCCCACCTAAGCCCGCAGCTAGGTCACAAAGTGACTACATTATTGTGGAATAGTTGAAAAAGACTCTCACCTTTCACTTTTGTTCAAAATTAGAGGTGAAGTATAATAAAATTCAGCATATACCCAGCAATGATATATCCTTCCATTCATTCTCATATGTTGACCCTTCCACGCTACCATCGACCTCAACCAAGATCACATCAAATGAGCAACCAAAAATAGAAACCAAGGTTCAAGTACTTGACAGGGGTAATGGAAATTTCACTTCAACCAAACATTTTACATTGGCATGCTCCCACCAACACCTAAGGTTTATGAAGGCCTGAAAGAGATCAAATATGTTCAAACAGTGAAAATGGTAGCCAAACCCACAATTTTCACCAAGTGGGAAGATATGAAGGACAAAATGATATTCAAAAAAGACTTCTCATCCATGATTTACAAAGAGGACCAAAAGGAACCAGAAAATCCATAACCCATTCTAATTGGTCCTAACAGTAAAGGGTATCAATTAGCTAAACAAATTGGATATTAGGGAACATGTGGCCTTGGGCTACACAAACAAGGTCGATGGGATCCTATCATAGTGGAACAGAGAAAGAAAAATGGGTCTAGGCTATGAGCCAAAATATGTGGTTACTCTAAATAATAGACGAACCTCTTTTAAGAAACGAGAAACTTCTACTAGCATTAAGGCATTGGATATCTACCACATTATGGACAATGATTTACCAATCGAAGACCTATTCAAAAACATTACCATTGATAGGTTCCCTATCCAATCTCTCAAAACTATTCCCAATATCTATTATTATTCTAGAATGGACTTTAATGAGTACAAGTGGTATTCTCATTCTTTTGTCACTGAATATGATTCCTCCATCTCAAGTGGTGATGACCTAGACTCCCAATGGGAAAATGATACCAAATCCATACTAACCATGTCAGCAACCTCCATAAGCTTTGCAGATAATGATGATAGCCTACCCCTCTACTACCCATAATTAATAGATTGGGACCAACAACAACATACACATGTTCTTGATCAATTCCATAATGATGAAGCAATTGCAAAGTTCATGGGACTTCGAACAGACATACTAGCAGGAGATCACAAAGAAGGTTTGTCATGGAACTTTAATAGGATGTATACTTCAGTGGGGAGATTGTATTCTCTAGTCATAAAAATGAAAGAGAAAACATAAAAAATAAAAAATGAGATCCCCTAGAGAGGACCACAATGTGCCTCTATCGGATTCTGAAAAGAAGAAAGTAAAGGATGCATCTGAAGGTGAAAACCTCCCCAAGGCACCCAAGGATAGAGGGTTCAATCTCCCCATATCGGAATATCAATAAAATTCAACGCTACTAGTAAAAGAAACATAATCCATCAATGTGGGCACAACAAAGAACCCAAAGATCACATACCATGTGGCATCACTTGATCCTGAAGAGAAAGAAAACTTCATGACATTCATCAATGATAGAAAGGTAAACTTTGCATGGTCCTATGCAGATATGCCTGGACTAGATCCAACATTAGTAATACATCATTTTGTTGTATTCCCTGGAGCAAGACCTATCAAACAAAAACTAAGGAAAATTCATCCTTAAATAGCATTATTGGTAAAGGTAGAACTAAAGAAGTTACTAGATGTGGGTTTTAGTTGACCCATTGATTATCGAGAATGGATATCAAATCTAGTACCAATGTCAAAGCCTACTAGGGGCATAAGGATCTGCACATATTTTTGACACCTAAACAAAGCTTGTCTAAAGGGAGACTTTCCTCTTCCAAGTATAGACATGGTCGTAGGTTTAACAGTAGGACATGAGATGTTGTCTTTGATGGATGGTTTCTCTGGGTATAATCAAATAAATATCCCCTAATGATCAACATAAAACAACATTTACTTGTGCCTGGGGAAGGTTTTCTGCTAGAATGTAATGTCGTTTGGCCTAAAGAATGTAGGAGTGACATATCAAAGAGTAATGAAGACCATATTCCATGATATGCTACATACAATCATGGAAGACTATGTGGATGACATTCTAGCAAAATTTGTCAAAAGGGAAGATCACTTGACAAATCTTGCAAAGGTGTTTGATTGACTTTAACAATACAACTTGAGACTCAACCCCAAAAAATGTGTGTTCGAAGTAACATCTGGAAAGTTGCTAGGGTATATAGTGTCAAGAAGGGGTATTGAAGTAGATCTGGTGAAAGTAAAAGAAATATGAGAAATTCCTCCTCCAAAGACATTAAAGCAACTGAGATTTTTACAAGGAAAACTACAATCTATCAAGAAATTTATAAAGCAACTGGCAGACAAATGTCACCCTTTCACTCATCTCTTACATAAGGACATCACCTTCAAGTGGGATGGGAGATGTGACCAAGAATTCTACCAAGTAAAGGAGTACCTACTCACTCCTCTTGTACTCATGTTGCCTATTCCAGACAAAGAAATGGTAATCTATGTTTCTACCACACAAGCACCATTGGGAGCTCTCTTATCCCAACTAGATGATAATAACAAAGAAAGAGCAATCTACTACATCAGCCAAACACTAGTGGGCTATGATTTGAACTACTCACCCATAGAAAGAGTGTGTCTCAGTCATAGTTGTGACACAAAATCTAAGATATTATATCTTAAACTAAAAATTAAAGTTGATTTCAAAGGTAGACCCACTAAAGTACCTACTAGCAAAATCAGCCCTAACAGGCAGAATTGCTAAATGGGTAATGATTCTAAGTGAATTCGACATAGAGTATGTAGATAGAAGAGCCATCAAGGGACAAATAATAGCAGACCAGCTAGTCGGAGCATCCATAGAAGATCACAAGCCTCTTACAATAGAGTTCCCATATGAGAGTATATTGCTAAAAGAACAAATAGACCAGTGGATCCTATACTTTGACGGGTCCCATACTCAACATGGCTTTGGAGCAGGTATTCTATTTCTCACACCATAGGGAGATAGTATACCCAAGGCATACATAATTTCTTTCCCATTCAATATCTCAAAGGATGAAGCTCTAGTCACAGGGCTCAAGATGGCTATTGAATGGAGAATAAAAGAACTACATGTCTTCAAAGACTCTTAGCTAGTGATCAAGAAAGTGAATGATGAGTACCAAACAAAAGATGACAAGCTAATGTAATATAAAATAATGGTGTATAGCTTCAAGGAATATTTTGTAACAATAACCTTTGAATAAATTCCTTGGATCAACAATAGAGTTGTTGATGCAATGACAACAATAGGCTCACTTCTTGATATTCCATAGAATGTTCCTAAGTATGAGTTCCTTGTGGAGCAACAACTCATACCTACATTTGACATCCTAGAATCATAACTGGTGTGTACCTTAATGTTTTACCCTACTCTAATGTGCAAAATAACTCAAAAATGCAAGTGATAAAAGACTAAGGACACTTCAAGATTAGCCTAAAGAGAGATAAAACAAGAAGGAAAATGGATAAAACAAGATGCAAATGATTTCACCTTCCTTGTTGTTGATGACTCCTTGATTGGCCCTTGCTTGGGATGATTTTGTGTGCTCCTTAGATGATTTCTTAAGTGAATAAATGCAATATCAACTTATGCAAAATGATTAAGATGGATGGCTAGATGATAGTGGATGATTGAGAATGCAAATTGGCAGCATGTAGTTATGAAAATCAAAAGTGTTCAAAATGCCCTTGAAGAGGGGGTATTTATAGAAGAATTTGAATTCTCTAGAGAATTCAATGGTCAAGAGTCATCCAACAAGGTCAAGATGAAGGGCTATGGTGAGTTGAGAACTCACAAGCCCTCACATCTTGACATGTGGATGGTGAAGTGGCTAAGGGGAGATGAGGTGTAAGTGGTGGAAGAGAAGTACATGATGTGGAGGAAGTACAAGTACCTTGCAAGTACATTGGGAGATGGGAAGAATCTTGGGTGAATAAAAGTGAATTTTAAATTCACAATGATTGGAAGAATCTAGTGGATAAGACAATGTTCCCAAAAGGTGGGAGTTTGTCACATGTGACTTGATGTGACAAGTCAAAGGTTCTAGAAGATGCATGGGAAAAGGGGATTCTTGGAGGAATAAAAAGGAATTAAAAATTCCTTGGGGATGGGAGGTTGACAAGGTAATTAAGATTAATTAATCAGTAATTAGAAGATAAATGAGGATTAGAAGCCAACTTGCAAAATTTGGAGGATGTGACACATCCTAATCAAGGATTAGGCATGTGCACATCCCTAATGAAAAAATTAGGAGATGGATTAGGATTAGATGAAAATGACATGTGAGGAATTAAATAAATGTAATATTTATTTAATTCATTTGGTGAAAAGGGGATTAAGGAGAGTAAGGTATTTAATTAATAAATATCTTAGGGATTTGGCAGAATTAAGAATATTAATTAAATAATAGTAATATTACTTAATTAACTCAGATAAGAGGATGTTTAGATGAAAAGTGATAAATTTGGATAAATTAAGTGTCCAAATTTGGATGTCTACAACTGGTATGTGTTGTTGTTGGTCCTAACTCCGCATGGTACCAAGAAACATTTGAATACATCCAACAAAGTATCATACCACTTGACCTAACAACCACTCAAAAGAAGACCCTCATTGAGAATATGTATCTCAAACTCACTGGTATAACCCTGGTTCTATCACCAAGCAACAAAGAATTCATAAGTGTTAGTTTTATGCCTATACCTCTATACCGCAGGTATCTTCTTGTTGAGGAGCGTTAGAGTGGTTACCACCATACCCCGGCAGTGTCTCAGCTGTCGAGCGGTAGTGCAGTGGATACCACTATACCGTGGGTGTCTTGACACTGGGGTGCAGTAGCGCAGTTACCGTCATAATGCAAAAGGTCACCAGATATGTAGCAGTAGTGTGGTGTATACTACTATACTGTGGACGCTTGTCAACAGTCTAGCGGTAGTGTGGTTACCACCATACTTTAGAATCCCTCAACCTGTCTGGAGGTAGCGCAGTTACTGCCACTCCGCAGGAGCCTGTCGTTTGCGCAACGATAGTGCGGTGTAAGGTGAAGAGTACAAACTTGTTGAATTGCTGAGGTATAAGTTGTTAAGTGGAGGATGTTGCTGACTTTGAAGGTGGTCGTTTGAATGCTTGGGAAGTTCAACAATTTCTCTATAGAGGAAGTTGGACTTAATCGATTGTACAGAGAATGTTTTGATTCATGGTTGTTGCTATACATAGTAACGTATTGTAACTATGAAGGGGTTAGAGAGTTCGATGGTTGGATGATCGAATGATCTGTATGATGTTTTGAGAGCATTGTAACAGTGTTGTTATGTACGAGATTGATCAGGGAAATGCAACTGCTGTAATATTGACATCTGGAAGGAGAGTATGTAACTTGTATGTAATTTTGATTACTGTAATACAAGTGATTTTCTTTGGTGTGGTTTGTTTTTTCTCCCGTAAGGGTTTTCCCATGTAAATCTGGTGTCAGTTGTGTTTGTGTTTATTTCTCTATTATGTTATTCCTTTCATGTGTATCTTGATGAACTGTAATTGTAAAATTTAAAGACAAATCTGCATTCTTCTCTGAGTTTTGACATTAGGAAAGTTTGTTCTACATCCATAGGCTTTCCTTACAAGTGGTATTAGAGTCTAGCCAGTTGTGTTACCCTTGTGGGTAGGTTGGGTTTTTTGTGTCAATTTTATTCAGTGGGAGTCTTGTAGAAGTCTGGTAATTTAAATTACAAATTAAGATGTCAAGCACATCAGAAAATATTGAAATTGAGAAATTCAATGGCAGTAATTTTGAGTTGTGGAAACTTAAAATGGAAGACCTATTGGTGGATCAAGATCTTTGGCTTGTTGTGTCTAGAACGAAACCTTCTGGCATGAAGCAAGAAGATTGGGACCTTGTAGACAGAAAAGAAAAAGGGTTGATAAGACTCTGTTTGGCAAACTATGTTCTCCTGAATGTTCATGAAGAAAAGACTACATCTTCTTTGTGGAAGAAGCTTGGAGATATCTATCAGGGTAAGTCCTTGGTAAATAAGTTTTTCTTAAGGAAGAATTTATACTCTTTGAAGATGGAGGAAGGGGCATCTATGGCTGATCATCTGAATACATTTAACATGTTGATCACTTAGTTAACATCTATGAGTGTTAAAATTGATGATGAAGATCGCTGTATGCTTTTGTTGTGTTCTTTTCTCGACTCTTGGGATCATTTAGTGATGGCGATTGGGAGCACGACAACCACTTTCAAGATGGAAGATGTGGTTGCTTCTTTTTTGTCGAAAGAAATGAGAAGGAAATCTTCTGAGATGGAAAAGGAGGCTCTTGTTGTTCGAGGTAAATCGAAAGAAAAAGGCAAGAAGAAGGACAAGAAGTCCAAATCGAAATCAGAAGGGAGATCAAAGTCTCTTGGCAAGAAGTCCAAGGTGAAGTGTTGGAATTGTGGGAAACCTAGTCATGTCTGAAAGGATTGTAAAGAGGAGAAAAGAAAGAATAAGAACTCTTCCGACAATGATTCTTCTCAGAGCGATGCAGATGCCTTCATTGCAGCTTTGGCAACACAGGCATCAAATGATGTCTAGTTGATTGATTCTAGAGCATCTTTCCACATGACATCTTATAGAGACTGGTTTACAAAGTATGAAACATACAACGGTGGAAAGGTGTACCTGGAAAGAGATTCATCTCTGGAAATAGTTGGCCATGCAAGAGTCAAAATTCAGTTTCCTGATGGAAGAATTAAGGGAATTGATGGTGTAATGCATATACTAGGTCTGGCTCAGAATTTATTTTTTGTAAGTAAGCTAAATGATGTTGGAGTGCAAGTCTCATTCTCTAGTAATGGTTGTAAAATGACTAGAGGCTTGATGGTGTTGGTTATGGGTTCCCACATTGGTATTATGTATAAGTTGGACGCACTTGTTGTTCAATGTAACAATGTCTCTACAAAGTCACAAAAGGTTGTTCACGCAAAGGAGACTGAAGTCCTTGTAGGGGCTAATTCTTTGGAAGTTAAACTTCCTACATAGAAGACTATGCTTTGGCATCAAAGGCTAGGTCATATTGGTGAGAAAGGCTTAAAATATTTGAAAAACAAAAACATTGTTGAGGGGCTTGATGATTGTAATCTAGAATTTGAATTTTGTGAACATTGTATATATGGAAAACATCATCATGTTTCATTTTACTCTAGTCCTCATAAATCTTCTGGTGTTTTGGATTATATTCACTCTAATGTTTTTGGTCTAGTAAATGTTCCTTCTTTGTCAAATTCAAAATATTATGTATCATTCATTGATGATTATTCGAGAAGGGCATTTGTATATTTTCTAAAAGTAAATCAGAAGTGTTTAGTAGTTTAAAGAGTTCAAGAACTGGTTGAAAATCGGACTAGTAAGAAAATTAAATGCTTGAGGATAGATAACGGTGGTGAATTTTATTCTACAGAATTTGAAAGGTATTGCAAAGACCATGGAATTAAGAGGCATAAAACAACACCTTACACTCCACATCAAAATGGAGTTGTTGAAAGGTTGAACAGTATGTTGATGGAGAAGGAAAGAAGTATGTTGACCAATGTTGGTCTGGAGTAGAAGTTTTGGACTGAGGATGTGGCTACAACATGTTACTTGGTAAATTGATCTCCTTCTTCGGCACTTGTTGATAAAACACCTATGGAAGCTTGGTCTGGTAAGAAGCCCTCTCTGAGACATGTTTGTGTCTTTGGCTACGAAGCATATGTTTATGTGCTAGATGTGAAGAGATCTAAATTGGAGAACAAATTTGTTAAGTGTATCTTCATTGGCTACGACATTGGTGTGAAAGGATACAAGCTTTGTAATCCGGTGACTAAAAAGGTTGTATACAACATAAGTGTAATCTTTCGAGAGCTGAAACCTTCTTTAGTGGAACTGCAGTCAAGGATAAAAGAAAATAAAGAGGAAAATGATGTTGTTGAAATACCTCTAACTCCTAAAAAAGAGGAACAACACATTGATAGTGTACCTGAAACTGAGGAGAGTTCGAGCAGCTCTGAGAGTTCTAAAGAAGAACCACAACCTCAGCCTCAGCCTGTGAGGAGGTCTACATGTGAGAAGCAACTTGATAGGTATGGATTCTCTATGTTGGATTCTAGTTGTGCCTATTCTTTGATTAATAATATTGATGAGCCTAGGACTATAAAAGAGGCAATTGATATGACTAATTCGAATTCCTGGTTGGAAGCCATGAATGAAGAAATGGCATCATTGAAGAAGAATGATACTTGGGATCTGGTCCCATTGCCTGAAGGTAGAAATCCTGTGGGATGCAAATGGGTATTTAAAAAGAAAATTGGTCTGGATGGTAGTGTTGAAAAGTATAAAGCAAGGTTGGTTGCAAAGGGTTATTCTCAGGTAGAGGGAATTTATTATGGAGAAATTTTTTCTCCTGTAGCAAAGCTAACATCTATCAAATTTCTTTTGTCACTTGTAGCAGCATATGACTTGGAGATTGAACAGATGGATGTGAAGATGACATTTTTTCATGGTGATCTTGAAGAATAAATTCATATGTCCCAACCTAGGCACTTTGTGATAAAAGGTAAAGAAAATATAGTTTGCAAGTTAAAGAAATCTATGTATGGTTTAAAACAGTCACCTAGAATGTGGTACCAAAAATTTGACATGCTTGTTTTTTCATTGGGTTTTGTAAGATCAAAATCAAATCATTGTGTGTACTTCAAGACTGAAAATGATCAGGTTCTTGTTATTGCACTCTATGTTGATGATGTGTTGTTCATAGGCAATAGTAAGTTTATGATTTCTGATTTAAAATCTCAGTTGTCTGCAAAGTTCAAAATGAAGGATCTTGGTGCAGCTAGGTATATTCTGGGAATGGAAATAACTAGGGATAGGAAGAATAGAAAACTTTGGCTCATCCAGAGTAAGTATATTAACATTGTTTTGGAGAGATTTTGTATGAAAAATTACAAGCAGCTAGTTGTTCTAGTTTTGCAGGGAACAAAGCTATCTATTGAAGACTGTCAAAAATATCCTACTGAGATGGAGGACAGGACTAGGGTGCCTTATGCTAGTGCAATTGGTAGTTTAATGTATGTAATGGTCTACACAAGGCCAGACATTGCCCAAGCAATGGGAGTAGTTGGTTGGTTTATGGCTAATCCAGGAAGGACACATTGGGATGTGAAAAGAGTGTTTAGATATTTGAAGGGCACTTCAGAATATGCTTTGTGTTACCATGGTAATTTGGTTGAATCACAGAGGACTCTTAGCATTCATGGGTATGTGGATTCTAATTGGGCAGGGGACATTGATAGCAGAAGGTCCACTAGTGGATATAGTTTCATGATGAATGGTGGTGCAGTTAGCTGGATGAGCAAGCGATAGGCTGTAGTCGCTTTATCCACTATAGAGGCTAAGTATATGTAGCAACTCATGCCTGCAAGGAAGCCATTTGGCTTAGGATATTATGCTCTGATATTGGTTTTGATGCAAGGAAGATTATTGTTTGTTGTGACAATCAAAGTGCCATTTGTCTGGCGAAAAATCCTACTTTCCATGCCAGGATGAAACATATTGATGTGCAGTACCATTTTTTATGAGATATGGTGGAGGATGGAAAGGTTTGTTTGGAAAAGGTGGATACTCTGAAGAATTTTTTTGATGCTTTAACAAAGCCAGTGAGCATGAATAAGTTCAGATGGTGCAAACATTCAATGGGCCTTGTGGTCCAGAATGTTCAATGACTTTAGGTATTGAAAAGGGTTCAATGAGTTCTTCGTCAAGTGGGAGATTATTGAGAATGTGTGTCTCAAACTCACTAGTATAACCCTGGTTCTATCACCAAGCAGCAAAGAATTCGTAAGTGTTAATTTTATGCTTGTACCTCTATATCGCAGGTATCTTCTTGTTGAGGAGTGGTAGAGCGGTTATTGTTGTACTGTAGGATCGTCTCAGCTATCGAGTGGTAGTGCAGTGGATACCACTATACCATGGGTGTCTTTACACTAGGGTGTGGTAGCGCAGTTACCGCCATACTGCAGGAGGTCACAGGATGTGTAGCGGTAGTGCAGTGTATACAGCCATACTGCAGAGGCCTGTCAACAATCTAGCGGTAGTTGGGTTACCACCATACCTTAGAAGCCCTTGACCTGTTTGGAGGTAGCGCAGTTACCACCACCCCACGAGAGTCTATTGTTTGTGCAATGGTAGCACGGTGTAAGGTGAAGACCATAGACTTGTTGAATTGTTGAGGTGTAAGCCATTAAGTGGAGGATGCTGCTAAATTTTAAGGTGGTTGTTTGAATGCCTGGGAAGTTCGACAGATTCTCTACAGAGGAAGTTGAACTAAATCGATTGTACAAAGAATGTTTTGATTCATGGTTTTTGCTATACATAGTTAGTAGCATACTATAACCGTGAAGGGTTTAGAGAGTTCGATGGTTGGATGATTGAATGATTTGTATGTTGTTTTGAGAGCATTGTAACAGTTTTGTTCTGTACGAGATTGATCAAGGAAATGTTGATACTGTAATATTGACATCTGGAAGGAGAGTCTTTAACTTGTATGTAATTTTCATTATTGTAATACAATTGATTTTCTTTGGTGTGGTTGGTTTTTTCTCCCGTAAAGGTTTTCCCACGTAAATCTGGTGTCAATTGTGTTTGTGTTTATTTCTCTATTCTGTTATTCCTTTCATGTGTATCTTAATGAACTCTAATTGTAAAATTTAAAGACAAATCTGCATTATTCTCTAAGTTTTGACATTAGGAAAGTTTGTTCCGCATCCATAGGCTTTCCTTACAACATTTACCCATAGGACTTCCCAATTTACAATCCTAGGAGATACCCTATATCATCGCAGTCTAGATGGTATGCTACTCTGATTTCTTAATGCAGAAGAAACACAAATAGCCTTACAAGAGGTACATGAAGGTGTTTGTGGGTCCCACTCTAGTGGACCTAACCTAGTCCAAAAAACTGTTCAAAATAGGATACTATTGGCCCTCCATGGAACAAGAGTGTATTCAATATTCTAGAAAGTATAGTCTATGCCAATAGCACAGTGACCTTGTTCATGCACTAGCATAGGATTTGATACCCATCACAATACCATGGCCTTTCTCGCAATTGGGATTAGATCCAGTAGGTAAGATTTCTCCTACTTCCTCTAACGGGCACAAGTTCATTATCATAGCAAAAGAGTATTTCACTAAATGGATAGAAGCAATTCCATTGACCTACATCACTAGAAAATAGATATCAAAGTTCATTCTAAATTTTCTGATTTGTAGGTATGGAATTCCCCAAATGATCATAACGGACAATGGAACCCCATTCAAAAATTAGGATTTCCAAGAACTTTGTTCCAAATTCTCTATCCAACATAGATTCTCCACGCCCTATTATCCCCAAGGAAATGGTTAGGCCGAAGCATCGAACAAAACCATTCTAAAAATAATAAAGAAGACCCTTAATGAAGCCAACCATGATTACAATTTGTAGCTAAACCCAACCCTTTGGGCTTATCGAACCAACATCTGAACACCTATAGGTGCCACACCTTTCCCCTTGGTCTACAGATCAAAATTTTTCTTACCTATCAAGGTTGAAATTCCCTCATTGTGAATCTCACTAAAAGGCATGGTCAACAATGAAGAATATCAGGTATCAGGCATGGTCAACAATGAAGAATATCAGGTATCCAAGTTAAATGAATTGGAGCTCCTAGATGAAAGGCATTTGAGTGTGTTAAACTGTCTACCAGTTTTTTAGAATCAGCTCAAACAAAGATGACAAAAGGATCAGGGACATAAACTTTCAAGTTGGTGACTTGATCCTCAAAGAGAATCAGAAGGTACAACTGAATCAAGATGGCAAAGGCAAGTTTGAACCCAATTGGTTAGACTCATTTATCATCATAGCAAGCTACAGTTTTGGAGCTTATCATTTGGCTAATCCTGAAGGAGAACCCTTAGTTGAACCGCTAGACAATAGCCACCTCAAAATATTCTACACTTGAAGCACATCATAATACCCCAAGAAAAAGGGTAAAATCCAAAAAAAAATCAAAAACATCAAAAAAGCAAGAAAAATAGTAAAGAGAAATAAAATGTTATTTTAGTGAAAACCACTTTGCGGCGCTTCTAGAACAAGTACTATAGTAAGAACTTGGAAAATAGGCACTATGTTTGAATAATACTTGCATCATTATCTATCGATACTATCTAAAGCATTCACCCATTCATTCCATAACAAAGCAGATGTCCAACCATGGCTTGTTATTGATTTAGGAAAGTATTCTCATCTCCAACTAAGGGAAACTTCCTAAAGTTGGTCATGGATTAGAGCTTTGAGTTTCCTATCATAGTCAAAACAACAAAATAAAAAACATCTAGAAAACAACAACATTGGATTATTCCTTCACTCAACATTCTAAGATATCAATATTTAATTGAACCCATGGCTAGTTCAAGTAGATTTCCCACAACATATCCTCTAGAAAAAGAAGTGGAATATCAATCCAAGTTATCAATGCTGTTTGAAATCCAAAAATAGATATGCTTTGAGTCAAACCACTCGAACTACATGGTCTCTATGTGTACAATGTAGGCAAGGCTTATCTCTAATCAACCCCTAAGGCCTTAGGTCGCTCCCCTTAGGTTTTTATCATGCTTTATTTCAACTGTCAAAAAATCCAAAATCTAAAAGCATTCACAAAATAGAAAATATCAAAAACATTCAAACCAAGTGAACTACAAGCCTCTGCATGTACAACGTAGGCAAGGCTTACCTTTCATGATCCCCCAAGGCCCTAGGTTAGTCCTCTGAAGAAAACAAAAACTACATCATAAAACTCATAAAATCAAAAAGATCCTAACCCCATCATCAAAATCTGCGATAAAATTTTCACCCACAATAAACAAATCATCATACTCACCCTTTGATAAAATAAACAAACAAACAAAGAAAACATCGAAAGTTAGAACTTTCAAGCAAAACAATCACAAAGATTTGATCACAAAATAGAAGAAAACAAGGCTAAAGTGTTAACTACTTATCTTTTGAATATTCACCAACAACATCCTAAAATATTCCTTAATGGATCCATTCCTATGATAGACATGATCAACAAAGGATAATAACCTAAAACCTCAAAATGGATATGACAAGTCATACTGCAACTTTGTTTTTATCTTTTTTATAGTCCTATCTTTATGATTTATTTTATTGACTCATTCGCAGGATCTCTTCAAGAATTCCATTATGATTTAGAGAAAAAGGGATGGGGGAAATTGAGCGTCATTTTGGTTTGTTGTTTATAAGATGTATTTGTGTTACTACCATGGTGAATACTTGCTTTATTGAGTGTATGGAAGTTGTTTTACGAAAATGTGTAGTAGTTACATATTAGGTATTTTATACCTCTTTGTGTAACTGGTCTGAAAATTTTTAACACAACCCAACCATATATTTTAAACAAAGTTTATGTATGTCTGGTATGAACAAGAATATCCTTTGTATGTTGAGTTAAATTCCACGCGATGGATACCTTGGTGTATCGTATTTTTTTTCTATGTCAAATAGGATTGTTAAAAATGTGAAGTCTCCAAGCAAAGTGAAAGCAATACTCAACAACTAACAACATCAAATTTCTATCTATCATCAAATATATCTTCTAACTAACATCCATCCTACATCACAATATCATTAGTACCATATTCATCCTACATCCACAATGTCATCAATACATATCATGATGATAATAAAGCAATGAAAACATCATGTATCGTGTATAAGGAATACATCTATCATATATCAACATCATCATATACATCATAAAACATCATATGATATAAAATATGATCAATCCATCCATCCACATCATATGCATGCATCAGAAAAGTACAAAAATAGGTATACACGTACATCATCATACATCATCATCCATAAAGCATCACATAAATACACAATGAAGCTGAATCGAAGCATGTATATCTCATATATATCAACATCAAAAAAAGGAGAATGCCATGGTACATCATCATGAAAACAAGTGTGATAGGATAATACAAAAAATATACATATATACAAGGCCTTAGCTGGGCTGATGAGTATATATACAAAATCATGTCTATAATATAATTCTTTGAATAACAATATCATAAAGATCAAGAAGAAATATGCCACTATCTGGCCAGAGGAGGACTCTAAAGACCAGCGCATCACGACCAAGTTGTCTAATCGAGTGTCCACCTAACTTAGCCCCTATCGCAACACTGGGCTCTCCAAATCATGGACGTCACTGTGCTCTACCAACAGAGGCCTCATACAAAGTCTGATAATATGTCGACATCTATAACAACCGATATCACTCAGCTCATAGACTATCCAACTCTATCCTAAGACTGTCCCTCTTAGTGGTAATAGTCTGCAACTGTGTCTCTACAACTAGAGGGCACCCGATCTATGTATCTCTCTCCATCCTGAAGCCCTTTGTCTCCTGCCGAGATGTGTCTCGCTCTATAGTGAGAGTGGCAATATATTCCTCCACAATTTGTCACCGCAATATCTTGACATCCCTCATGGCCATAATCTGTAATAACTATGCACCTCCATCCCCAGGTGGTGGAGGGAGACTTAAAACCTATCCCTTATCCTATATCTGATCACCTGGTCACCGTCCTGTCGAGCCCTACCAAGCTACTTTGCAAAGATCTTGATGCGTTGTCTTTCTCTACGGCGACCTGTGATGCCTTCCCTACCCACTGTAGGATCATCGCCAAGATCTATGAATCTCAAAGGAAGGTGTCCTGCCCACCACTGATCATAATCGGGAGTAGTACTTAGATCCGCTAAGCTCATTGACCAACCCCGTCCAACTAGGGAAAGAGCTCTAAACATAGCAACAACAACATCTCAATCAACCTACAAACCCAAGACACAGACCTCTCTAGTGGTGCAAACAAACCGAGCCTCATAAGCATTTGGAAATCGACCCTATCTATCTCCAAACTACCTATAAACCTTGTCAGGAAGATATCTCTCCAAAAGAGAGTGTGCGCAACTAATCAACCATCTAGTTTGTCTGTAGTATACCAACTTCTCCTAATCATTACACCACACCTCACAATCCAAATATGGTCTCCATACAAAACCTGGCATGTCATCAAATACCTAGCACCAGTAGGAAAGTTGTCCAAGCAATGTATAATACAGAAAATCTCCATAATGATAAGAGTATGGATCTTCAACAGTACGATCCAGTATACCATCTAGCCGAATCACTAAGATGTGCTACCAGGCCCATACATGAAGAAGAGAAACACCAGTGAAAATAGATTTCCCACCCTGATATGTAATCTCATGCATATCTCTGTATAGGTGGGCAAGAAGATATGGACCCCATGCATATCTGATCTCATGCTTGAACATCTACTCGATGCATATACCCCAACCCATAGGAAACTGTTAGCCCCGCCTATCAAGAACAACAAGTCCTCACACCAAACCACAGAGAATAAGTGAAACAGGATCAACACTACCAATAAAATCTGATAAATCAATCTCTGATTGTCGAACCTCCAGATGTCTCACACCAAGAACGCAACACATAGCACAGGTGCCCCGCCAAACAGAGTATGTAACGAGCTCTCCATGAATGGGTATGCAGAGGATCCTCCACACATCCTCAAGAGTGATGGTGGCATCCCCAGTAGGTAAATGAAATGAAGAGGTCTCCGAGTGCCACCTCTCCATAAGTGCAGTCATCATCGCGCTATGACATCTGATGGTGGGCATGTAACAAATGTGTCGCAATCCAACATCATCTAAGAAATCTCACTCTAAAACATCAAAACCCATGATCAAATCAAATAGATCTCGTGGTTGTTGCTCCCTTGACTAGAGTGGATTAAGGACCACCTACAATCATTCAACCCACAATGTTAAGGATTCACTCTAAAAATGCAAAGAACGAACCTCAAAACAATGAGCAAATTGACTTAGGGTTCTAAAAAGTCAAAAGCAAAAGTTCATTTTTAAAAGTGAGAATTTTTATCAAAATAAATAACTTAAAGCAAAAACGATGAAATTATTGTCAAAAGCAATGAAAATTTGCAAGAGTACAAGTTTCAAAAGCGAAAAAGTTTGGAAAAGGCACAAAATTATAAGGGCGAGTAGAATGAGGGAAAGCAAATGAAAGCGCAAAAATAGAGCAAGTGCAAAAACCAAATGTGCAAAATTAAGTCAAAAGCACAAAATAAAAGCAAGTGCAGAAGAACATAGCAAAAGCGACCTATTTAAAAAAGAAAAAGTGCTAAAACCGACTCAAAAGTGTCAAATTCCTAAATCTAGCACTATTGACTAGTTGGACTTTGTGCATTAATTACGAAAACATGGAAATATGAAAATGAAAATCGAAAGGGTATATATCGAGGCATTGACACTTGTAGGCCGTTCAAACTCTCGAATTGTATCCACGTAATGTGAGGCTCCCTGAATCCTCGCCATAGCTCCTCGACAACTACAAAATTGAGAAAACCTGAGGCGGGAATTCTCTATAGGCTCAAAGTGCAAATGAGGTAATTAGAAACCTAATTACCTATTTTAACCCCCCAAAACCCTAATTTTTTCTTAAGAAACCTTCCTAGGTTAAAATTAGGACCTCTCGGGAACATTTGAACAAGCAAAAAAAGACCTATAGACTTAATTTTTTGTCCTCTACACATTGGAACTGAGATAACATAGTGTTGCGAGCCAAATCTCAAAATTGAAATTTATCTGCCAACCTCTCGAGGGGGTAGCCTAGAGTCCTACTATCATTCCACTAATTTTTGAGGCACAACAAGGCATATAAAAATTTTCAAAACTTGATTGTAACATCAAATCTTTGAAAAAAAACAACCAATACTTTGTCTCAAAGAGGGGCAAAATGTAGACATGTAAAATTGACCTAACACTTATCACACACCCTAAATAACATTTTCGCATCATCGGCATCATTATCATCAAATATCACTACATTTCACATCAAAAGTATTAGAAACTCTAAATTCCTCTATTAATTGAATAATACAAGATTATTTAATTAATTCACTTTTTCACCATTTTTTATGAATTAAATAAATTTCATTTAATAAAGTCCTGAAACCCTAGTTTATGATATTAATTGAATAATATGACATTATTTAATTAATTCACTTTTTCATTAATTTTGACCAAATAAATAAATTTCATTTATTTAATAAAGTCTTAACCTAAATTTATTCCTCCTGATTAATTAAATAACATCAATTATTTAATTGTGTCGCTAATTCACTTTATTCCCCTAAGTCAATTAAACTATTAAAACATAATAGTTTAACTATATCACTTTCCCTCCAAAATTTGAGTAAATAAACTATTCAAAATATCATCAAAAATCAAATCAAACAAATGCAACTTTGTTTGCAAAAGTCAAACTTGATTTGCACGTTCAACACCAAAAATAATTAATTAGATCAATTAAATAATTATCCTCACCCACTTTCTTGATTGAGAAAATTACAAATCATTGATTGCTCAATCTATTTCCTGACCAATCAATCTATTTCCTAACTGATCAATCTATTTCCTGACCGATCAATCTATTCTTCAATCACACTAATTACGTAATCAATTTGCACAGATTATGCCATCTAAATCCTCTCAACATCTTTCGACCGTCGATCAAGATATTCTACTATGCAATCTGGATTGTCCCTTTCAAATCATAAATTCTATATAACAAACCTCTTTCCTCACAAAAAAGGATTAGAGAATCAGTACAGTTTATGCAATGAAGTAATGCCAAGATCCTAATCGACATTGACAAAGCTTCAACCAATATCTTCAATCAAACACAGGCATGTTCTTCGAGCTTTCACACGCAATCATGGAGACTTCACAATTTGATATCAACAACCCAACATCTTCACGAATACATCCGACACGGGATGGTAAAGCTAAATTGTGTTATTGAATTCATTGTTATTGTATTCTTGCAATTACTTTCTTGATTTCTTTAATTTTGTAGTTTCATTTTGTGAGCGAAGGAATGAATCTTGATCATTATTTTGGATTAGATTAGTTTCTATTCATTGTTTTGATCTTATTTATACTTGTGGATTTCCTCCTCACACATTCCAACAACTTGAAATGGACCAACACAATATATGCACTAGGAACTCTTAAGTAGCCATTCATAATCTATAGCTAAGAAGCACACAATACTGGAAGTAAATTGCTTGAAAGGAAATAAAGAAAATGTTGAACATCAACCAACAACTATGCTGAAATGAAATGCATAACATGAATAAAAGATCTGAGCAACAAACATGAAACTACTATGTCTGCAGGAATAGACACAGAATGGACTTCTAGTGGTTGCAGGAACAATCGGTGCCAGATTTCTAACTAAGTACTAAACAACAAGTAATACTAAACTAATGCTAAACTAATAAAATGGCTAAACTAATAAAATGGATTACTCACCAAGTGGGCCCCCTTGGATAAGTATCCTCTAGACTAACAAGAACTCAGATGCTCAAACTCAGAACTTTATTTCATTCACTGTAAATCATGAATACAAAGAGTAATGCATCAAAACTGGAGTACAATATCAAATCATGTAACCTCTTCCTTTATTCTCACTAATAAACTGACTAACAAGGAGGAAGGAGCATCAAATTATTATTTATGCTAACAGCTAAACAAGGCAGTCAACTCCACGACTGGGAGGACGCCAATTAGGGAAAGCAAGGAAAGTGGAGCGATGGTGGTTATGCATGCATGGAATCTGGTCAGATGCAGACTCAGCACAACAGTAACACCTGTGCATGCTTGAACATTAAAGTCCACTACAACAAGGCAGTTATGCTCGGCTGCATGGAGAATCTTTTGTTGCCAATCTTCTTTGACTTGGAGCGATTCCTTTGTTGGGCGTTATGGTGCATGCTCAGCTGGCAGTGTCTTCCTCAACTTAGCATATTAAATCTGCATGGCAAGGTCAATATGCATAATAACTACACATCTAGAACCACCTTAAGAAACATTCAATAACCACATGAAAAATCAATATAGATAGTTTACATATTATACCAAATATCATTAAATTTTGCAGAGATAGGATAATATCAAACGTCAATTGTTTGAGGGAAACATTATGCCAATATCAACACTTAAGCATTAAAGTCTATGACATCTATGAGCAAATAGGCTATAGATTCTCCCCAAAACTAGACCAAAAACTAGGTTCATCAATGGTGACATCAATGAAAACAAAAAATTGTAAGGTCGGTCTTCTTCATTTTTCCAATGGTATGACTTTCCTATCAATCACCTTTAGGGGCTCACCTCGTGGACAACGGATTTCACTAGTTTGTGTGAGTATATTCTGTTTGCATAGTGGATAGTGGGTTTCCACTTGTGATCATTTTTGGACAAACAACTAAGGCTTGATCCATACCTATTGGACAAATAGTTGAGGCTTGATCCACCCCTTTCTATCTTCTTTTTAATTTTGGCATTGTATGCTTGTGTGTCTTGTCTTGCTACTGCATATTTAACATAGGCATGTGTCTCTTTGTGCCTTTCTTGGTTTGTCATGAGATCTTATATCTTGGGGGCTTGATGATCCTCCTTGACCTTTGTTGTCTTATCTTTCCAGCAGTTGTACAATTAGACCTCTCTTGATGCTTATTTTTCTACTTTAGTGTGAGTTTAAGCATAGATCTCATCCTCTCACTAAAGTGGGGGCTAAATGTAGTGTTAGAAAATGTACTCTTTTACATTTTCACACTATGTTTGGGTCCCCTAATTAATTGGACTTAATTAAGCCTCTAATTGGCCCAATTATGCATTTAAAATCCTAATTAATCTTGTTTTCTGAAAAGAAAACTCGTATTAAACAATTGCAAACATTAATTAAATTGCCTTGGAATTGGAGTGTCCTGGATTTAGGTCCTCCTTAAGTTTAGAACCCCAATTTTTAATATGTTTTTGGCAACATTTTTATGATTCAAATTCAATTTGCAATTGTCGGCCTTTGATGTTTAATTTTTTGGAAATTAGAAAATTACCTATAAATACAAGGTCTTTTTTTCAATTCAAAACCTAGAAGGAATCTAAAGATATATGCAAGCATTCCTAAAGCTAAGATTATTGTCAAAGGTGTTCAAGAGAAGATTTCTTAGTCATTTGTTGCAGCATTCAAGATCTCAAGCATCATGTCAAAGTTATCTTCATTCATGATGTTTTTGGAGCAAACATTGTGATGTAGGTTTCAAGCACTCAAGTCATGATTCAATCTATCAAATCAAGCATTCAATCAAGCCATTTCATGCAAGATCAAGACCTTTGAGAGATGTGTTAGAATTTAGTCCTCCAAGGATAGCCATTAAAGGGTCTGGTGAGTTGCAACAAACTAGTGTGCAGTCATCATTCCTTCCATTCATATTTCATTTCATTTCAAGGTTTAATTACCAAAATGGGGTTTGACCAAGGCAAACCCCATTCACCAAAAACAAACAACTTTTCCCTCTCTTTGTGTTTGTAGATCTTAGGTTGAAGAAGGATTGAAAATTGATAAAAAGTGCAATTTTACAAAGTTTTCAAGCCACGAAAACTCGCTTGGAGAATTTAATTTTGACTTTCCAACTATGAGATCTGGAGGAATCGGGAGTGTAGATCCAAGAGCAAAGGATTGTCAAAACAACTTTTGAATCCCTAAAGCAAGACCCATTCACCCTAGGGTGAATCTGTCCCAGCAGGACACTCAGCGGAGACTTGAGGTGACAGGTGCATAAATTCTTACTCGTCTCAGATCTGTCATCCAAGTTTGTTGATTCTGATAGTTTAAGGTTAAACAAATTGATGATTTACATTGCATAATTGGATTCATTTAGTATTTTTCATTTATCTCCCAAAAGTGCATTTCAGGTTGATTTACCTCGTCCTCAATCATAAGGAAAACAACAAGATCCCCATTAAGGTTGACTCACCTAAGGGTTGAAAGTCAATCTTATCCTAGGGGGTCTCTTTTTCCTAATGAAATAGGGAAGATAGGTGCATACCTCATCCATTTTGGGGAAACCCTATTTTCCCCTTCATTTCAAAAATGAAACTTAAGTGATTCTTTGACACACAAGCTCAAAAGGTTAGGTTGGTTTATAGATCAAGAGAGCCAATTATTGAGCAATAATAGCATTCATAAGACACAAATTAAAGACTAGCAAGAAGCTAAACAAGTCATCGTACAAATAGAAAAATAAGTAACATCCCAATGCGAGGGTTTAGGATTTAAGGTTTAAATGAATAAAACCTAACTAAACATGCACAAAAAAACCCTAAAATTTTGCAAGTCTCAACATATTCCATCTCAATAAAATCGACTTCCAAAAAGAAGGTTTTGTAGTGGTCATATTTTCATGCATTCATTCTATTTCAAACTCTCTTGAACTCGATTTGAGGTTATGTTTGACTTTGAATATACCTAGGTTATAGTATTTCTTTAATCTTCTTTTTGTTTTATTATGGATCTTGCTTATACACTTGGCTTATATCATTTGGTGGCTAGAGAAAGGCATAATTTTCACATGGGGAGAAAATATCCTTGTGCAAGTAAAAGGATTTATAGATACCTCATAGACTTAGATCAAAGATGGCGAACAAGTGAATTTTAGGGTGAAGGAGAGAATTCTTAGTAAGGATGACCTTTTGAAGGTGAAAACCTATCAACTATCTTCAACATCCACTTATCCATATCCTTATCCTTATCCATCTCCATCCAAAAAATTAAAAAATGGAAAAAAATAGCTAAGAGAAAAATTCACCCAATGGTGAAAACCTCGTAAAGAGATGCCTTGGGCAAGAACCATGATGAAATATGAAAAATATGCATTGTGTGTAAATCCCTCATTCATTTTGTCTCTACACTTAGGGCCAAGTTCATTTTAAGCATCCCCATCCTTCATTTGCTCCATCCAACCTACCTCTCTTATCCACTATATCTTATCCATTTCAATCTCTTCATCCTCCTATAGATCTTGACAAAGTAAGGGGCTAATATTTATACATGCTTTAGATGTACCTCTTGGCACATATTCTCCCATAATACTCCAACTCTCTATCCACATATCCTTCCATCCTTCCTTCCATTCCAATCCATCCATCTTATCCACACACCTTCATGTTTGTTATACTCTCATCATCCTATCCTAAGCATCCTAGTGCCTCATCATACATGACATATCTAGAATGGGGCATCTTATTCCTTTGCAACATATTCTATTGAGATTGCATCCACACTTTCCCTCCATAAAACAATAATTCCCTTCATCCCCTTTCTAAAATCATCATCTCTTCCTCCCATAATCCTTCCATCTCCCAATCCTTCTCTTCCCACCCCCCATCTTGCATCAATCCTTCCATCTCCCAATCCTTCTCTTCCCATCCCCCATCTCGCATCAATCCTTCCATCTCCCAATTCTTATCTTCCATATTCCCTCATCCCACAATCCTTGCATCTCCCAATCCTATATTCCTATCCCCTCATCCCATTTACATTGCTTAATCTTTATCTCCCTATCCTACATCCATCAATCCATCCTACCACTTCATCCTCCCATCCCATCATCCCTTGTCATTAATATCTAGCAATAGGCTACCCCCATGAAATAAAATACCATCAATCCCATCAATCCATCGCTACCATGTAATCCAAATGCTCCTAGCAATCCAAAATTTTAAGTGAATCATAATCCATGCAATTTGGCTATGCAATCTACACAAATCATCTAATCACATCCATGGTCTTGTTCCTAGCCTTGCTACAAGCCATGATCCAAAACCAATCATCATTGATATGTATCCTTCTCGATCCTTGTGTTTTTTCAGGATACATCGTTCCCACATCAACAACACTCCATCCATCATCAATCAATCTTGGCTTTTCAACTTGACTAGGGCAACATAATGTTTGTCTTTAAATCATTTTGTGCATTCTTTCTTTCTTTTTTGTGTGCATTATCATTTTTCTTGCATTTATATAGATCCTCATAACCTACTTGTCATAGTAGTATCATGGTCTTCCATATCATAGTGTTGTATGGCATATGGTTGCTTGTGACTTACCTTTTCTATGCATGGGACACATTTCCACCCTAGTTTGTTATACCTTGGTGCATAACATCTTTTTCTATATCAAATAAACAATGCTCAACCCAATGCAACATAATGATCATTTCATCCATCCCTCTTTTTCCTTCCATCATCTCTATATCTTCTCATTATCTATCCCTTCCCCCCTTCCATCCATATCTTGTAGCCTCTTCTCCTATCTACCTTGCATCCTCTTATCTATTTTGAGAGCACACCCATGTCCCCCTAACCTGCATGTCCTCTCAAGGGGGAATCCTCATCCTCATCCTCACTCTCATCATCTTTATGCCTAATTGCTCCTCCTTCGAATTACTAAGGCATCTTCTCTAATCTAACCATTTTCCTCCAAGTGCTTTGTCTTAATCTTCTTTTAAATGATGCTACTTTGTAACACCATCTCAAAAAGGGCACAATTTAGACACCTAAAATTGACACCTTACATCATCACTTGAATATTTCCTCTATAATTGATCAAATATAACCATTATTATTCAATTATCTCATTTTAATCCAAAGAATATTTAGGCAGCCAAAGAATATTTAAGCATGTAAAAGGTACTATCAATTTTGGCAATCATTATTATGCTTCTAAAATGTTTGTAACTTGTAATTTTTAATTATTCTATAACAAGTCATTTAAGAAAGATAATTTATAAGTTAATACACAACAAAATATTTAGCAATTTTGATCACCTAGTAGCTTACTAGTAAAAATTTTATGTTTGGTGTAAGTTATCTTTTGTACTAAATATTAAATGGTGTAAGTATTTTTATTTGTGTTGCCACAATTGTTTTCCAATCGGTTCAAGGAATAGTGAGGTTAGATTCAAAATATTCAATTTGTATCCAAGCAACTTAATTCAAATCTTTTTGGTTTCCCAAACTTCTACCCATGGAGATTACTTTGGTTGTGAACTCATGTTTATTATGCAATTCTTTTAGAAGAGAGGTTGCCTAAACTTTTTGCAAGAGTAATAGAAAAAAATAGAGCTCCAAAAACCATATAAGCTATAATATGTAAATATTTGTAAGCCCCCATGTTACACATTCATTCTATACAAACTATTTTTATCATATGTGCTTCTAGAGATTTATCCCACTACCAAATCTAATTGCACTCACCACATTTAATTTGCAATCCCTCTAAGTCACCACAAATCCCTAATAAATGGAACTTTGGATACTTCACATTTGTGAACTAATGAGCTTTCTAAAATATTTTCTTTCCTTTTTCATTGTGTATGGTCAAATAACAAAAAAATATCTTGATATGGGCTGAAAGCTCCTATTCCAGGGGTCTACTTATATTTATTAAGATCTTTCCTTTAAAAATAACTACAAATTCAAAATGATGTTAAGACCCATTAATCCTAACTCTTTTCATATTGAATAAAAACTTTGGACAAATAACTTTATAGGTCACCCTTTGAACAATTAAGAATAATACCATATACTAATAAATAAAAGCCACAGACTATTGTATAAACATTGTATAAACATCCATGAATTATATCTATAAAATCAAATATTATTTACTGTATTTCCACTTCAAATTTTTTCTTTTGTTTTTTTGACAAATTTATTATACGAAAATCATCACAAGTGAACACAAAATTATACACCAAAATTAGAAACAGTTTTATCCCATCCCAAAACAAATGATTGACATTCAAAATATTGCTTCCTGCTGATCCTTCTTTCGTCCCTATTTTCTGACAACTGAACCTAGGGCAATGTCACATACCATGAGCAATGCCCCTAATTTATTATCTTCCAAAAGCAGCAAAAGAAACAGGCAGCTTGAGTGATGCTCAAGGATGCTATTCAACTAAACTATGTTGCTCAGAGCTTTTGACCATTCCTCAGACTCGGGACGAATGAATAGAGATCCTAGTGACTAGCTAATATCAATAAAAGTACTCAATATTTCAATGCATATAGCCAAGGAGCATTTTAGAACTGTCTTTGGCACATAAGCACATATGTTTTTTCTGGCAAAGTTCACCCATATTTCAAAATATGAATAGCCATGTGTTTGGTGGAAAAAAGTTAATTGAGATTGATGAATCAATATGTACTAAAGGAACAATTAAATTTTATATACTGACAACTTATTTTGAAATGATTGGACGAAGAACCAATGAAACCTGTATGCAGTAATGCCAAAAGTACATTATAAGACTTCTTGCAGAAAAAACCCATGTCTTCTTTACAGGGAAGGAAGTCCCTCCAAGCAATATCTTTATGTCAAAATAAGACTTCCTTGAAGAAAAAACCCATGTATTCTATGATGTCAATATATATGTAGAACAAGTTTATGGTAGAAAATTGTGTTGAGAAGATCAAACATAATTTTTTTTATTAGAGCGTTCTACAATTATAATGGATTATAAGAACATTGTATTCTTTATTGTTCATGAGAATAACATTACTTTCTGTTTTCTTTACAGTGAAGGAAATCCTTCCAAACAATATCCTTAGATACTAATATATGTAAAACAAGTTCTTAATAAAAATCTGTTTGATACAAAAACTTAAAACATAATTTTTTACCAAAACTTTGTTATTTTCTAATATATATGTATCAAGATTACTTTTCTAGTCAATAGTCCAAGTTCTCTTGACAAATGCAATAAATTGAAATTGATTTTGAAATAAGATGAAGTAGAAGTTAAATGAGAAGATTGAATTCAATATAAGTACAAATATATATGTATCAAGATCTTTCCTAATTAATAGTCCTAGTTCACTTGACAAATGCAATAAATTAGAATTGATTTTGGAATAAGATGAAATAGAAATTAAATGAGAAGATTGAATTCAAAATAAGTACAAATACAAGACTTATGATAAAATAGGAGACAAAATCTGAACCCCTATTGATTTATCAAATGCGAATCCCATCTTAGGGGGAGTAGAAATATGATTTTGTTTATACAAAGGCATTTCCGTATAGCTACTACCAGAGCTCTTTCGAAGGATAAGGGCTTGAAGCAGGAAAAACTTCTTTCTGCAAATTAAGAAGGTGGAATTGAAACTTTCTGAAGTTCGACTACGTATTCCAGGGTAGCTTCTGGTGGTATCAAAATATCGCCATCCAAATCTGCACCTGTCTTCCCATATCCAAGTTCAGGGGGGACTACAGCTCTTCTTTTTCCACCATTTTTCATTGTTTTTATAACATACTCAAGCCCCTCACATATACCTTTAGTATAAGGCCTGATACCAAACAGAAAGGCCAGAGAGCTCTTGCGGCCTGAGAATGTGTCCACAAACACATATCCAGTGCTTTTAACTTTCCCTTGCAAACTGATCACAACCAAATCTCCAGTTCTGGGTGAAGGACCTCCACCTATACGGAGATCCACATATTTGATCCCATTAGGAAGTATCACTTCTTGGGTGCTCTCCACATCTCTGAAAGTTGATAAAACAGTTGTCAGTGGTGCATTAAATTCAAACCCTTGTAATGTAGCCACACTTTTTTTTGGAAGCACTGGTTTACATTTCCAGCTAAAGGGAATTGTTTTAAGCCAACCTAATGGAGGAATTTCGTGCCTAGATATGTGTTTCCTTAACCATCACATCCTCTAATGATCCCTCTTGAATAGGTATAGTGACATTGAGAAATTTCTACCAGTTAAAACATAACATTGGATAAAAACCAATGAACCGGACCTGAAGGTGATTGCAAAATTTGGGGACCAATGTGTCAATTCTTGTCACCCAATGCATATATAAAATTAAAAGCATACGCAGCTTTAGGCCACTTCACAGTACTACGAAAATTTAGGGCAAATTCAAGTAATGTTCTGTAAAGCAATTTTTCTGTGAAATCCACTAGTTTACTACTGTTAAATCAAACGCCTTGGAACAGGGCATACTTTGTACTGACCAGGTTGAAACAAACTGATTACACTCAAGCAGATTCTTATCGATTCAGCTGCTCTAAGGAATGATTAGGCAGAAATGAATTGGGTGTAATTTAATTCAAAATGTACTCTGCAGCATTCATTGGACAAAATTCACTGCCCTTTGTGTTGATCTTATTTTGATTTTTTTATTTTTCAGCTGCTGATACTCAATGCACAAATGTGAACGCATGCTTACTAGCTGTCGAGGAAACTACTGGGCTAGTGGAGGAGCTATTCAATAGGGGACGCCCGCTAGTTGGCTGCGCCCATGACGGTTGGAAAGCGATTTGGCGGCCTGGGGATTGGACCTAATTGCAGTCTGAATCTTCGCATGCCTAGTGAAATCCTAATAGTCTCACCTCAAGAGAGTTATACGGGCCAGATTGTCCTCTGGGTAATATATTATAGGTCTTATGGTTATCTAATAATTGACCCTACAAGTCTTGTGTTCATAGCTTAAAAACATGGGCCAGTAGCATTTTAAAATTTACAATGTGTTGTCTCTCAATTTGGAAAACAAATTGAGATGAAATTCAAAGATAAGAAATGGAAGTACCTGATATTTTGTTGCTCCTGAGAAACCTCAAGGCGGGTTTTAATTTGCTCAGAGACGACACCAAAAGCTAGAAGGCCGAACCAGGCGAGGCCTGCACCGAGGCCGAACCTCCTTGTTAAAGAAGAGGCAATCAAGTCTGTGGAGTCTGCTTGCATTCTTTGTCTACTCTCTTTCTTCTCGCCATTGTTACTAACCTTCTCTTGCTGTTGCTGCTCTGATTGGGATTGAGATTGATTTCCCGGTGCGCAACATTTGGGGGATGTGAATTTGACAAGAGCTGCATTGTGGTAAGAAATGGGTTGTCCCAATCTCCGTGGCCTTGAATGAGAACGAAAGGCCTGGGGAGGATTTAAGTGCATAAGGGTAGCCATCACATATCAATATAATCTCACATATCAATATAATCTATCTTGTTTATCTCACATCCATTGCTAAGGTACAGTCCATGAGGGAGTTCCTTTTATTCCATGCATCGTGGTCACATTAATCCCTTTTAACTTTAATTCAATTAGATTTTTAAATAATAAAATTCTAGATTAAAGAATTTTTTTACAACAAAGGGTTAAGAGATCTAAGCAACTTAGAGAAATTTTACAATTTACTTTTGAAATGATAAAGAGAACTCAGGTTTTTCTTTATAAAATATTTAGTAGTATTAAAAAGTCTTTGGTTTATTAGAGAAGTTGAATAGTTTTTGAATGAGTCTATAGGGATTAAGTCTTGTTGAATATAAGGTCTCTAACATCATAATAGATAAGGTTGGGATCGTATCCTAGGTGACTTTGGCATAATGGTTTGGTCCATAACAGAGATATTAGGTTAGGCATGTGCTTCCCTGTCAAATTGAGAAAACAATCTAGGTTTAACCTAAAACTCTCCAACAAAAAATATATATATTTAATAATGACTTGTTTTTTTTTTGCAATATTATAAGTTAAAAATTGTATAATGTATAGTTTTAAAATGACTTACAACTTTGTTGTAAAGGTGTACCATTATGTTAGAGATATTGATATGCAAGGAAAATTAGATGTCCTAGCTTCCACATATAACTTATAAAGATAAAATTAGGACAACCACAAATATTTGGAATAATATGTTTTTATGATTTTGCTAGTTATGATTATTGAGTTAATTGACTTGATATTATTAATGTTGTTTATGGACTATGTGTTCCCAAACTTACTCAACTTCTTAATAATGTAAGTTGAGACCTTGAAATTCAAATTCAAGAGATGTGGAAAGAGTGTGAACTATTAAATATATAGTATTAACATCAATTTGATTCATATTCATGTTTCATGATATGGGGGATCATTCTAGCTTTAAAGGTTCAATCTTGACTAGAGAAAGTCATCAAATTAGTTTTATTTGAGGAGGCACAATCTAGCCATAAATGATTAAGGAATGTGTTAAGAATAAAAATTTAGAAGGAACAAGAAAGAAAAGAAACAATATGGTTCATAACAAATTTAGGAGAAAAGTTTATCATCAATTAAAGAAATCTGGATAAGTTTTAGTTGAAAAATCACCCTCAAAACTTGATTTTATGAAATTATAGGTTTTGTATAAGGGTGGTTTTGAAATCACTATGATGGTGTTATAAGTACAACCAATTAAAAGGGGTACTTCAGTCTTGACAAGAAAAAAAAGGAGAATTTGAAATGATTCATTGACCCCGTCTCTTCAAATTTTATGCAAAAAGGATTTAAACATTTGTATAGAAATGTCTAGCATCCTATTTGAAGATGTTAACATCCCAAAATTTAGAGGAGAATTGACAATTATATCTACAAGAAGAGAAGAACAAATTTGACATGTGAAAATGCATTAAGTAGAGTTACATCTATACTTTTCTAAATGAGTAATGCACTTTGATAGAAGAGTGATTTCCATTACTAAACTATTTTCAATCTTCATGGGGTTTCTTTGGATGAATCTTTATTTTTGTGCTGCATTTTCTTATTTAAGCACCTCATTTTTGTGAATGATGACTATTTGATTTTTCCTTGAGCCTTTTGCTATCACTTGAAAATCCATGTAGCACATTTGTTATGCTTGCTCTAGTGGACCAATAATTTGATCATTTTATAATAACTTTCCTTCTAATTATTTTATGCATTCAATTATTAAATATATACTAACACACTACATTTTTTTGTATGTTCATTGAGGAATTACCTAATTAATTCTTCAATTCAATCAAGACAAGTTTTAAAGACATGCACACACACACAAAACTCCTAGACAAATGTTATTTAGTTGAGTCCACCACCTTGGACTACCTACATACCCCACATAAAGAATTAGGTTCATGTATTTCTCCTTAAAAACTAACCACCTAAACCTTATTGGCATCATGTTGATTACACACTTTCAATTTTCATTGAGGTTTGTTAACTAACATAAACATTATAATATAACTACATAGAATTATATTTAAAAAAATTTGATATTTATATTAAAAATTTATGGGTATGAAACTCTTTTTAGTTCAATCATAACCTAAATAGTGATGAAATTGATTGACATCCTCAAACATGATTACATTCTTTAAAATGTATGATTTTGTATTGTTAAAATAGTTTGATAGTTAAATTGTAATCCTAATATATAATTTTTAGTTTCCAAAATTAATGGAATGGGTAACTTGGATATCCATGAGTAGTTGAGGGGTGTTATTTATTATTCATTTCTAGATTATGTGAGATATTGTTGTAATGGCATTGGATAAGGGAGGTACAAAAGAAAGTTAAAAAAAAAGATAGTTATTGAGCATCTTTATCAAAATAGGTAATGAGAATGTTATTATTGCACTCATGGAGCACTTGGAAATGGGAAAGTGGGCTTAATGGCTCTTATGATAGAATCTATGATGTGTTAGTTTGTACTTGAGGAGTTATTTTCTATTTTTGAGACTACTCTTATATAGTAAGTCATGAGAATTTTTACAATGATATTTTAAGACCATTTTAGGCCCATATTGTATTATTTTATGGTGGTCTTTTAATCCTCCTTAAGTCTATATATTAAGCACTTGGCATGGATGAAAAATAGTTATTGTGCAAGTACTCTCACACTATCAAAATCTTATTAGATTGAAGAATATTGTATGAGATATATATTAATGGACTTCTTTCCACTTCATTAATACAATCTCAATATCTCTTTGGTGGTGAAGCTTTTTCTTAAAAAGGTTTCTCTAGGTATGTCTAATTTCATATGTACTTGCTAATTTCTTATTTCTAGTATAGACATTTATTCATGTTATATTTTAGTTTTAATGGTTAATCATATGTACCTATAATTATTAATTAAATGTGTATATTTTAGTTTTACAATGATATTGTTGTTCTTCACTAATTTTATCAATATTTGGTATTGGAGTTAATGGTTTTGGTCAAAAAGGCATATTAGAATCTTAAAAGATGAGTAACTTAGAAAACTAGTGAAAATGAAAAATACTAAAGTATAAATGTAAATGATACAATATTGAAATAACAACATAGAATTAGTCTCCAAGAGGGAAATGCAAATTCTCATAAAGAAAAATAACATTAGGAGAATGCAAAAGAAAAATTTGCATAATACAATAATAAAGACAAGCTAGCAGGTGAGTATATATAATATGTGAGGGGGGAGAGGTGACAAATAAAACCAATGGGAAGAGTCCACCAGAATGGAATACCAAACTTAGTGATAATATTCTCAAGCCAAATAGCCTTAATAGCAACATTAACTACTCCTTGACACTCAACCTTTGTAGGTGAAAGATAAATAGTAGTCTACTTCTTGCTTGACCAAAAAACTAGATTAAAATCAAGTGATAAGTAATACCTAAAAGTAGACTTACGATCCTAAGAATTTCTTACCCAATTTGAATGTGTGTCCTACCAAGTCAACATCCACAAGTGCTACATAGTGAATCTCATAATTGTGAGTACCTTGAATGTAGTGGAGATTCCACTTAGCTTCTTTCCAGTGCAACTCATGTGACTCATGCATGAATTGAGAGACCATGCATCTAACAAATGAAATGTTTGGTTTCATGTGAGCTAGGTAGATGAGGCTTTCAATAAGTTGTTAGAATAAAGTGCCTTCCACCAAAGGTGAAGAACACTTAGCCTCGAGTTTGACCCTTGATAGAAATGGAGTCAATGTATTCTTACAACCAACCATGTGAAACTTGGAGAGTATATCAAATGCATACTTAGGTTGTGCCAAGAAGATATCTAAGGAATATTGAGTGATCTCAGTCCCCAAGAATTAATACAAAAGGACCAATTTTGACATCAAAAACCAATCATGAAGGATAATTTTCACTACCCGAATGGTGGATAAGTGACCCCCTATGATCAACAAACCATCAACATAGAGAACCATGAATTTGTGAGTGTCATAGTACTACAAAATATAGACATTCAGATCAATACAACATCAAGTGAACCCAACTATCAAAAGGAAGGAGTCCATATTGGTATACCAAGCCCAAGGGGATTTTTTGAGACCATAGAGAGATTTTTGAAGATGAAAAACAAGTGAAGGATCTTGAACAAACCCTTGTGGTTACTCCATGTATGCCTCCTCTTAAAGATCACTATGAAGAAAGGCCCTCTTCACATTCATCTGATCAATTTCCCATCTCTGGGATGCAATATTAGCAAGAACAAATCAAATTGAATTCATTTTAGTGATTGGTGCAAAAGTATCAAAGTAGTCAATCCCAAGAACTTGGGAGAATCATTTAGCAATCAAGTGAACCTTATTCTTATCAATCGATCTATCTACAAAAAAAATTGTTTGATAGATCCACTTGCATTAAACAAGTTTCCTTCCCTTAAGGGGATAAAATCCCATATGTGTTAGATTAATCATGCATTAGATAATAATTAACTTAGGAGTGTTTTTAGGGTTTTGCTTATATATAGCACTCAACCCTCATTGTAATTATCTCTCGAGCTTTCATATCTTTTTGATAGTCTCTTGCTTCTATATGTTTTTCTTGTTAACTAATATTGTAATTCTTTGTTTACAGATCTCTTGCATGGAAGGTGTCTTTGTTTGTTGTTTGATTTTGTGGCTCATGTTTTTCACAATTCTAACATGGTATTAGATCCTAGATTTAGCAAAATCCTTCTCGATTTATGAGGGTTTTTTTCTTCAACGAGGGTTACAGCTTTAGATCTGAATCCCCTTTGCTTTATTTCCAAATTTTGGAGGTGGGAACTTTAGGTGCTTTTTGACACAAAAATAACCTCACAATTGGATTCAAAGTTATCAAGAAAGTCAAATTTGACTTTTTTGACCTGATTTGGACTCCTAAGGTTGAATTTGTGAGGGTTTGAAGTGGTGGCTTTTTTTTGGATCCAAAGGGTAGTTGCAATTTCAATGCATTTTGGTGCAAAAAGGACTTTGTGGTTGGATTTAGGAGGTTGATTCCATGAATTTTGACTATAAATTTGTCCAATTTGGTCATTGGGAGCTTTTGAGGCAATTTATTTTGATTTGGGGGTCGTACGACCCTCATACGGCCCTACATACAAATTGATAGAAAAAAACCAAAAATATTTAAGGTTCAGTGTTGGTTTTACAAAAAAAAAATTTAGAAATTTTAAAAAATGTTTTTTTATAAAAAAAGGGCAGAGTAAAAGTTTTCTTTTAAAATAAAAAAGAAAATTTTTAAGGGGGTGCAATAAAGATTTGGGTACCCATAGGGTACCTTTTCCTGTGGGCCTCTACATGTTAGGTCAATCATTGGCTTTTTAAGCTGACTAGTGGCAAGTTCTAATCAACAACTTTTATGACTCCCTTTAATTTTCTCTGGCACCTATTTTTTGTTAAATTATCGGTTGTTTTTTCCTTTATCGATGACAATCTCTCCTTTCCAGCATGATTGAAATTTTTTCCATCGCCCTTTCCTCTATGTCAGAACTTGCAAACTTCACGGCCTCATTTTCTAATATGTGTCAATTTTTCGACCAGTGGAAAATTTCCCTGACAATCATTTTTCGTTTTTCGACAAGCTCGCCCAATTTTTTTTCTAGCAAAGAATTTTTGGAATATTTCAACAACCTTTCCAAGTGCAGAGATCATTTTTTTGAGAAAACTAGGGAATATTCCCCAAATATTCTTGTTGACATCAACATGATGTCATTCATACAAATGTTGATTTCAACATGACGTCAGTCGTACAGACTAGACACATGGCCCTTTAAAGACCCCTTTGTGCCCTAAAGGGGGTCTTTTTTTCTTTTTCTCATAACTTGGGCGTACGATGTTAGATTTTAACAAACAAGATATCATCAAAAATCTAGTTCTACCAACTTTCTAGTGGTGTGGGTCTCATCACCTACTTTTACTTCTAGTGCATTCTATAGCCTATTGAAGTCAAAGGTGATGTTTTTAGTCTTGAGCTCACAAATTTTGACCAGTTTGTCTATTTTTCATAATTCTAGTGGCGTCAGGACCATCTTTCAAAGCTCTTCACATCCATCCACGCACTTTTTCCAAATTATTCTCCAAGTACATTTTATTTAGATTTTTGTGTCTTTACACTATGGTAAATTACTTGGATGTTTTAGCTCCTGGGAACTTGTTATTTATGTGGGATGACTCATTTTTGGTTGTTCTATATGTATTTCTAGTACTCTGTCTTATTTGGGCACTGTACACATCTTTTTCACATGCATGTTCTCTTTTTTAGATGCATTGAGATAAAGTGCCATTATGGTGTATATTTTTGGGGATTTTTGCATATCCTGTTGTTCCTTTTGTATTTGAACTATGATATAAAGTGTCATGGATTGGTTGATGTTTTCCTTTGGTTTTCCATCACACCTTTGTAAAGTGAGTGTCCCTTCCATGACATCAGTGAATCCAAGTGGTTCTTGCCTCATGCATGTGTGCCTTAGTTTAAACACCCTTTTGTTTGTAGGTTGTTTCTCCTACATGCACTTCTTGGTTTCCCAAAGTTTCAATGTACCTATCTTGGATCTCCATTTTCAGAATTATGGGGGGGTTTCTACTATTGTTGCTATTACTTAGTTTCACATTGGAGTGATCTATGTATCTAGTTCTTGTTCTTATGTACTTTCAGATGTAGTGTACATAAAAAACTGGTTACATGCATTTTAGTGAGTTGGATCATTTACCATATGGACATTATTACATTCCTATTTAAAGAGGCAATCTTCCATTTTCATTTGATCAGACACTACCAGGTACATGTATTTTCAACATGCATCTTACATGTTGAGTAGTGTCATTTTTGGTCACTCATATAGATTCATGTATCATTTGTATCATCAAGTTCTAGATTTTTTCTTTTTTTTCATCTACTTTGAGTAGTGTCATTGGGGACACACATGCAAATTATTGTCTCTCTCTTGATTAGTGCTCTTCTGACTATTTGGTACCTATATTTTTGGCTTGCATGTTGAGTAATTTCCTTGGGGTCACTCATTCAGGTTCATGTACCATCTATATCTTTGACCCAAATGTTTTCCTTTGTTTGTTATTTGATTTGAGTAGTGTTGTTGGGGGCACTCATGCAAATTATAGTCTCCTTAATCTTGACATTTGTATCTTTGATTTACAAATGTTTTCCTTTGTTTTCCATCTGATTCGAGTAGTTCCATTGGGGCACTCATGCAGATTCCTATTATCTTGATCCTGATCATCATTTGTTTTAGAGGAGGTTCTTCATTTCAACACCATATCAGTCATCATTTTGCAGAAGTCTACAACTTCATGCTTCTGTGATGTTTTATATGTTCCTCTTTTCTAGTACATTGTTTTCTCTAGAGGCTTCTCAATCATTCACACCTTGATTTGATGCTTTTTTATTCCTTCATTCATCTTTCTTTCTTTTGGAGATGAGTTTTCTCTCATTGTATTTTTCTCCTTTTTCTCCAATTTTTGAGAGATCTTTTGTTTGTACATGGGTACCTCACTAGGCCTTGTTTGTCGGGACCCATCATACATTCTCTTTTTAGGGCTTTTAGCTACTCCCTAATTTCATCTTAAGGGGGGCATTAGAGTAATAATGCATTAGCTAATAATTAATTACTTTTTAATTAATTATTAGTCTAATTTATTCTCATGCACTTAAGCTAAACTTGGGAATGCTTTTATACTTTTAGGGTTTTGCTTCTATATAGAACTTAACCTTCATTGTAATTATCTCTCAAGCTTTCATATCTTTTTGATAGTCTCTTGCTTCTGTATCTTTTTCTTATTGATGAATATTGCAATTCTTTGTTTGTAGATATCTTGCATGGAAGGTGTCTTTGTTCATTGTTCGATTATGTGTCTCATTTTTTTCACAATTCTAACAATATGTGGTTCCTCTTCAAGGAATCAAACTCTTCTTGCATAGTAACATCCTATTCAAGGATAGTATAAGCTTCCTAAAATTACTATAGATTAAAAGCTATAGCAATGAAGATATGTGAAGCTTCCTAAAATTATGATCTTATTCTTGTGTCTATAGAGGATCCCCAAACCAATCTCATGCTAAGTAGAATGTTTGTCAAACCCAAAGAGGCTACAAGCCTAGAGAATGTGAAGAATCTAGAGGATAATCTTAATGATGACTAAGTGAAGAATGTCGATCCTCATCATCACCAATATCTAAAGAATATTCATCTACACTTGACTAGGAGGTTAATGGTCCTCTGAAGAACTATCAATATGTTTGAAGGACTCTAAAGTGATTATTAATGGATAAGTGGAAGAAGAAGAGTTGTTAAGACTCTCCTAGAAATGAAAAATTCTCACAATAAAAAACCCATTAATTGGTGGGATGGAGAAATTTGTAGCCTTTGGAATTATTTGGGAAAAAAATTGCAAGACTTTCTCTATGGACCCATGGACTTACATTTACGAATGTGGGCTCATGTAGGAAAAAATACTTAAAAGTGCTTAATTATGGGTTTCAAACTAGTTCAATATTGAAAAGGATTTAACCCCTTCACAACTTTATGAGGAACCTAGTCTAGATGTAACACACATAGTTAATTACCTCTCCCCAATATTGAGGTGCCAATGATTTGGAGTGTATCACATAATTTTCTATATCTTTCAAGGATCGATTATTTTTTCTACTATTTAATTCTACTAAGGAGTGTAGTGGAGTGTATGTAGCAAGTAAACACCTTTTGAAGCACGAGACTACTCAAAATTATTGTTGACATATTCCCCTCATTATCTATATGTATAAATTTGATGTATTTATCAAATTATTTCTCTAAAATGCTTTGAATTTCAATTTAATGTATCAAATAATTTATAAAAAATTTAGATAAAATATACAAAAATGTACCAATAAAAATCATCGATAAAATTTAACACATATTGGGCTCTACTAAAATATAGGTATGGAAAAAGACAAGCTAGATTGCTATGTACTAACTCCAAAAGTTGTTAGGCTCTCCAAGCTTTGTCCTTGTCAATTTTCTCTTTTGGATGCTTTCCAAGAATTCATCCCTAACAAACACCATTAAAAAAATTAACTAGATCAATCTTGTAACCATGTCATGCTGACTAAGTTGTTGCAAGTAGCAACAATTTAAGTGGCCAAACTGTTGATGCCAAAAATTTCTTACTTCATCAAAATGAGTAAGAAAAATAGATGGAGGATTAGGAACAAAGTGAGAAAATAGATAAATCCATGAATGATGATCTTATCTCCCAAACACACTATATAATCATTGTGCAACTCATGAATCACCACTAAATTAGGTGATAACTCAACCCACTTGTCTAAACCTATGTGAGTTATTTGATATACTAACAAGAGATTAGTTTATAATGAGGGCACATAAATAACATCATAGAATGTGATGTCCCCAAATAAATAGACCCTCTTCCACACACCTCAACAAGAGTGTCATTGCCCATCAAAATGAAAGGCATAGAACATGGCTCCAAAGATGGCACAAGTTCATCCTTAGATGAAACCATGTGGTGCAATGCATCCAAATCAAGAAACCAAGTGGATGGTTGTGAATCAACTACTACAAGGGCCTTTCCCTTCCCTTTTCCATTGTTTACTTTTGCCTTGTTACACTCCTCATTTGAACTTTGTTATACTTATTCATGAAGACTAGTATTATTATTTTCAAGAATGTGTCAAGCGATTAATTTATTTGTTTAAATATTTGTGCTTATCATGACCACATAATTTACAAAAGACACATTTGACCTTCTCTTTCTAAGAATGTTCACCATTAGAAGATTAGGTATCATTAGCTTCATTTGGGGCAACTAGTTTTTTATCCTTCTTCTCCTCTCTATTATTTTGTTTCCTACCCTTATTATTACTACTTTTTCCTTTCTATTATTTTGCGCCTTGGTTGGTAGCTAGGTTTGTGACTAGAGGATTTTAGAGTGGCCATATGGATTAGCTTATCTTACTCTCATGTGAGAGAGATATCAAAATCATCTAAAGAAGCCATGGTGAATTGTGTCCTACGTGCACCCTTAGTAGCAAGGTAGAAACAAGCAACGAATATTCCAAACTTAGCTTAGAGAGAATATTGAGAATTAGTTGTTCATCTTTCTTTTCAATTCAAAATTATTTAAATAACTACAACCTTAGTGATTTCAATTTTATGAAGAAATATTGGATTGTGTTAAAATTTCCAAAACTTATACTAATGAGTTCATTTTCCAACATTTGAACCCTTATTGAATGTCACATCTCATTTTTCTTGCATAAAAATAATTTGAACTAATTGAGAATATTGATTGAACATGTTATGATTGTGGGTAAATGTGTTTTAAATTAGATGTTAGTTTTAAATGCTTGAAGTTTAAATTGAAATTGAAATTGATGGTTAATTTGGATGCATAGAAATAAAATTTAAATAATTATCATGTTGTGATTATAAGTTTAATTTCTATGTGCTTCGACTATGGTTTTTAAGGACAAGCCTAATGATGTGCGACTGAGTGCAGGTACATGTTGAAGGTGAGAATTGTTAGAGTAATCACGCATTAGCTAATAATTAATTAATCTTTAATTGATTATTAGTCTAATTTATTCCCATGCACTTAACCTAAACTTAGGAGTTCTTTATTAAGTTAACTAAGTGTTTTTCTATGTTAACTGAAGTGAGCTATTATTAGATCATTCTGTTTTATTGCATGTGATGTTGACACTTGTCCTAATCTAATTCATTTACCATTTATGGTTGCTCCTATATAACACTCAACCCTCATTGTATTATCTCTTGAGCTTTCATATTTTTGATAGTCTCTTGCTTTTGTAGCTTTTTCTTGTTGAGGAATATTTGATATATTTTTTTGTAGATCTCTTGCATGGAAGGTGTCTTTATTCGTTGTTTGATCTTGTGGCTAGCATTTTTCACAATTCTAACATGGTATCAAAGCCTCAATTCAGCGAAACCCTTCTCAATTTATGAGGTTTTTTCTTTCACAAGGGTTACAAGAGTAAATTTGAAATCTTTTTTTGTTGTTTTTGTTGTTATTGGCTTTTTTTTGTTTTTTTCCTTTTTTCTTCTTTTCTCTTTTAAAGAAAAAAAACAAACAAAAATCTACCATCCTAGGGTCATATGGGCAACTAGTGCCCAGCCCTTGGGGGGGCTAAATTGTTTTTCCTTTTTTTGCAAAATAGGCAGAATTGGGAAAATAGGCATAACTTTTCACTTGGGTATCGAAATTGGGCAAAACAAGATATTGTCATCAAGCTGGTTCTGAGCACTATCTAATGGTGCTGGTTTTTTTCTCAGTTTTTGTATATGGTACATTTTATAGCCTATTGAAGTCATAGGTGTTGTTTTTATTCGTGGGCTCATAAATTTTGACCAATTTCTCCATTTTTCACGATTTTAGCAGCGTTGGGACCATTTTTTAGAGCTCTTCACAACCATCCATATACTTTTTCTAGGTTGCTCTCTAGGTACATTTTATTTAGAATTTTTGTTTTTTCACACTTTAGTGAATTATTTCGATATCTTAACTCCTGGAAACTTTTTATTTATGTGGGATGACTCGTTTATGGTTTTTATATACATATTTCTAGTATTATATCCTATTTGGGCATTGTAGACATCTTTTTCATGCACATTCTCTTTTGTAGATGCACTGAGATAAAGTGTCATTATGGTGTTTATTTTTTGGGGATTTTGTGCATCTTATTATGCCATTTGTATTCGCACTATGATGTAAATTATCATGGGGGGTTTGATGTTTTCCTTTTTTTCCATCACACCTTTTTCAAGTGAGTGTCCCTTCCACATAAACAATGAATCCCAATGATTCTTGCCTCATGTGTGTGTGCTTTAGTTTGCACACCCTTTTATTTACAATTTGTTTCTCCTACATGCACTTCTTGGTTTCACACAGTTACGTGTACCTGTCTTAGCTCTCCATTTCCAACATTATGGGGGATTTCTATTGTTGGTGCTAATGCTTCCTTGGTTTGGCATTGGAGTGATCTATGTATCTAGTTATTTTTCCTAAGTACTTTTAAATGTAGCATACATCAACGGTTGGTTACATGCATTTCAGTGAGATGGAGCACATACCATATGGACACTCTTGTATTCCTATTTCTAGAGGTGACCTTCCATTTTTATTTTATTAGAGACTATTGGGTACCTATATTTTCAACTTGCATCTTGCATGTTGAGTAGTGTTGTTTTGGTCACTAATACAGATTCATGTACCGTTTGTAGCTTCAAATTCTAAATGTTTTCCTTTGTTTTCCATCCAGTTTGAGTAGTGTCATTGGGGACACTCATACAAATTATTCTCTTGTGGGGTGATCCCACAATAGTGGTTTACAATTTTTGGCCAAACTAGACACTGAAATAATTTTTTAGCTAAATCTTCACTTTCGAGGCAGCTATACTTAATCGTGAGGAATTTGAAGATGATGCAAACTAGAGTTTCATGACATTTTTTTTAGATTCTAAATATATTTTTTTCAAAATTTTTGGAATCATATTGCACTTCTTTTTTTTTTTTTTTTAGAAAACAACATTTTTAAAATGACAACGTATAATGCATAACTTTTTTTTCCATGAGTATAAAATTCTAATTCTTCGAATTTAGATTTGTAACTCTGATATCCTAGTTCTTTCACTTGTGTATATAGTTTTATTGAATATTTTTTCTTTAATAAAAGTTTGAAGTCAAACCAATTACAATTTAAATATAAGCCTGACATTATGCATATACATTTTTGTATGTATCGAAATTCAATTTTTTTTTTTGTATGTTGGATCAAAGGACTTCAATATCTGTTGCTCCATATTTTTAATATTTTTTGATAATCTGCTATTTTCCACGTAATGCGAGAATAAAAGAGCTTGATTTTTGGTGAAAAAACACATTCACAAGAAATAAAAATAAATATAATAATAAAATTAAATTTATTTAAATTTATACTTTTTGGGAATTTTATAATAAGGACTACATACTTACAAAATATAAATTTTAAGTAAATTCATTTGATCCCCCAAAATTTAAATCAAAAATGGTTTTTTATCAGCATTTTGATAGGTGTAAAGGAGACTCCGTTATAGGTATGGTTTAAAACTAGCGGGGTTCTATCCAAGGGGGTTTGATCTAAGGTAGTTTGATCAAACCATATTCAATTGGAATGCTTTAAATGGAACTTTGTAAGGCTTAAATCATTATAATTTCTAAAAATATGTGATTTCAACAAAAATTAGTTCCTCTCATAAATTATAAACCAACTTTGTGGGATCACCCTGAAACAATGTTCTTAAGACTATTGGTATATGTATTTTCAACTTGTATGTTGAGTAGTATCATTGGGGTCACTCATGCAAATTCATGTACCAGCTATATCTTAGACTTCCAAAAAATTTCCTTTCTTTTCCATACATGATTTGAGTAGTGTCATTGGGGGCACTCATGCAATATAGTCTCCTTGATCTTAAAATTTGTATCTTCGAGTTCTAGATGTTTTTTCCTTTGTTTTTCATCTGATTTAAGTAGTGTCGTTGTAAGCACTCATGTACATTCTTTTTATTTTGATCATAATCATCATTTGTTTCAAAGGAGGTTCTTCATTTCAGCACCATATTAGTCATCATTCGACAACATTCTACAACTTCTTCATGCTTTAGCGATGTTCTACATGTTCCTCTTTTTCAGGAAATTATTTTGGTTGGAGGCTTCTTAGTCCTTCACACCTTGATTTGGAGGCTTTTTCAATACTTCATTCACCTTTCTCTCTTTTGGAGAGGATTTTTAATCCACACGATTTTTCTCCTTTTCTCTAGTTTTGAGAGATTTTTGTTTGTATATGGGTACCTCATTGGGCCTTGTTTTTCGGGACCCATCTTGCATTCTCTTTTTAGGTTTTTTAGCTACTCCCTAAGTTCATCTAAAGGGGGGATGTTAGAGTAATCATGCATTAGCTAATATTAATTAATTATTAGTCTCATTTATTCTCATGCACCCAAGCTAAACTTACGAGTACTTTTATGCTTTTAGGGTTTTTCTCCTATATAGTACTCAACCCTCATTGTAATTATCTCTTGAGATTTCATATCTTTTGATAGTCTCTTTCTTCTATAGCTTTTTCTAGTTGAAGAATATTACACATATTGTTTGCAAATCTCTTGTGTCAAAGGTGTTTTGTTCGTTGTTTGATCTTTTGGCTCATGTTTTCCATAATTCTAACAACATGGATGAGGTAAAGGTGATTGACCAATTGAAATTAACAAATATGATGAGAATATTGTACACATGCACATAGATGCATTCATAATTTCACTGTGTATGAGATGATTTTATCGAGTTATTATGGTTACGTCATTGCTTTATGATTTACGATTTAACTAGTAATAATGTTTTATGTCTATAATGTTGTGAAAGTTAAATTATTTGAGAAATTAAAATTTTGATGTATTTCATTTTTGAAAGTTAAAATCATTGATTGGAAAAAATAAAATAATTTTATAATAAAATTATATAAAGTATATAATAATAATATATTATCATTTTTATGTATAAATAATAAGCTTGTTAAAATATATATAGTTTTAAAACTTAAATTACATGAATATTAACAATAAAAAGAAAATTAAATTTTATAATTATTTGCACGGGTATTATAGAAAGAGAATGAAAATTAAAATAAAATAAGTTTTATTAAAAAATCAATAAAAATTAGTCAAAATTTAATTGCATGAAATCACGCAATAGTGAATTTCTATTTCTAAAATAGGGAACTAGAATTTAAATTATTTGCATGAGGTAAAAGGGGGATATGGTGCATGAATGTTAGAGAATCGGTGTTTTTATGCGACTCAATAATGCTTTTTGCTCTATATGCTTGTTGGGGGCTAGCTTGATCTAGGTGGATCTTTAAAAACCATAAAAATTTTACTGTTCCAAATGCTCAAGAAATCATCATCATTGTGTAGAGCTCGATGAGAGCTTTCCAACACAACTTGAATGGGCTCAAATGGAGACCATATGCCAAAGTTTTGGTTGGTCAAATCTTGGTGAACATGTGGTCAAAGTTGGTCAACCAGAAAATTAATGATCATGAAACATTTCTCTATTAGTTCCATCATGTAGAGCTTATTAAGTGCTTTCTGACACATTTTGAATAGACCAAATTTGAGTCCGCGTGTGGATGTTATGACCAGTCAAAGTGATAATGTGGTGTTACACCCCAGTTGTGTAATTACTATTTACTATTACTATGTAGGGTAAAATGTGAATGTAATGTGAATTCTGGAGATGAATAAATTGTGCTTGTACCATGTTAGCAATGCGAATGTTATCTCATTTGATGTTATCTTAGTTAATGTTATTTCATGCAGAAATACTGCATATATGTGAATAGATGGTTATTGAATTATTATTATTCTAACTTTGGAAATACTTATATATACTACATATGTTATGAACAATTGACTGTCATTTGCATATATTAGTGGATACAAGTATGTGTTCCATTCCTCTAGGCGGAGGGTAAGTATCACTCGGGAGAAGATCTTGGTCAGGTAACCGGTAACGTAAACTATTTGAGCATACACACACACCACATTAGAATGATGGAGTTGAGTTAGTTTGTGGGTTGTAGGTAAGTCATCCTTATCCAATATGTCTGCATTAGTAAAGGTATCGGTTGCTATTGAGTGCATTATTGGGTGATGTTTATCTATTTAAGCTTTAAGTCCTTCCTTATGACATTGTGTTGATTGTGTTTGAGATGAGTCTTTGGGCTTTATGAATGGTTACCTTTTCATCATTTCATATGAACATAAAATGTTGATGTATATTGGAATATATACATATATATATATATAGACCTGTGTATGAGAGCATTAGCTAATGCACATGTATGTAAGTAGAAATACTCACAGAGGTACATACATGAGAAAACTACTATATGTATATAAATATTTGTTATGATGTTTGTGAGAGTATAATCATGTGGTCATGATCATTCAGATTTAGAGTGGATCATTCGACTAACATGTTGCTATATAATATATATACATATATATATATATGTGCAAATACACACATAAGCATAAAAGCTTAATAAAGGAGTGTGTACATACATATATGTTTATATATACATAATATATTATTATTGTGTGTGAATGTTTTTTTGTTAGTATTCATTTGTTTGCTGAATGTGTACATACTTGTTTGATTAGGGGTATAAATATATATATATATATATATATTCAAGATAGTGTTAATTCTATTTATTAACATACATATATATATATATATATATATATATATATATTGATATTGTAGACATCCAAATTTCACCACTCCCATATGGTCAAATCCATCTCCTTTATTCGTCTATTTCATCAATATTAATTAAATGACATATTTAATTAATATCTCTCCTTCCTCTAAGGTTTCTAAAGTATTTAATTTAACAATTAAATACTGCACCTTTCATCCTTTCCTCTCTAAATTAAATAAATATATCAATTTATTTAATTTAGTCATTTAACCTTTTTGAATTTAAATCAATATTAAATTCCCTCTTTTCTCTCTCCTTGTCACATCCTTCATAATCCTCTTCTAATCTGGATTAGTTTAATTAATTTGTTATTAGGATGTGCACACCTTTAATTAGGATTAGTGTCACATCCTCCATATTTGGCCACTTGCCTCTAATCCTTCATTAGTCTTCTTAATCACTTGTTTGCACAACCTTAATATAATACCCATGCCATTTCTAGTATGTCCTCCAAGTCAACCTTTCATAAGTACTTTCTTCATTTCGCCATGACCTCTTCCCTATGTGAATTAAAAAATCACATTTATTCATTCAATGCTACCCTCTTCCCCATGAAGGTTGTTGGGAAATTCTAAATTCTCTCATAAGTCACATCACTCACATGGGACAAAAACTTCCTTTATGAGGGCACTGTCTATGGAGGCAACAAAATGACGATAGAAATCCGTGTCCAAATCTGTATCTGTCAGAAGCCCATATATGTCAGTAGAAATCCTCGTGTTTGTTAGGGAGACTGACAATATATTTTTTTTAAACATTAAAAAAAGCTCTAAGTTAAATTTTTTCATACGATATATATTTTCATAATATATTTTTATTATATATTTTTATTATATATTATATAAATATGATATAAAATATATATTAAAAAATAATATAAATATATTATTTTTATATTATTTTTTAATATATATTTTATATTATATAAAAATGAGGGCTATTAAAAATTTAATATTTTTATATTTTTTTTAATATATAATTTATATTATATATAAAAAAGAGGTCTTTTATATATAATATAAAATATATATTAAAAATTATATTATATTTATATAATATATAATAAAGATGTATATTATACTATATTTATATAAGATATAATATATATATATATATATATATATAATATTTAATATAATATTAAAATATATATAAATCTTGGCACGAAATGTCTTAAATACTAATTTTTTAATATTTTCCTTTCAAACACCATTAAAATTATATATATATATGTATATATATTTTTTAATATTTTTTTTTATATTATATTAAATATTATAGATTGTATTTATTATTTTTTCTTTAGACTGCAGGAATTAGGTAGCACGACCCCCTATAAACTGTAATGCGCCAAGTAAGCTTTTTAACGTGACTGGCGACGCTGGCACGACATGCCCTCCGGTACCACGGGGGTGGGGGAGACTAGACCTCGTGACCAACCTCCTACAATAGGAAAGATTTAGCCAACCAACCTAGGGCCCCAACCCTTATTATATATTGTATAAATATAATATAATTTTTAATATATATTTTATATTATATATAAAAACCCTCTTTTTATATATAATATAAAATATATATTAAAAAATAATATATAAATATATAAATTTATTATATATTATATAAATATAATATAATTTTTAATATAATATTTTTATAAAAGCCCTCATTTTTATATAATATAAAATATATATTAAAAAATAATATAAAAATATTATATTTATATTATTTTTTAATATATATTTTATATCATATTTATATAATCTATAATAAAAATGATTTATGAAAATATAAATCGTATGAAAAAATTTAACTTAAAGTTTTTTGATGTTTGAAAAAAAAATATTGCAATCTCCTTGACAGACACTGATTTTTGTTGACAAATACGGGCTTCTTCTAATGGATACAGATTTGGGCATAGATTTTTGTGGTCATTTTGTTGCCTCCATAGACAGTGCCCTTTATGAGGACATTGTCTTATCCTCAAGGCACTTCCAATCATGTGAATTTAAAATTCACATTTATTATCCCAACCACTTCTCTCTTCCCCATGATGATTACTGAGAAATTCTAAAATTCCTCACTTGTCACCATCCTTCCCACACGGGGACAAGAACTTCCTTTTTGAATAAATATTCCCCTAATCCCAAGGTACTTGCAAGTACATCCACCTCACATGTCCTCTTTCCACTTCACATGTTCTTTTTTCCACCTCACTTCCACGTGACAAGATGTGAGGGCTTGTGAGTCCTCAACTCACCACAACCCTCCATCTTGTCCATGTTGGCTAAATTCTAGCCATTCAAATCTCTGGAGACTCTTTCCCTAAAATAGAGGATCTGGTCTCATTTTTCTCATTCATAACATGCATTCACAATTCAAGCTCTAGAATGCTCAACTCTCAAGCTCAAGCACTTCCATACTTGCATTCAACCCCCATTGTTGCATTTTGAAGCTTCCATTGCATGCACTTTAACTTTCTCATCCAAATACCCACATCTCTCATTGCATTCATCATCCAGCCTAGATCACTTTGGATATCATTTCATCATATTTTCCATCAAGGAGCACACATCAAATCTTCATCAAAAGGCTAACCAAGAAGATCAACTTAGACAAGGTATATTTTTTGTTCCATCTTTCTTTGTTTAAGTTCAACTTAGGCTAATCTTAAGGTGGTGATGTGTTGTTTCTCATTATTGCATTTCTATTTTTTTGCATCTTTTAGGGTAGTAAATCCATGCTACACACATTTATGGCATGCCCAGTGGGACCCACAAATGGGTCTACTCTTTTATTGTGCGCTATTGTTTGAATTTTAGCAAGTTCAAGTTACATAGAGGTGACTCCACAATTAATAGGGGTGACCATGCCCTCAAGACAGATGACCCTACCCTCAACAGAGGCAATTCTGCTCTTGCATAATCGCTCATCTATCAAACAAGGGCAAATCTACTCCTTGTTTCCTAGACAGGCAACCCTACCCTCAAGACAAATGATCTTACCCTCAAGATAGGAAACCCTGCCCTCAACAGAGGTGATTCTACCCTTGACAAGGGTGATTATGTTATCAACAGGGGAAACTCTGCCCCAAACAGAGGCGATTCTGAGGTAAACAATGACTTAAAATTCATTTTCTAGAGTTCATTTCTTGTCATTTCTTTAGTACTAACCCCCTAACTTGTCTTTCCAGTGAGTGTGCTTGTTTTTACTAACATTTGTGCAGCCACTTCAAGTTTTTCCAAGGCCAGAGGTTAGATTACTAATATATTTGTTGTAGGATGAACAAGCCAAGACATTAGTTAGTTTTTGCTTCTTGTCTTTTTTTTACTAGTTAGGTACATAGTTTAATTAGGGGGAGTCAATATACTTGTGTGTTGTGATTGAAAGTGGGCTATTGATGTATTCAATCCCCTTGCACCATTTGGCGATCCTAGGTGAAGAGAAATCATAGTCCACTAAGTCATTTGTGTTACTTAGGAGGCACTAGATCGTTCAAGCTTTCCCCTTGCACTTCGTGTGAGCCTGGGGACTAGCCAAAAATGTTTAGTGTCTTCTTTTAGTAGGACCTGCTTGGGGATTTCATCACCCCAAGGGATGATCCCAACCACATGTATTAGTGGGGTATATAAAGGAGGGAGAGCCAAAGTTGTACCCCAGTCCAATCATGTCATTTCTGGCGAAGTGTCGAAGCTAGGGTGATACCTAGATAAGACATGAAGAGTTGGTCCAAGTTTCCAATACCTCGCTGGGGCTTCCAACTCATGTTTGTGATGGGCTGGTATTCACAATTGTGCCTCATGTATCATGTGTATATCAAGGACTCCCTAGTTTTCCTTGTTTAGCCTAGTTAGAGGACTATGTTGGTCATACCCTTTCTACTAATCTTAGGATTGTGTTGTTTCAACTATCTTCTTTGTGTGAAATAAGTGCATGTCTTTTTAGTTGAGTTAGCCTTTTCCTTCTTCTTGTTGTTTGTTGTGTTTTCTGTCATTTTCCATAGCCATTTTTTAATCCAAGTCCAGGTCTGCTGACAGGGGAAACCTTGCCCTCAATAGGAGCGATTCTTCCTCTAACAGGGGTGACCCTGCTATCCACAGGGGTGACTCTACTTTCTGTCTTAGTCATTTCATAGTCTATTCCTATTAGAATGCCCATCCTTCACTGAATAGGTGACCTTTCCTTCAATAAGGGTGATTCTGCCACTTAGTTGGGTGACCCTGCCACTTAGAGGGGCAATTTTGCTTTATGTCTGAGTCATCTTGTTAGTCAAAAAACCAAGCACATTTTCCTATTTCAGTAAAAGGGGCGATTATACCTCTGACTTGGGCAATCATGCTTCATAGTTGGGAAATTTTGCATTCTGAATAGCCAATCCCGCCTTCTATTCAGTCAATCTGTTTGTCCGTTTCTCTATTACAAGAATCTATTTCCTATTTAGAAGGTTTGTTTCGCCATTTGGTTAGTCTATTTGCCTATTCCAATTGTCTATTTTCCCATTCCATTAGTCCATTTTCCTGTTCTGAGCATCTGTTTTCCCATTCCGAGCATCCATTTGGCCATTTTGATAGTCTGTTTTGCCCATTCCGAGCATCCGTTTTCCCATTCTCAACATCAGTTTCCCCATTCTGAAGGTTCGTTTGCTTGTTCTAATAGTCTGTTTGACCCTTTTTATGATTTAGACAAGTCTAAGTTGGGAAACCTTTCCTTCAAGTTGGGTGACCTTGCCCCCAAGTTGGGCGACCCTGCACTTTGTTGGGTGACCTTGCCCCCCAAGTTAAGCAACCTTGCCCCCTAGTTGGGCAAACCTGTTCCCTAGTTAGGTGACCTTTCACTTGAGTTGGGTGACCTTGCACTTGAGTTGGGTGATCCTGCACCTTAGTTGGGTGGTGTTGCCCCCTAGTTGGGTGATCTTGTCACCTAGTTGGGCAATTTTGCACCTGTTTAGGCGAGTCTAGTCTTTGTCTAGAAAGTTAATCTGTTGGGCTCCCAAAAAGATTGTTGTTTTCCAAGTCATTTGCGCCTTCCTTTCACTCATAATCCTCACTTTAGTCCATTTTCATTTTCCAAAGGTCATATGTTTATCATCTGAATCATATAGACACATCCTAAAACATCTCTAGGTTACATATCCCTCATCATTTTCTCAATCCAAATTCCCTAAACTTCGTTTGCAGTTATTATCCAAATTGACCTAGGTGTGTAAAATCGATCGTCATCCTTCAATATCTTCTTAGGATCATCATCCGCCATAAGTCATTCATCCTCTTTGACCCAATCAATCCACTTCCATCTCAAGTTTGATTTGGTGTCATAATCATCTATATGTTTGTAATCTGATCAATCAACACTTTAAGTCACCTAGGGTGATTTCTAAACTTGGTTTAGAATCCATTTCATCATCCAATCTCATCTATCAACCAATCTTATCAATCATTTCATCAATCAATCTTATCCAATCTCATCTTTATCCAATCCAATCAATCCTCCAATCATCATTTAGGTCATATATGTATTGCATCTTAGAGGTTAACCGCATCTTGGTAGTTTTACACTTTCATGCCCATTCATACTTGATCACAAGCCAAGAATCAAATGGGAGAACAACAAGCCCAGGGTTCCCAGCTGAATATCCCACAGGATCCCAACAATGGTACAAATATCCCTCAAGATCTAAATAATGGTGCTTTGTGACAATCCAATACTAACGTTCAAAACACCTCACTACCTAGAGATGAGAACATGGTTAATTAGCCCGAAGTTATAGTTGACGAATACCTTAGCAATCCCACTAATGTTCAAATGATGGATTGCCTCCTCAATGAGCATGGGGATAATGTTTTTGCCACTCTGATCATGAAATGAGTCAAACCACCACCTAATTTTGATATTTCACAATATACTGACATCTAGACTCTTCCTGCACCTCAAGACCTATAGACTTCCCAAAATTTTCTAAGAAATCCATATGTCCTCGAAGGTGCACCTATAGAGAATTGGTATCATCCTAAGTTCAGAAATGTTGTGATACATCAAATCGTAAGTTATCCTCGCCTCCCAGTCGCGGCCTCTATGGCACCACCTGATCATAATGACCCCTATGCCTATGGCATGCCACAAAATATTTTGTCTGCTCCACCACTCCCGCCTCAGCATCCAGGTCAACCACCCATCAAAACTGGGGGAAATCCTATCCTTGCATTGATGCCACCTCCAAGGCTTGTACCCATTGTAAATCTACCACCGCTACCTCAAGGTAATGTCCCTGCATTCCAGTAGCCTCTTGTTAATCCTCATCACTCCACTGCATTGCAAGCACCACCACAACACACTATTATTCCCTCGCAAGCGCCGCCACAACATGCTATTGTTTCTACTATCTCATCTCAACCACCTCATCAACAACCTCCACCCCATCAACAACCTCTGTAGCAAAATGTCACAATCCCCTAGTAGAGTGTTACAATTTTGCAACAAAACATTCCAATTCCTCAACAACACACTACTGCTCCTACACAAGCTCCACAAGTGACACAAGCTACATCACAACCTCTGCAACCACCCCCTAGTGCCTCTGCAACAATCCCACAACAACATCACATCCCATCTCATTCATCTTATCAACAACCACCATAGTAGCAACAACCAACCCAACATATGCATGTTCCACGCAAATGTAGTGCAACCCCCTCACACAATATCTTTACCATCCTTCAAGCACGTACACCACTTATGCTACTACATCCAATCCTAAAACAAAAATCCATTTGGCCTCTCAAAATCCATTGCAAACCCAACCACAACTTTACACCAATCACCCACCATCACACTTGAATCCCTATCAGCAAACGTCTAATCCACAACCCAATGTTGCGTACAATTACCAATCCCATCCATACTATACTCAGCAATAGCCCTCATACCAACAGGGTGATTCATCCACGTCCTACTATCAACAACCACCACCATATCAGCAACCACCACCATATCAGCAGAGTGCTCCATCCACTTCATATTATCAGCAACAACCACCATATCAACAAGCAGCTTCTACCTCTTACTATCAAAATCCATCATCTTCTTATCCACCTTATATCAATCCACAACCACAATCCACATATGCCAATCAATACCAACAAATGCCTCCATATACACCTACACCAGCCTATGATCAAGTTGCTTTTGCACCGTCTTCATCATATTAGCAATATCCTTCATACAATCAGCCTAATACATCAAATCCAAATCCTACAACGCCTATCAATAAAGATCTAGAAGAAGTCAAAGTTGTGTTAAAGGACTTACATGCAAGGACTAGCAAACAATCGTTCAAATTTGAAGATATTTTTCCCTGTACATTTGATCCTTCTATTTCATTGGTTCCTTTCTCAAAGCATTTCAAAATGCCAAAATTTGACAAATACAAAGGAACAAAAGACCCCAAAGCTTACCTTCAAGAGTTTTATGCCCACTGTCAAGAGGTCATGCATAATGACAATTACCTCATGAGATTGTTTCCTAGGAGTTTATAGGGGATAGCCCTTGATTGGTTTATGGGTCTTGAGAAGGGATATATCAAGTCCTTTGCACAACTTTCAAAAGATTTTGTATCCCACTAGAAGGATATCGATACATTAGATCTCTTGAAGGAAAAGTAGTGTGAGGGAGAAACCTTTGCGAGCTATCTTCAAAGATGGCGAGCTTTAGCTAATCATATGAAATCACCTCTAAGAGAAAAAGACATGGTCACCCTGTTCATCATAATCTCTCATCTAGATATGGCCCACAATTTCAGACTTCACTATGTCACGACTTTTGTAGAAATAGTGGAGAAAGGTCCTATCCTGGAGAGCGAACTTATTGCCAAAGGATTAGTCAAAAAATTTAACTTTGATAAAGAGAAGTCGTCTGGGGATAAGCCTCATTATTGGAACAAAAAAAAAACACTATCAATGATGGTGTCACTGACACCAAACATGTCCAAGTAGCCAATGCTTCCCAGAAGCTCCAATATCTATCTCCGCAACAGTCAAATCCTCATGCTATATAAGTACCATAGCGGGCACCTTGTCCTAACCAACAATCCAATCAGAATAACCAAGGGAATTGCAAACACCAATTCACTCAACTAGGAGAACCCTTGAGCATCGTATTACATAAGCTCCTTCAAGGTAATTACCCGATCACATATCCTATGACCAAGCCTATTGACAAATCCAAGCCCAAACAAGCCTGGTACAAAGAAAATGAGTATTGTGAGTTCCATAAGATTAAAGGGCACACATTAAACAAATATCAGGGTTTAAAAACATACGTCCAGGATTTTATAGATTAGGGTGACATACATGTATATTCGAACACACAAACTCATCCAATGCTCAATTTTAAATATATCAAAATGCTTTCCCTAAGAATAATCAAGTTCCTAGCACATCCAACTCAAACCAAGGGCCTAGCAAAAATAATGATCAGAATAACATCACCAATAACATCAATTACAAAAATTTGCCATTTAATTATCAAGGCATCATCATGCACATTGAGCAAGTAGAACCACGTGTATCCATGATACGCGTAAAAGGAAAGGACCCACAATGTGTTGTTACCACCTACTGAACCCATATCACAGTCCCTCCCTAGAGCCTCCACATCCACCCATCCGTCACCTGTGAGTTCTCAATACAACATTCTTGATCATTTGGGAAAGACCTCGGCACAAATATCCTTTCTATATTTTCTTAAGTCTTCTCTCATACACCAAGAAATTCTAAACAAGGCCTTACAAGACACCCAAGTTCCCAATGACATGGACCCTATGCAATTTCAAGCATTGGTAGGACACCTTTCAACAACCTATCAACTAGTTTTTAGCCAAAATGACATGCCTGCATTGACTCCAACCATAATCATCCCCTCCATCTAGAGGTCCTTGTAAACTATCATAAAGTAAAGAGGTTCTTGGTAGATAATGGTTTTTCCCTAAACCTTTTCACATTGAAATTTATAAAACAAGCAGGATACACCCATGCTGATTTAAATAATCAAGTCATCACTATTAAGGAATATGATAATGTAGAACATGATTCTAAAGGGACAATATGTCTTCCAATCTAGGTTGGGCCAGTTGTGCAATACACTACATGTCACGTCCTTGATTTGGAACTCCCCTATAACCTCCTCCTCGTTCGTCCATGGATTCACACCATGCAAGCCATTCCATCCACATACCATCAATGTCTGAAATTACCATTCAATGGGGTAGAAGTTACCATACACACGGATCCTCAACCATTTGAATATTTCCGTGCATTAGAAGCCTCTTTTCCCCACTCTCATTACTGTCCTGGAGTAGAAATGGGACCACCATAGACATCATCATCCCACTCATCTACCACCGCACTAGCCACCACTTCATCCACATCTAATTCCACCCTTACCAAAGTTCAAATCATTGACAAAGGACATGGTGAATATGAAATGTGCATAGCTTTGAACATGGCAACTATGCCACCCTCACCACACACATATGGCCAACCTTCTCCGTTAGCACCAAAGGAAGAAGAGAAGAAGATCACCTTGAGCTCCAAAAATATGGGATCTAGTACCTTTCACTCTCCTGGGTTAAGACCAAACACACCAAAAGATGACATCATCTAGTGGGTATATCATGAGGAACTTGAACCCTCTCCCCCCTTCAAACAATATTTCCAAGAGGTCTATCCTTGGCCTTCTAAGTTTGCAGAGAAACACAATTATCGGGGGGAGGCCTTGGTGTAGAAGAAAAAGGACAACGACAACCGATAGACACTTTTGTATGTTTACAAAATCTTGGTTTGGGTTATGATACCAAGCAAAAGGGTCCTATGGTATCATCTAGTGCCTTTAACAACGTCAATGAAAGCAATAGTCTCCTTGAAGACATACTAGAGGAGGAATCCATCAAACATGCATACAATGATGTAGATCACACTGACCTTTCTTCCATGTTTGAATGATTATCCATTTGCACCATTAGCTTATCCCTTAAACAACTTGAACTCATAGACTAGGACCTACATGGGATTGGGGGAAGATGAATACCCTAACCGCAAAAGTAAAAAGAAGCAAAATAAAAAAGGGTCACCTAGAGAAAACCTCCCCAAGGTGCTTTGTGACTTCAAGAAAGTTAAAACAAAGGGTGTATCTAATAGAAAAAACCTTGATGAGGCAATAGAAGATGGGGACGTTCATCTTCCCCTTGTAGGAACTCAGCTATCTAGACAATCATCCATCCTGATCGAGGAAACACAAGTAATAAATTTGGGAACTGAAGAGGATCCCAAAATCACATATGTAGCCAAAGCACTATCAGAGGACAAATATTCTACCATCACCAAGCTTCTCAAAGAAGGCATCATCAATTTTGCATGGACATATTTACATATGCCAAGTCTTGATCCCACTTTAGTAGTACATCATCTAGATGTGCATCCTGATGCCAAACCTGTCAAGAAAAAGCTCTAGAACATGCACCCCCAAGTGGCTCTACTAGTCAAGAAAGAGTTGGAGAAGCTATTAGAAGCTAGATTCATCAGACCCATTGACTATTCTAACTAGATCTCCAACATAGTGCCAGTCACCAAATCAAATGGGGATATCAGGATCTGCACATATTTTTAGGACCTCAACAAAGCTTGTCCCAAAGATGATTTCCCTTTGCTGAACATTGACATGTTAGTAGACTTAACTGGAGGGCATGAGATGCTTTCCCTTATGGATGGCTTCTTTGGTATAATCAAACTAGAATTGCACCTAAATACCAGCATAAAATAACTTTCACCACACCATGGGGCACCTTCTATTATAATGTCATGCCCTTTGGCCTAAAAAATGTAGGTGCAACCTACCAGTGAGCCATGCTGTCATCTTCCATGATCTCATTCACATAATAATGGAAGATTATGTTGATGATTTGTTAGGGAAATCAAAAACAAGTGAAGAGTACCTGGCAATCCTTAAGAAGATATTTGAGCATCTAGAGCATTATAAGCTACACCTAAATCTAAAGAACTATGTCTCTGGAGTCACATTAGGAAAACTATTGGGTTTCATTGTCTCCAGAAGAGGCATAGAGGTTGATCCAGCAAAAGTTAAGGAAATCGTGGATATGCCTCCACCACGTAACCTCAAACAATTAAGGAGCCTTCAAGGAAAGTTGCAATCCATCAAGTGGTTCATAGCTTAATTAGCCAACAAATGCTAGTCATTCACTAATCTCCTAAAGAAGGATACTTCCTTTAAATGGAATCAACAATGTCAACTCGGTTTCGACAAGATCGAAGAATATTTGGCTCAGCCGCCCATCCTTATGCCACCAATTCTAGGTAAACCACTCCTAATGTATATTTCTGCTACTTCAATGGCACTGGGGGCATTGTTGGCACAACATGATGAGTCATCAAAGGAAAGAGTAATCTACTACATCAGTAGAACCCTCATAGGATATGAGCTCAATTATTCCCCAATGGAAAAATCTTGCCTAGCCATGATCTTCAGTTCACAAAAACTCCGGCACTACATGCTCAGCCATCCAGTAAAGCTCATTTCCAAGGTCAATCCACTCAAATATTTGTTATCTAGAACAACCCTGACTGGTTGCATGGCCAAGTGGGTCATGTTGTTAAGTGAATTTGATATAGAGTATGTGGATCGAAAAGCTATTAAAGGACACGTGATAGCGGATCAGTTGGCAGATGCTCCCCTAGTAGATGCCTATCCTTTAGAAATAGAATTTCTTAATGAAGGGGTCTTTATTGTAGCTGAAGCAGTCACATGGACACTTTATTTTGATGGGTCATACACACACAATGGATCAGGGGTAGGAATCTTGCTTGTCACCCCCCAAGGTGATTATATATTGAAGTCATTTAGGTTGGCTTTTCCATGCACAAACAACATAGTTGAATATGAAGCTCTTCTTACTAGCCTCATAATTGCAATCCAATGGCATATCACTCACCTAAGAGTCTTTGGCGATTCCCAATTAATCATCACATAGATCAACGATGAGTTTCTGAAAAAAGATGATAAGCTATTGCCTTATAAATGCATGGTTGATGACTTCAAAAAGTATTTCACTTCCATCCAATTTGACTAGATTCTGAGAGTATAGAACAAAGTAGTGGATGCCATGGCTACCATTGGTTCCTTAATTGACATGCCTAAAGACAAAATAGAGTGTGAGTTCCTCATTGAACAAATCTTAATCCTATTTTATGATATCCCGGTAAGTGAGATGGTGTGTGACATTGTAGGTCCTACATCCCCATGGTACCATGATATCTACGCTTACCTTCATGACAATAATAATATCCTACCTCTTGATCTCACACACAATAAAATAAAATCTTTCATCCAATGAACATCCTGTTATATCATCGTGGGTGATACACTTTATCATGGGTATGACGGAACCCTCCTCGGGTGTCTAAACAAGACCAAAGCCCACACTACATTAACAAAATTACATAGTGGTGTTTGTGGGGCCCATTCAAATGGTATCACTAGCTAAGAAAATTCTTAGAGAAAGATACTACTGGCCTACATTGGAACATGATTCTTGTGAATTCATAAAGAAGTGCCTACCCTATCAATGGCACATGGATTTCATACATGCTCATGCACAGGATCTATAGCCTCTTATAGCACCATGGCCCTTCTCTCAGTGGGATTTTGACCTAATCGGCAAGATATATCCCCCATCCTCTAATGGCCATACCTTTATCATCACTGCAACTAAGTACTTCACCAAGTGGGTGGAAGCAATGCCACTCCCACAAATCACAGGTACTCATATTTCCAAATTTATCATTTTCCATATTCTATGTAGATATGGAATTCCATCCACCATCATTTCCAATAACAGAAAACCGTTCAAGAACCAAGCCATGAAACACCTTTGTGACACCTTCCACATACAACATCATTGGTCCATGCCCTATTACCCTCAAGGTAATGGACAGGTGAAGGCCACCAACAAAACCCTAATTAGGATCCTTAAAAAGGTGGTCAATAATATTGGAGAAGATTGGCACCTTCACATTCATCCTGACCTTTGGGAATATTGGACCTCCATCTGCACTCCTACCAGTGCTACCCCATATTCTCTCATCTATGGTGATGATGCCATCTTTTTGATTGAGGTAGAAATTCCATCACTGAGAATATACCTGAAGAATCTTACCAGTGATGAAGATGCTCGAGTCGCAAGACTCGGCCAGCTAGAACTCCTCAATGAAAGACAGATCAAAGTGTATGGCCATCTTCAAGCCTATCATAATCACCTTAAGAGAAGCTACAACAAGGTTTTTCCTCACTAATTCAACATTGGTGATTTAGTCCCCAAGGAGAATCAACACACTCAGCAGGCCCGAGATAAGAAGGGAAAATTTAAAGCAAATTGGCTTGGTCCCTATGTCATCACAACAAAATATGGATCAAGGGCATACACACTTTCCACACCTAAAGGAGAGCCCCTAGAGGAGCCCATTAATGTCATGCACCTAAAAAGGTTCTACACTTAAGTCAGCTAGGGTATCCTATCCTACAAAATGCAAAAAATGCAAAAAAAAAAGGTAAAAAATGGTCAAAAAGTACAAAAAATTCCAAAAATAATAAAGAGAAAAAGTTCATCCTATTGATGATGTTTTCTGCACAGCAACAACTTAGACAGAATATAATATCTTATCTCACTTGAAAGGTAGATCTCTATCAGCAAGCCTCAAGAGATAACCCCAAGGTCTCTAATGTTAGGTCTCTAATGTTAGGTCTTGATAATGCATAAACAACTCAGTGATAAATGTGAAAATGTTGGTAATTACAATGGGACCTTACGAATGAAAAATGTTGGAAGTGTACTTTCATCAGATGCAACAATACGGTGATGCTTTTTATCCTAAAACTAACCTAGATTCAAAATAAACAACAAAAGAGATAAGGGTTAAGAGAGATTTCTAAGAAAAAGACCTAAGATCAATCACAACAATGATGAATGTTGCAGATAGACAGATCCCCAATGAAACCAATCTCTGTTTGATCAAGGACAAGCCTACAACTCCACAGAAATGGTGCAATCTTCTAAGGAAATTGAAGATTTTTAGACTTTGAACATTCATTCGCATACCCAATAACTAGCGCAATGTAAACAAACATCCATAGTTCAACTTAGCACAAAATAAGGCACGAACTAACTTTACACAGCAAATTACAATCAACAAATTGCTAAAAGTATGGACTGGAGATCGATCAGCATCGTTAACATTTTACCATTATTGCAAAAGAAATGAAATCTAACATCTAACATTGAAATTTGAGAACAAGAAACCATAAACTGTCAAAGTGTAATACAAAGCTTGCCAAATCAACAATCCAATTGCATTAACTTCTCCAGCATTACATAATAATTTTCAATCCCTCCTCTCTCCTACAGCTACTGACTTCTCTAACTTAGCCAATTTTGGCTTTTACAGCCTCTAATCAGCTATTCTAACCCCTAAATCTTACCCCTTTACAAATGAGAAGGCACTGGCCCTTTATAGAAAATTACATTTTTAATCAATGGCCAGGATTTAGTTCATCCAATGGCTGCAATTTCATTTCTAGAAGCACCAAGTTGTTACATTTAATTCAGGAGCTCATGGTACATCATCATCCAATTGCATAAAAGCAGTTACATCATGGAACAATGAGAAAACAATATTATGCCAGCCTGTCATTAATGAAAATTCTGATTGGGTGATGAAATCAGCTTCACATGTCTTCCAGAAACTCCTTCCAGTTGTAGACAGTTTGGGCATGGATTCATATGCAGGCCCCACTTTTAAAATTTGAATTGAACTCTTCCATATTTCCCATTTGGTATGAATCCATATGCAAGTTCCCCTTTTAATATTTATTTAATCCTAAAAAAATAGATATCATCATTAGTAGCTCACATGTTAAAAAAAATCCAATCCAAATTAAATTTTGGCCTTTTAAAAAAATTTACTTTTTTTAATGGGAACTTTCCATTTTCATAAGTTTTTCCATTTTTGAGAATTTTTATTTTCAAAATTTTCTATCCATCTCAAGAATTTCATTTTTGGGAACATTTTAAAATTTCAAGGAAAAATTCCATTTTGAAAAAAATGCATTTCAAAAAAAAAAAATTCAATTTAAAAAAATCATTTTTGAAAAAAAAAAATTTCTATTATTTTCGAGGAAAAAAAAATTGATTTTTCCACTTTTGGAAATTTTCGGGTTTTTAAGGAATTTTTGGATTTTCAAGGGTCTCGGGATTTTGAGGGGGTCAAGGAATTTTCGGGAAAATCCTAAGGGAGTGGATTTCCCCAGATTTCTTGTAGGGTCGAAATCCCCTAAACCTCATAACCTTTTTTCTACAAGGAATTTTCAAAAAGTTGAAAAAGCAACCCTACCTAGTTTTTCGTCCTCTATCCATAGATGCAAAAAGTAATTTACATATAACATTGAAAATTCACTTCAAAATCCCCATTTTTGAATTCCAAGACAAACAAATATCCCCTAGAGCCTCCTCATCAAACCCAGTCTAGAATTAATGCCAAAATAACCTCCCAAGAAGAGAAAAACCAAAATTTGACCAAGCCAAGAGGCAAAGATGCAAAAGAAAAAAGAGGGTCCCTGCCTCTGGTGGGGCGTGTGTGCAAAAATTGCACATGTCCTATGGTGAAAACCACCCCTAGTGGCACCTTGGATAAGTACGTTTAGTGAAAACCTAGTCACAGGTGCCATTTGTACAAGGATTAATCATTATCTACCTTGCATCCTAGTTACTTTATGCTTCCACCCATCCTGATCTCATATCCCTTTCAATCCTATCCTTTCATCCACATCCTCGATTCGGTCGCTTGGTATACTTTAGTTTAGCATTGGACGAGCTTCATCTGCTATCCATCATCCTGAGCTTTTATCCTAATCTAAGCTTGTGTCGTCAATCCTTGTCATCATGTTAGTCCTTCACTTTCATCTAGATTCCTTCATCAAGTCGGTCTTCATTGGGATCCCATCCTATCATGTCGATCTTTTTCAAACTATGTTGCCCCTACGCTTTCATGTAAGCAAGGTCGATCATTTGATCCACCCCCGAGGCTTTGTTTTTCTTTAGTCCAGTCGTTCTTTTCCATCGCTTGTCTCCATTGTCCTCTTTTCACTTTTATCCATGGTCTTTTCTTGAACTACGAGGGCTCTGTGCTTTCACGTAGGCAAAGCTAATCTCTGATCAGCCTCCGAGCCCTAGGTCTTTATGGTGTATCGGTCTTGTGTCTTGTCTCTTGCATCTTGTGTCATGTCGTCACGTATTCCCTTGTCTAGTTGGGTTTTCATAAATGAGATCCACCTATATCATGAGATTCAATTGGTTTTGAATCTATCGTGTCATATAGATCTTTTAGTTTAGTATCCATCTTTGGTCTCAATAGGATGCATCCTTCCTAACAGACCTCATCAATCCCATCCATCCTTCAGATTATATGGCAAAGGACATTTGAAATTGATTGTTATCTTTTGATACTTTTTTCTTTTGTTTATCATTTGAGCTCCTTATCATAACTTGTCAAGATCGCCATGATCTATCATATTATGGCGTGCTTTGATCGGTTAACATAGGGGCATATCTTGATATTTTTCTTTGTTGTTGTCTTCTTGGTTGTCCCACATAGTTCCCACCAAGATCCCTGAGGTCTTTTGTTACGCTGTGGCATCCTTTTGTGCTTGTGGTTATCCCAATGTCTAGCCCGACCAAGGTCTTCGAGACTTTGGGGTGTTGGGATAGCCTTGTTGTATGTTGTGTTTGTTTTGTGCATTAGACACTAATTTTCCTTGGTTTACATACCCTGGTACCTGGTGTCTTATGCTATAACAAAAATTAGTGCTCCGAAAATAGAAAATTGCATTAGGATTGCATTTCATGATCACTTTCATTGCATTGCATTCATACCTAACCGATGACCTATGATTTTGGTTGTGCAAACATTCACCTTCCATCTCTTGTTCTTCTCAAGATACCTACAGTTCTTGATAGGTGCAGTTTCACACCCATCTTCCCTTTATTTTGTAATGATTACAAGGAAAGTACTTTCCATTAAACCCACAATATGCCTACCATCATCCCTCATTACTATGCAAGCCCTTATTTGCACTCATGATCATGTTGCATTCCATTTCATGTTAGGTTGTCTCAATCATATACCACACACCTTTATTTTTTATAAGCTAAAGCAAGCATGACCACAAATAAAGCCAACCTACCGCCCACATCCACATGGCATTTCATTTATCCCATGTCACATTATAGGTTCACTGGATTTCATCTCATGTGTATTATAATTTCATAATTATATTTTAATAAGTTGTTTAGATTCATTATATTTGGTTATTCTAAGCATCTTAGATTCATTTTATTATCTATTCATTTTCATATTAGTCTATGTCATTAACACATTACCTACATCACCAGCTGCATCACAAATTGTTAGATCCATATTCATAGCATATAAAGTCATGAATCATCCATCACATCTTACATCATAAACATTAGCCATCATACATATCATCCATATAAGCATAAACATACATCATCTCAAACATATACAGACATCACATTATGATCATACATAATAAAATCATAAACATGCACATATGTATAAATAGATCATCCATCACATACATATAACATAGTGTCAATAAGGGCTCTTGCATATCATATAAAAATAAAAATACAATGTCCATCACATGATCCATAATAGTGTCCCTCATATAATCAAAATACATGTCCATCATATACATCTGTAATCATCAAATAAAGTACAAGTAGAAGGCTCTGAATCAACTCGGATATCTACTGCTTTGTACTGTACACCCATCCAGCACCTATAAAAACTAGTATCTTGTCACCTGTCTTGTGTCCTCTCTACTATGAGCTGCCCACATCTGACCTCTGTGGTGAGTCTAGCACTCCCCCTCTGTGTGGAGGGGTCTCTCTATAGCTACTATATATATGGGTATGTGTCCCTACTTACTGGGATGGAGCTAGCATCAATGGCTTTTCCAGGACATAGGTAGGTACCCGCTGTGTCTGATCTAGAACTACTATAAAGTAGGCTATCATATAGTAGTTGGCCTCTCACATGAACTCATCCCACTCTGTAGCCTAATACCTAGATGCATCTCACTTAGCCCTATACCTGTCCCAAAATCTGCATATGGATCTCCTCTCCTATGCCCATGCATCTTGTGCCAACCGCAGCTAACCAATCTCTACTCCCATCCAAGACACCTGATCTATAGCCCTGTCTCTCTCATCCCACATAGCCTATACCTATTCCTGCAATCTCTACACCTCTGCCCCTATCTTGCCACCCTCACCCTAAAATTCCTGTGTCTGTACCTACCTTGCATCTCTCTCTCCACAACTTGTACCTGTGCCACTACTGCATCCCTCTCACCCCACAAAGTTTGCACCTGTATCTATGTTGCATCCCTCTCTATCGGCAAGGTTTGTACCTGGGCCCTCATAGCCTCCTCTCTCTCCTGCATCAACCCCATGTCCCCCACTATCTGATCTTCTACCTCAACTCTATCATGGAGCTCATCTCACTCCCTTCTTAGCTCAGTCCTATCTCTCAATAACCCCTCTACCTATCTCCTCAAATCATCTAGGTCCTTCTCTGCCTCCATCAAAGTCTTCGCCGATACCTCATCTGTCACTCCTCTAGGATTTTTTTGTCTCCTCGCCTGTAGTATAGTCACCACTGCCTCTAGCCCATCTCTCTCCCATCTTGCCGCCACCCCCTCCTCATGCTCTCTGGAAACCTCTCCCTCTAGTTGAGTCATCTCTATTCGTAGCTGGCTCACCTCAGCCTATAGGCCATCCCTCTCTACCTATATCTCCTCCATGCACTGTGATGCCTCATCTGCTGGGATCCCTTAGTCCTTCTATCCCTCTGCCTACACCCTAGCCACCTCTTCTTGTAGCATGCTCACCTCATCCTTCAGTATACACCTCATAGCCTCTACATCCCTTAGTCTTTGCTCAAAAATCCATAGTCTCACCATGGCCCCTCTCAACAATACAGTCGGATCCTTTTGTACAGGTGGTACCATGGCCAATGGGGCAATATCATGAACATCTACATCCATCGCCTCTCCCTCTGCCTCATCTCTCTCATCCATCACCTCCACCTCTACCTCATCTCTCTCCTCCTATACCTTGACCTCCTCTTGGGCTCTCCTCTACTATCTCCCCCTCCTTCTCACCCTCCTCTGACCTCCTACCTCAACCTCCCCCTATCCTCTCCCCTGCTCATCTGATGCCCTGACCTCCTCCAACCCTCTCCTCTACTGACCTCATATCTTAGCTGCCTCCTGCCCTCTCCTCTGTTGGCCTCCTGCCTCGTCTGCCTCCTACCCTCTCCTCTACTATCCCCTCCTCACCCTCCTCCTGTCCTCTCCCCTACTGATCTAATGCCCCAACCTCCTCCTACCCTCTCCTCTATTGACCTCCTGCCTAGGCTACCTCCTGCCCTCTCCTCTATTGACCTCCTACCTCATCCACCTCCTTCCCTCTCCTCTATTGTCCTCTCCTCCTCCCTCTCCTTTGTCCTGCCAATCTCAACTCATCCTCTGGCCCAAAGCTAAGTGCCTCTGTAATCAGCTCCTCTGACATAATCTATATGAATCGATGATGGAGATACCATGCGAAGAATATGACTGTCACTCCCACATCTGCTCTCCCCCCACTCCTACTCAGGTAGGGTACCTATTGCAGTGTCTCCCAATGCTCTCTCGAAAACCTAGTTGTAATCGGCTTACCCCATGGTCGCTCTCGTGAGATCCATCTAAATCTCTCTGGTCCATGAGGAATGTCCTATAGAAGCCCAAACTATCTCATCACCCGATCCGGCCTGTGTGCCTCCACTATACACGACTCTCTCTCGACTAGACAACATCTAACATAGAAATACACTATGTTTCTCTCTGCATCTCTCCTCCATTTTGAGAACTGCCATGTAATGTACGGTCTCCACACTATCTGCTCCTCTCGATGATCATATCTGCTCCTCTCGATGATCATATCTGCTCCTCTCGATGATCATCCAGCATCCTCCATCCATCCAGGTCACCAAAGCCTTGATAATGCCATACCTAGCCATGCTCTGTTCCATACCAGTATGCCACTAGTAGTGTCAGATCTTGTGCTCCTACTGCCACCACTCCTATCCTATCCACACTAATGTGCTCCTAGGCCCATATCTACAACATCACCTATGTCATCCTAAGACCCCTCGATAACACACAACGTGCATATCTCTATATAGTTGCGGCAGCATGCATGGACCCCATGCGAAATCCCCCTCTCTCTACTCCACGATGTGTCGAATAACATCCATGTAAGTAAGACTATAGAAGTTCCCACTCCTCTTTGGTATCAGCATTCCACTAATCAATCTGCACAGGTATAATGGTAGCAGTGGTACTCGCAACACCAAGCATATGTCCACATCCAATCCCTTCCTCTACACCAGTAAGTCCTCTCACCCAAAAAGGACCCATATGGTATGATCCAGTGCCTTGCCCCCTAATCTGGTCACACTCACTAGGTAGACTACTATAGGTAGTCATAGAATCCTCCACACGTCCTCCAAAGTGACAATTATCTCCCTTGTTGTGAGGTGGAATGTCAAAGTCTCAGAACTCCATTGCTCTATAAGGGTTGTTAGCATCATCTGATGTGCTCTGACAGTTGGGTATCCCAACATATGCAACAACCCCGCCCATGACAATGCCTTGTGATCCTCCCCATTCATAGCTGCTATGGTCACCTCTGACACCTCCAATCACCTCTCACGTGTCCGCAGACTCTCAAACCACTGCATCCACACCACACAAACATGTCAGTCATTTCATCCTTTCCTTCATCCCTCCCTCTTTTCCATTTCCCGACCCTGGGTTATCTTCTCACCAATTTTTTTTTCCCTTTGGAAAAATTTCCCCAATTTTCCCGATTTGTCTTCTTTTTCATCCTCCCTACCCATTTTGTGGGTGTGCTTCTCCTTTTCTTTCCTCCCTTTTTTTCATCTTCCTCCATCCTTGGGCGAGCCTACCCAGCAAACGAGTGAGCCCGCCCAAATGATGGGCGACCCCACCCTACAGGTGAGCCCGCCCTATGGGTGAGCCCATCCTCGGGTGGAGTTGGCCCTCTTCAAGGTGTGGATGCCCTTCTTTCAAGCACGATCACCCCTCCTCTCGACATGACCACACTTCTAGCAGTGTAGTTTCCCTTGTCATGGGCACAGTTGCTTGTCCCCCTTTGAACCCATTTTCATGCAGATTTTCTCGATTCCAGGGAAAGTCCACCCTTCCCTCATGCTCCCTCACCCTTCTCGGGAACTTTTTTCTCATTTTTTTGGGTGAATTTACCCACTAATTGGGAAAATCCACTCCCCTTTCCCACTGCATCTAACTGGTGATTTTTCCTACCCAACGAGCGAATTTGAAATTTTTCCACCTACCCATTTTTCTAATTTACCCCAATCCCAAAACCCATGTTTTTAAAATGCATTAAAACTCAAAAATACTCCAGAAAATGCTTAAAATCACAAAGAGGGTTTTGGATCTAACCTGGCATGGAACCACGCGCTCATCGAAGAATCATTGTACCTCGTCCCCCTGATGGATGATGTTGTCATCATAGTCCTTCGACATCCTTGTCTCCTTCTCCTCCTCTCTCTCTCACTCAACTGCCAGGTGTGCACATGAGGAATAGTAATTTCTAAAATTACTATATATAAAATTTCCCTCCTTTTTTTAACTTTTTTAAGTTAAGGGTATTTTTACCCTTTATTTAAACCTCTTTTTAATTCAACTAATCCTCTAACTTCATAGCCACCATTTCCACACCGTGTGTTTGTTTGACTCCATTCAAAATAAAATCTTCATTATTTTTTGAGATCTATCCAATGGTACCCTCCATTTCTTCATATCAAGAAGTCGCTCAAAGCCCCCTTTTTCTCCCCAACTGCCCTCTCAAGGGGGCATACCCTACCATTTGTCTTTCTTCCTTCATCATGGTCATTTTCTTGTGAGACCAACGCATTTCCCTCTATTTCCCACCATTTGGGCAACTCACAACTTTTGGGGCATCATTTTCTAGAGTTGCTTTCTTTATAGAGTCATCTGCATTTTATTTTTCTTTGAAACACTATTATTCTAACAATATTTCGAAGAGGGGAAAAATGTAGACATCTAAATTTGACCACTCCCATATGGTCAAATCCATCTCCTTTATTCATCTATTTCATCAATATTATTTTAAATGACTTATTTAATTCATATCTCCCTTTCTTCTAAGGTTTCTAAAGTATTTAATTTAACAATTAAATACTTTACCTTTCATCCTTTCCTCTCTAAATTAAATAAATATATCAATTTATTTAATTTAATCATTTAACCTTTTTGAATTTAAATCAATATTAAATTTTCTCTTTTATCTCTCCTTGTCACATCGTCCATAATCCTCTTCTAATTTGGATTAGTTTAATTAATCTAGATTAGGATGTGCACACCTTTAATCAGGATTAGTGTCACATCTTCCATATTTGGCCACTTGCCTCTAATCCTTCATTAGCCTTCTTAATCACTTGTTTGCACAACCTTAATCTAATCCCCGTGCCATTTCTGGTATGTCCCCCAAGTCAACCTTTCATAAGTACTTTCTTCATTTAGCCATGACGTCTTCCCCATGTGAATTAAAAATTCACATTTATTCATTCAATTCTACCCTATTCCCCATGAAGGTTGTTGGGAAATTCTAAATCCTCTCATAAGTCACATCACTCACATAAGACAAGGACTTCCTTTATGAGGACCTTGTCTTATCCTCAAGGTACTTCCATTCATGTGAATTTAAAATTTGCATTTATTATCCCAGCTATTTCTCTCTTCCCCATGATGATTAGTGAGGAATTCTAAAATTCCTCACTTGTCACCATCCTTCCTACATGGGGACAAGAACTTCCTTTTTGAGGAAATCTCCCCCTAATCCCAAGGTACTTGCAACTACCTCCACCTCACATGTCCTCTCTCCACCTCACATGTCCTTTATGCCACCTCACTTCCACATGGAAAGATGTGACAGCTCATGAGTCCTCAACTCACCACAGCCCTCCATCTTGTCCATGTTGGCTAAATTCCAACCATTCAAATCTCTAGAGAATTTTCCCCTAAAATAGAAGATTTGGTCTCATTTTTCTCTTTTATAACATGCATTCACAATTCAAGCTCTAGAACTCTCAACTCTCAAGCGCAAGCACTTGCATACTTGCATTCAACCTCCATTGTTGCATTTTGAAGCTTCCATTTCATGCACTTTCACTTGCTTATCCAAATACCCACATCTCTCATTGCATTCATCATCCAACCTAGATCACTTTGCATATCATTTCATCATATTTTCCATCAAGGAGAACACATTAAATTTTCGTCAAAGGGCCAACCAAGAATATCAACTTAGACAAGGTATATTTGTTGTTCCATCTTTCTTTGTTTAAGTTCAACTTAGGCTAATCTTGAGGTGGTGTTGTGTTGTTTCTCCTTATTGCATTTATGTTGTTTTGCATCTTTTAGGGTAGTAAATCCACGGTGCACACACACACACATATATATACATACATATACATATATATATATATACATAAATGCATATACATATATACATATATATATACATGTATGTATATATGTATGTATGTATGTATCGGTGCATATATAAATGTATATATTTATAGCCATATGATGCTATTATGTGTTTGAGGTTTATCTATCTTTAGCTTTCCATTGATGCACATTTACATAAGAAGTATATATGTATATGAGTATGTACATATATCGATCTGTGTTTGAAGAGCATAATTAAATGCAAGAATGTGTATGTAGAAATACTTACAAACTTACTCACACAAGGGATCAATTATGTATATGTGAATCAATGAGAATATGATAACTGGATATGTGTATGAACATATTAAATATTTGTTTGTAGGAATACTTGTGTATGTGCTTAACTGGTGAAATCATATGTATATAATATATATATAAATACGTGCATATGTATGTATACGTGAGTATAGGGGAGTATATATATATATATATATAGTCGATGTTATACATATATTTTGATATGATTACTATTATTACATGAATGTATATATATATTGGCATCAAATTATATGCAATATGTAGCACTATACTTGTTAGCGCATTGGTACGCATTACCAAAGGAGAATAGACCGATTCACTTAGGTTCAGGCTTGGTTGATAAGAAGAAAAAAGGTGCATCTTTTAGTATCTTGCACATTATACGTTGAAGAGTGAACATTTAATCAATATACATGGTGTTGTGTATAAATGTTGGTGGCGATTCCTCGCTATGTGTTGTCCATGAGAGAAGAGATGTAGTCAACATAGTAAATGTTGTTATAGTCGATATAGACTATGTGAATGGAGGTCGATAATAGTCATTATTGACTATGTCAAATGAAGCCGATTAAATAGCTAATGACTATTGATGTAAACAGATTATCATACTGTATGAAACGTGATTTATAACATTGTATTGCTATCAATAATATGCTTGACTTGGTCGATGCCTTTACATAAGACCAACCTTTCCTTTGTCTAATGCATTTAACTGCTCAAGTCGATTCATCCACTAAATGGATAGATGGAAACTTGTCATAGAATGGAAGTTGACTAATTCTTTGGTAGTTTAACCATGCCAAATATGAAGGAAATGATAATGAAAATGGTGCCACCTTTGAAACTTATTTGTTGTAGAAGTCTTTTCATTATGACAATTTGAATTATGCATATGTTGATTGAATAAGTCTTCAGATTGTTGTCACAAAACAAGTTGACCTATAGGTGATTATGTTGAATATTAGCTTGTGAAGTCGCCACCTTTCTAATATGTTTTCATGTGTTTCTTTGCATGGAGATTTTTTTCATTTATCATTCCTAAACTATAGGCTTTGAGGTGATCAAGTTGCTCTATAAATAGCTGAACCATTTCATTTGAGAGGGGCACATTCCTCCATAAGATAATACATCTTTTGCAATTCATATTTCTATATTATCTAGCCATACTTTTCTTTTTATTAAGAGACAAAGGAAGTGAGTTCATATCATTTGTGAGGGAGGGTCTTTTGATTTTAAAGAGAAGTTTTAGTTGTCTTTTAAGAAGGAGAAAAATTGCCAACTTGAGAGATAAGAAGTTGTTAGTCTTTTTGGAAATGGTTGTTGTTATAAAGGAGCTATGACCACAACTTGTCGAATTGGGAAGCTATAATACAGGAATGGGAATATTTTTCTTTTGATTATTCTATGTTTTGAATGATTGAACTATCCTTGAATATACTTAGATAAAAATAATGTTTACTTTGAAAGAAAAGTAGAATCTATATGCCTTGTTTTTTGTGCATTGTTTGTAAATACTCCATGATAGGAGAGATTGTTTGACATAGGTATTTAATTATACTAGATATGTCAAAGAGATTGCTTGGAATAGGTATTTGATTATAATAGATATTTTGATGACATAGGTATTTAATTATACTAGATATGTTTGAATAGGGGTTGCTCATAGCTAGTTATTTGATTATAGATAACTAGTGGGTTACTTCAAGGTTGAGAGGTTTAGTAAAACATAGTGGGTTTGATTTGTTGCTTGATTAGTGTCAATACACACTTAAATGCAAAGATATCATATTGACAAGAGTAGGATCACAGTGTAAACCCTTTTAGTCAAAGAGGTTATACTGTCGAATGGAATCATCTTTTGGATATGAAAATTCTTCAATTGAGACCATGCAATGTGTTTATATTTACTCCATAGTAGGAGATGGGTGCTTATCATAAATATTATATACTAGGTATGATTAAACATGAAAGGAACATATGGTACACTTAGCTAAGTTATTGATTTAACTAGGAAATCTTGTGTTTATTTCCAAGAGAGAGAATCCAATATGGGAGGGAGTTTGTGTATTTTCATGTAAGTATAGTTATTCCAAGTATATAGGTTATTTGGAATGATCTAGACTATCCATAGAAGGAAATACCTAGCTTGTATACTTGTTAAATAGTTTACTCCAAGTAGATTAATATGGTTGTAGGTTATCTGGGATGATGGACTATCCATTGAAGGAAATACCTATTTGTAGCTTAAAATAGCCTTAAGTCAAATCGGCCCTGAGTAATGTATGTGATAGATGACTTCATTCAAAGTACTGAATGAGAAATCTTTGGCCAAAGTAGTGTGAATGTCTGAGACTCCATTCTAGTTTGTGTGACTACTGAGACTACACTATCAGTTCACCATGATCCAATATTACATGCTAGATAGAGATTGTGAGATTACAAGTTCTAGTTATATAGGACACAACACTATGCTTAGTTGGTTGTCATTATTGGTTACTCTACCAATCTCTTCATCGAAGGGAAGGGCCATCTATCGAATGATAGATGTATGAGGGAAAAAATTATGAGTCTTTGGTTGGAAGAAAAGTGCCTGAGTGATGCTTCTCCTCCACAGCAGGCGATAGAAGAACCAAGATTTGAAAGGAAGGATCCTAGACTATCTTACAGCTATTTGTTCTAAAGCTCATTGGAGCTATGTAAGTCAATGTATGTATTCTTGTATTGTTGTAACTTGTGAAGTTATTGTAACGAAATGGAATCTTTATTGTAATTTGATATGGCATCTTGTTTGTCTATTCTCAATAAAAGAAAGAAAATTTTTATTGCAATGACTTGTTACTTAATTTACTTACTCGTATGGTGTAAATTTAGAAATTTTTACTGCATTGAAGGGTTAGTATGTTACACGTGGCATCACCAAATCTTGACACTTCGTAGGAAATGTGGTGGGTTACGTGGCGGGAGAAGTGAGTTGGCACTGACATGGACCAACTAAGTGATAAAATAAGGATTAAACCATATTTATTAAAGAAAAAGTGTTTGGTCTAATATTTAAACAAAGAGGATTTGGTGGGATTTGATCTCTTGACATGTACCTTAAAATCCTCTTGCACCACGTGCCTTGTTTGAGATATAAGGGGAGCTCCTCCCTATATATAAACCTTAAATAAACATAAGAATTGTTTTTATTTTATTTAAACCATAAAATAAGGAGAAAATTAAGGGGGGCCTTAGGAAAAATATAAAGTCCTATCCTTTTTAAAAGGATTTTAAAATAAAAGGGCCTAACTTAGGAAAATATAAAAAAAAAAATTCCTAAGCCCGAATTATGATTTTTATGAGATTTGTAAAAAAAACAAATAAGGGGTTCTCATAAAAATAAGGGGTAAATAAGTTATATTTTCAAGATTTGTAATCTTGAAATGGAGATATAGCAAATATTTGAAAATATTATTGTTGCAACCCCTTATTATCATATGAGCATGTCTATAAGGGGGTATTATTTATTTGTAAAAACAATGCTTAGACAATGCTTAGGGACAATTCTCCTAGAAGAATTCTCTTGGAAGGAGAATTAGGAAAATTGCTCATTGGCTTTGTTATCATATTTTGAGAGAGTGAGTTGCATTATTATTGGTTTGGAAGCATTGTAAAAACAACAAAGAAGCTAGGCAAGAACATGCTATGGGGAATTTTTTGTCAATGCAATGTGGAAGTAGGAAGAGCTTGAAGAGCAATAATCTTCCTTGAAAACAGAATAATTTGTATTGCAGCTTGAATACCATAATGATGTAATCAGGCAACTTGCATCATAAAAATGGAAAATAGCATCACAGTTGGGTGAGCCCGAAGATGTAGCCCAAACATTGGGTGAACTTCATTATCAAATCTTATTTCTTTCATTATTCTGTCTATGTTTTGAATACTCACTCCTATACTCATCCTAACATGTAATTTTTCAATGATCAATAATAATAAAATATGTGATCCTTGGTGAATCTAACAAATGGTTTAAGTGATTCACAAGTAGGATCATTTAATAGATCAAGTGGTATCAGAGCTAGTTTGACATTTGCAAGGTGTGAAGATGGGAAAAGGATTGAAGCGTGTAAAAATATAGGAGTTGGAAGAAATCAATCATTGCATTCAACTGGAGAATGTTGAACTCAAGAGATTGCTTGAGGAATATCTGATGAGAAGTCCCAGAGAAAGTCTAAATCTCCTCATAGATCTAGTGACATCAAAAGTCCACAAAGGTATAAACCTGATTTCTCCAAAGTGTTTGTGAACTACGATACTATTGATAATGCAATAAGTAGCATATGGAATAATTTTCCTTGTTCTTTTTGTGGCATGGATTCATTATGTTACCAAGTGTCAAAAATGGAAGGAATTGTATCAAAAGGTCTTGTTGATTAGTGGAGAAACTGGACATGAAAATCATCATCCTCCTCGAAAGGAGAATGACAAGAAGTATTCGAAGATGGAAAAATTTTGCACTCATTATAGCTGTATGAGTCGACACTAGGAAGCAAAGTGTTGGAAGCTACATCCAGAGCTTCGTCACTCACTAGGAAAGAAAACCTATGCAAGAACCTATACAAAAGAAGGTTGCAAAGGAACATACAATCGCAATATTGGACAAAGACCCTAAAGAAGATCAGCTGCAGAAGGAGAATCCATTAGCCTAGGTAGGTAAAAAATGGATTGGTTATCTCCATAAATGATTTTTATTGTAAATTCACATGTTGCTCAATATTGTAAAAGTGATGACCTGTTATACTATCACTTGCAACATTGTGTTCAAATCTTTTGTTGGGAGTCTAAGTAGTCAGTAAGATGAGTTAAATATTGTAATAAAACTTTGGAGTCCAAAAGTTCTTTCAATGGGCAGGATTGATCTAGGTGGGTCTTCAAAACCCTAAAAATTTGAATATTCCAAATGCTCAAGAAATCAGTATCATTACATAGAGCTCGCTGAGAGCTTTCCAATGCAACTTGAACGGGCTCAAATGAAGACTGTATGCCAAAGTTATGGTAGGTCAAAGTTTGGTCAACATGTGGTCAAAGATGGTCAACCAAAAAAATTAATGATCATGGAACATTTCTCTACTAGTTCCATTACGTAGAGCTTAGCAATAGCTCTTCAACGCATTTTGAATGGACCAAATCCAAATCCGTATGTGGAAGTTATGACCAGTCAAAGTTGCGGTCAAACTTGGTCAAAGTGATGACATGGCATAAGCAAATCTTGGCACTTGGTAGGACATGTGGCAGATTATGTGGTGGGAGCAGTGAGTTGGCATTGACATGGACCAACTAAGTGATAAAATAAGGATTAAACCATACTTATTAAAGAAAAAGTGTTTGGTCTAATATTTAAACAAATAAGATTTAGTGGGATTTGATCCCTTGACCTATGCCTTAAAATCCTCTTGCACCACACGCCTTACCTGAGGTATAAGGGGAGCTCCTCCCTATATATAAACCTTAAATAAACATAAGTATTGTTTTATTTTATGTAAACCATAAAATAAGGAGAAAATTAAGGGGGGCCTTAGGACAAATATAAAGTTCGATCCTTTTTAAAAGGATTTTAAAATTAAAGGGCCTAACTTGGGAAAATATTAAAAAAATTATTCCTAAACCCGAATTATGATTTTTATGAGATTTGTTAAAAAAAATAAGGGGTAAATAAGCTATATTTTCAAGATTTGTAATCTCGAAATGGAGATATAGCAAATATTTGTGAATATTATTGTTGCAACCCCTTATTATCATATGAGCATGTCTATAAGGGGGTATTATTTCTTTGTAAAAACAATGCTTAGACAATGCTTAGGGACAATTCTCCTGGAAGAATTCTCTTAGAAGGAGAATTAGGAAAATTTCCCATTGGCTTTGTAATAGAGGCTTGATGCCTTAGGCTTTGTTCTCATATTTTGAGAGAGTGAGTTGCATTATTATTGCTTTGGAAGCATTGTAAAAGTGACAGAGAAGCTTGGAACAAACATGTTGCTAGGAAGTTTATGTCAGTGCGATGCAAAAGTAGGAAGAGCTTGAAGAGTAATAATCTTCCTTGAAATCAGAATAATTTGTATTGCAGCTTGAAGACCATAGTGATGTAATCAAGAAATTTGCATCATAATAATGGAAAACAACATCGTAGTTGAGCAAGCCTGGAGACATAGCCCAAACATTGGGTAAACTCCGTTATCAAATCTTGTTTCTTTCATTCTTCTGTCTATGTTTTGAATGCTCATTTCTATACTCATCCTAACATGCAATTTGTTAACAATCAATAATATTAAAATATGTGATCCTAGGTGAATCCAACAAATGGTTTCAGTGATTCATAAGTAGGATCATTTTTCATATCATGAATGGCATGCCTTAATGGATGTGTTGCTCATGCTAACTACTTTTCCATAGTTTAGATAGTTGGAATCATTTAAAATTTGAAACTCATAAACCCCAAAGATCCCTCGTCCCATGAACTATACTATATAATTTTTTGTCCAGTCTACTATTAAAAATAAATAAAATATTTTTGGAAAGTCTTGAAGATTTAATGGAGGAAATAATAGTAGTAGATCAGAGTCACATGGATCAAGTTGTTGATATTTTTTAGGGCTTAAGTGTCGAGATCCACAAACCTATGATGTATACCACATGTGTCAATTCAGATGTGGGTGTATAGGCCACATTGGGGTTTACTAGAGGCTTTAGTGTCTCACATTTCACATTATACTACTGATGTTCACAGTAGTCCCCCACTAGACACCTTTATTTTTTAAGAAGCCTAGAAATCTTTTGGTCATTGCTTGGTATAGTGTAGGGTAGAGTATCACACCCAGAGATACTCACCATTGACTTCTTTGAGTGGAGATAAAAATATTTGGGTTGGCATCCCAAGGAGAGAGAGAGAAGGTGTGCCCATGACATAGAGCCCATGTCACCAAATATCTAGCTATCTATTCTCAAAAGAGAGGTGTTTCACACCAATCATTGGGTATTTATGTAGGCTATACCAAGTATACAAACCCTCTTGAATAAATAGGTTGTGCTTGTCCTACGAGTTTCTTTATTTTCTATATACTAGTGAAGCCATTGGTCTCTTTACCCTTAAGCCATACCTTTTTTTTAGTTTAGATTCAACAACCACTTTGTGTTCCAAGTGTTTTTTGAGTGTATGCTATATTAAAATTAAAGACCTCACAAAAATAACACCTTTAAACACTTCATTCATAGGGACACAACCATAGCCTACATTGAAACAAGTTAGGGTCTATCCTTTCAATCCAATTTTTGAACTTAAGTGACCTAAGACCTACCAAACATCTTTGATTTTAGCTTTCACCATCCACCTTTACATCTCAAATATTAATTTGATCCTTAGTTTAGATTTTGATCTCCCTCCTTAGGTTAATTTTTGGTCGATTCCTCTTCCTTTGGTTAATCCTTGGTTGTTTTTACATCCTTAGGTTAAATTTTGGTCTCCCTTCTTGGGTCAAATCCTTAGTTAGTGTATCCTTCTTTAGTTAACCCTTGGTTGTGTTGGAAATTAGGATTTCACCCTTAGCCAAGTCAGACTTGCCTATCCTGTTGCAACATAGAAAAACTCTCAAATTTATGGGTAAATCTACAAGTAAGAGTGAGTCTCCAAAGTGGGTTGGTTCCCCAAATGAAACACCTAACCTACTAAACTTTTAGGGAAAGAGGTAGGTAAAAAGGAAAACAAAGATCCTAAACTAAAGTGATTCACCAGCAATAAGAATATTTTGATTCACCAGGAATAAGAAGATTTTGATAATTTTTTCACTCACAACAATACTTCCAAAACTCTGATTTTCACAATCCCACCCTAAACATATAATTAAAAAGTGTTTTGCATAAAGGTTAACCAAAAATAACACAGAATGCTACCTAAATCACATGAAAACCATGCAAACAAACCTACAATGAAAAGACATAAGAAGGATTCTACAATTTTTGAATCACAACTAACATCAGATTGAAATGGTAAATTTGAGCAAGTGGATGAGAAAGGAACTCTGATTTTTTTATTGAACTAAAGGGGTGGAAATCTTAGAATCTAAGTACATCAATCAGCTTACAAAACTCTCTTAGTGGATAGGAAAGCAAGAAGCTATGAATCTGAACCCGTGAGAAATTAAAATTTCTCCAAGTTATAGCCATCAAGTGACCCTAGTAGTGAAAAATGGAAAAAATCAGCTCACTCCATCTCCAAAATAGCAACTCTTCCCCATTTTTTAGCTCCTCAAAAAAGCCTAAAAAATAGTCTCAAACTGCTCCAAATTGCATCAAAAAGATGGAAACTTCCCATCTCCAAAGGATCCATCCAAAAAATCCTCAAAATTAGGTGCAAACAACTAGAAACTGAAAATGAAAACTTTAGTTTGCCTCTCTTTATCCAAATTTGCCCAAGTGGAACTCAAATCAAAATAGAAACGTTAAATGAAGACTCAAGTACTACTTTTAATTAACAATTAATTAAGCAATTCATAAGAATATTGCTTAATTAATGTTTTATAATTTGCAGTTTCAAAAATAGAAAGCACTATTACATTCTCTTTTAATGCCAACTTGACTTGAATTACTCTAATTTTTGCAAAAAAAATGAAATTTTGATACTTTGCAAAAATCAAAGTAATATATTAAGGCTCTCAATGATGTTTTATTTTTCTATAAAAAATCATAAAAATAATTTCAAGCACATATTATGTTTACTCCAAAGTCAAAAGGGAAACCTGGGGTACTCAAAACTTTGGAAAAATTATGAGACCTAAAGGCATCAACTTGATTTTTATGCAAGGCATGGAATATGTTTAAGGCATAAGAAAGGCTCATTGTAGAATGAAAGGACCAAAGCATATATGATTTTCTCTAAAAATCAAAGAAAAAGCTAAGGCATGAATTTGGCCTAGGCACAAACTATTCACAAGGCAAGGCATTTGATTTTAATAAAATGTTATTAAAATTACATTCAAATTGAGCACATGGAAAAAACCTAAAGTCAAAACCGACCCCTAGCACACATTTCAATCATCATTTCAATCCACCAAGTTTTGAGAAAATAGGGCTCTGCATCCGGCCGCCATGGGGAACTAGGGTTTAAGCTTGAAGGTTGCCATTTCAAGCTGCATCGTGTCAATTTTTTATTGAATCTCCCTCTGCATTAGATGGTAAGTCTTTTGTTGCTACTTTTATATGTTTTTTCCTTCATTTGACAGAGAAAATGGGCCTATAGGCTATGACCATGACTAGTTTTTGATGTATTTCATGTGTTTTATGTATCTGTTGCTTCAATGTTTCGTTTGGCCACCATGAGAATGCTTGGTTCAAGCTTCTTGAGAAGGTTTGGATGCGGTATTGGACTGGTTTTCTTCACCAACAACCATGGTAATCTCTCTTTCTCCTTTTTTCATGCATTTCCCTCTTATATAAAAGCTCAACTTGATATTTTTTCACAAAAATAATGGGAAATATGCAGGTGAGATGAATTCCTCTTGTATAGGTCGCGGCCATGTTTTGTACATTTCTTCATTTCATGCTCTTTTTTCTAAAAGATCTAGCATTCGAATACACTCAAACGCTTCATTGTCATCTACATTTTGAACTTCTAAGATAAAATTCCAAGTGGGTTTGTGTTTTGTGAAGAGAAATCCTCCTCTCAGGCCACATCAATGAGAGTACCATCTAGGGTTTCAATGTATTTTAATCTCTCATATATTTCTCTAAATATGCATAAGTAATATGTTGCTTCATTTTTTGGGTTTGCAAACCCATCATGGTCATGGCCATTAGCTTCAATAGCATCATTTTATGTTGGCTCCAATGCTAGCACGAGCTCAAAATATTGTTGTTTCCTTCTGTATTTGCAATCTTAAACAGAAACCCCAAGAGGGTATCACCATTTGTGAAGAAAAAACTCTCTCAGGACATAGCCATGAGAGTCCAATTAGATTTATCTTCATTCTTATATGAGCTCAAACTACCCATTATTTTTATATTTTTTAAGTTCACATTGCAAACCCATGTGGGTTTCCTCTTAAAAGTTCAAAACTGGGCAACATTGCATTTGTCTCCATTTTGAAACCCTAGCTTACTGTAGCATAAGCTTACCATTCTAAGAAGAACACCATGGATGCATTTTCTCAATCTCATTAATCATGGTTGTCACTGTGCTTTAGTACTTTCACTCTCTAGAGATATAGATGTAATGAAGGCTTTCCTTAAGCATGTTTCCTTAAAACTAAATCATGTCATAACTATGGAAACAAGGTCTGAATGTTATGCTTTCACTTTATTTTGAAGTGATGTCATCCTTGGCACAAGTTATTATCTCTTCTTTAAATTTCTCATTTCATTCATCTTTGAAGAAATTTTTTTTTTGCTCCAATGGCATTTGTAATCTTTTCCTTTTATTTCATGAGCTGTTAGCAATTTCTTGCTTTCTATTCTGCTTGAGGTGTATAACAATTAAGCTTAAACACTATTCAGTGTTTTCAGTTACTTATAAAACAACATGTTTTCTCATACCTCCATGCAATTTCTCATTCACTGTTTGGCATTATTTGTAATTTCATTTGCACACACTTGCACACAAAAAGCTCTATTTACTCTTAGATGCACTATAAATTGACGCCTCTATTTTAGTTACTTGCTTTGCAAATTTTCACACAGCCATCATGATATTTTTTGTAGATTACTTGTTGATTGTTTTCATCCATTCTATGCATTTGAATGCTTCAGAAATGCACTTCTAATTCCACCTTCATCATAGCTTCATGTGACAATGCAATGAGATAGTTTTAATGTATCTGTAGCATCAATTATTTTGAAACCAGACTTGATTTTATTTGTATTCCATTGACATAAATGATGTTGTTTCACATTAGATTCGACTCAAGAACTTAGTGTATTGCATTTTCAATTCAACAGTACTTCTTTCCCTTCACCCTTGACCTTCAAGCTTCATTTGCAGCCACTTACAATTATGTTTCTGAATGGAGACAATCTTTCATTTGTACTCTGCATAAATTTTTATCTCTCTCATGTAGCAAATGTTGATGTGAAACTTTGATCTATGCATAGAATATTTTGAAATACAACACCTGATGATGGTGTTCTAAAACTTCTCAAATTGCTTCAATTGCTATTGTTGATTTGTAAACAAGGCATTATGTATGCCTATTCACTATCACATTCCATGATGTTGCACTCCTTATGATGATTGACTTGAGCAATTGATCATCTATGATCTTCAATTCATTGCATTTCCAAAGTTGATTGTCCTAGATGATCACTTGCTTGAGTTCTTATGACACTTGTAATGCATTCCTTTAGATGCATATCTCTTTTGAGCAATATTGAATTGTTTCCATTCTCAACCCCTCTATTGAATGTTAAGGAGTAGCATGCCGAGCTCAACCCTTGTGGGAGCCCATTTTACACCACATGCTATAAATTTTCAAAATAGATCAGCAACATGGCTTTTCCTATACCTGCACAAGAAACAAACAATGTTAGATTAAAACAATAAATCCAAAGTTTCCTATGTTGTTTCCTCCTTGGTATTCTCTTGCACTCCTATTGTCTTTGCTCAATTGATTCAATGCAACATAAGAAGTATTCTACATTACTGTTGATAGATCATGTAGGAGGATTCATAACTAGAGTTCTAACAAACATTTCTATCACTTGTAGGTTCACTTGGAGAACAGGAGAAAAGAGGAATGCACAACACTAAAGGAAGCTCAAAGACACGTTTAGGAAATGATGACTATGTTCCCTCTTATGTGCTCTTTTCCTTTTTTATCTTGAGTAGCATAGTGTACTCTTTATGATTCATTGTTTCAGCTACTCCCACGGCTTGTGTGGGACACTTGATTCTCTTTTCATCCCAATAAATACAAAACAACATTTTGTGCAATTTTTATTCAACTCTATACTTCTCCTTTGCAACAAATGTATGAAACATTGTGTAATAAATTACTGAATGCATAATAATGTACTTTCTTTTACATTTCATGCAATATTTAATGCTACAAATGATGAGTGGAAAACTAAAACACATTGCACTTTTTTTTAAATTCAAAACTCAAAACATGCAATGGTTTAAACAACTGTAAAAATAACTGAAACTTTTCACCTTAAAATGAACTTGAACTAACTAGCTCTGTCAATTTGAGTTGTGGTGAAAAATTGATAACACTCTTGGTGACCTCTGCTAGATGCTTGCCTACTAAGCATTAGGCCAGTTGCCTTATGTAGATCCATTGGGCAAGGAGTCAATTATGCCCTTTTGAAACTCAAGAGATCTGAAAAATTGAAACTTGACACCCAAACAGCAGCAGAAACCAAAACCAAAACAAATGGAAGCAAACCTGCATGGCCCTGGTGGCCAGAAAAAAATATGTGAAAGCACTTATGAAAAGAAACAATTGAAAGGAATTTTTTTGCAAGCACTTATTAGTAGCAAATACTCTACTATAGTATATGGGTAGTACTTAGAACCTCATAAACAATGTTTTAAATGGATCCCATTGACTGGGATTGGAAGCACTTCTCCACTTAACCTTGAGAGTTGAAATGAATGGTTCTCTTTGCATTATGTTATTACATACGCGCCTTCCCAAATTGCATCAAATTTGGAGTGTCTCCCGGGTTTATTCTTGTTTTTATCCCATTTGAGCACAAAATCTCCAACAACAAATTCTCTAAACTTTGATTCACATAATTGTCTTATCATGTTATCGTTCATCTCTTCATTCAATTCAAAGTTAGCTTTTTGGGATAAGATTTTGTCAAAGTATTTTTCATAGAATGTTTGTTCACCAGTAGACATTGATCCCAACATGATCATGCTCTTTTGAATTTCATCATCAAAATTAGGCAATCCTTTTGACCAATCAGTTGGAAGTTGTGGTTCAACAAAAATTGCATCTTCACAATTTCTAGCAGGGAACTCAAAATCCTCCAGAAACGGATTCTCTTTATCTTGACTATTTTCCCTTTCAAAGTAGCTTTCAATGGCCCTACTTACTTCATTGAGAAATTCTTCTTCAAAAACCCCCCCTTGATCCAAGGTTTGATCATCAAACTGCATCTCCACCCATTCTTGATCAACTTCTCCATATTCCTTGAGCTCTTCTTCTCAATCTGAATTTTCACTCTCAAAAAGTAATTTCACCCATTCTTGAGCAGATGTTTCATCTTCTCTAAGGTCTTCCTCTTCATCTAAAACTTGACCACTAAAGAGTAGCTCCTTCTAGTCATTAACAACCTCCTCATCTTTCAGGAGCTTTATGTCAACATCTTGAGGGTAACTTTGGCCTTTAACCAGAATAGGGATTGTTGTATCAGGCTCATGGATGACATAAACACCTAACCTTTCCTCCTCGGTGGGGATGAAAGGATCAAGGTCATGACTTTGGGCAGCCCATCTATCCAAATTTTCTCTTTCGTTGGTTAATGCATTGGAGTCTGAGGTCATGGGTTGATTCTCCAGTCCATTTGTGGTGTACAAGTTAGCATTTACTGCACTAGGAATGTATGCCTCAATGTGGTCTTTAGCTAATGGTTCAAACCTAATGGTCACTTCGGTGTCGTATCTAGTTCTAAAGAATAGGTGAGACCAATCATCTGATAAGAACCCTCCTAGTTTTGTAGTAAATTCTCTTGAGAGGCAAAGTACGAAATGGGGAGGCAACTCAATCACATGGGCATCTTGTGAAATAGAAAATTTGGGGCAAGCATGTAATGTGAGGGCCAAATTTTTAATGATTCATGCTATTTGAACAACAAATCCATCTAATTGCACAACTCCTTTTGACATGGGTTCATAAACCAAGCCTAACCTATCTACTAATCTTTTAGGCATGACTAATCTGGGTCTATCATATAGTTACGGACAAGCTTATCCCCTATAATAAGACTTAGATAGAATGGTGGTGGTTTTACTTTCTAATTTTACTGCCCACCTTTATCCTTTGAGTTGTTTGCAAGTACAATTCTGCTCTTTTCTACATTAACAACATCTGAAGATGAAAGTTCAACTAGTGCATCTTGTAACAAACTTTTTTTGCCTCGGATATGCAATGCATCCATAATGGACATGCTTACAGTAGCTTTCTTTAAATTCTCAACCACATTAAAGGACACATGACTTACCTCTTGTTGTCCCAAAGAAACAATAGTTTCATTTACCTTTGTTGCCCTCTCTGTAGAATTTGCACCTTTGGTTATGTTGCAGGGATAGTTTGAGGTGGAATGGCATGACTTTTATCTCTTACATCTTGCTATTGTGAACTTACAGCTTTTTGTTCTAACTCTACTTCCCTTCTTTTTGACCTTGTGTTTGCTGCAATGGGAAAACCTTGCTGGTTCTAACCTTGAAAATGGTTAACTCCACAATATTTAGTGCTTTTCCAATTCACTAAAGCAACCTCAGAGTTGCCTGGCTTATCCACATTCTCACTTGGTAGATTTTTTGTGCCATCATAATGATTATGCACCATGAGAGCTTGATTCTCCATCCTACTCATGCACGTAGTCTGATTGTGTGGTTGATTGCACAGGTAGCACCAATCATGTTCTTAAGCCAAGTTGTTCTATAGTACTAGCTCCCTTGAGGGTCCAACAACATTGGGATCATAAGGTCGAAAAGGCTTGGGATTCAAGCCCCTTTTTTGACCTTGGAAATCATTATGAAATGGTGGCCTATTCTATTGGTTATGTTGATAAGGAGCTTGGTAAGATGTATTTCCATGGCCAACTTGCTTCTTGAGGCTCACAAATTCATTGCTAAAGGTTTTACAAAAAAATTGCAACATATTTTTTATCTCTTGCATTTCTTTGGTTTGTTCTAGAATGGTATTTTCTTCAAAAGTAGCCTGATAACCTATTGTTGGGACTAGCAGAACAACAACAATAGGAGGTAAATTCATAGGGATAGGTTGTTGAATTTTAGGAAAAATAGGTGTGGCTGGTCTAGGGGCTATATTTATAGCTTGAATGAGACAATTTGCATCTCTTATTATGATGTCATAGGAATTTGGCAATGTAAACCCCCCATGGACTGTATCATAACCAAAATTTCACTATTCAGGGCTTTTAGGAAGAATAGAAAGGAATGTTCAGGTGAGGGCTTAACTATCAGAGGTATCCTATCCAAGGTTCTCTAGAACCTTTAATTAAAATTAGCCATATGTTCATGGGGAGCCCGCTTGATGGTGCTTAGTTTCTCTAGCAATGAAAGGTGGTTTGACTTATCCATGAACTGTCGATGAAGACCATCACCAAGCTAGTCCCATGTTGCAATGGAATTGGTTGGGAGCCCTATGAACCATTGAAGGGCTTTACCCTTCAATGAAGCAACCAACAATCTTATGGCCACATTCTCTTCTGTTACATTGTGCACCGAACATAGTGTCGCCACATATCGTATGTGTTCAATAGGGGTGGTCTGGTCTTCACCCTTTAAGTATGGCAGGCCTTTAATTTTTACTACTAGGTTGTCATCATGTCGAGCTAGCAATAACGGGTTGCCCCCATTAAATTGTGTGAAGGAAAATTGTCTCTCCATATGTGGTGCTTGAGATATGGGAGTTGGGTTCCTTTTCATAGAGACAATGGGCCTAAGCTCCAGAGGTGTGGACTTCGCTCTTCTTGTTGAATCAAAGGTCCTCCTTGGTGTTATGTCTCTCCTTCTTAATGGGGAGAGCTACAAATACTCAAAAGGTGTTGGGCTAGATCTGGTCTGGATCCTTCTCATAATTTGTTTGCACCAAATTTGCAATGTAACTAGAAATTAGGAGTAGCCAAGTATAGTTTAGAAACCTATATAGGCAGAAAATGTTGCTGCATATACTGTCCAGTAGCTTACAACTTCAAAAAAAAACTCTAAAGACAAGACTCTAGAGTCCCACTGGGCATGCCAAAAACTATTGGCAATCATGATTTTCCCTTATCCAAGTTAGACTTGCCTATCTTGTTGCAACATGGAAATGCTCTCATATTTGTGGGTAAATCTGTAGGTGAGAGTGAATCTCCAAAGTGGGCTGGTTCCCCTAGTGAAACACCTAACTTACTAAACTTTCAGGGAAAGGGGTAGAAGGAAAAAATGAAAACAAAGATCCTAAACTAAGGTGATTCACCAACAATAAGAAGATTCTGATAATTTTTTTCACTCACAACAATACTTCCAAAACTATGATTTTCACAATCTCGCCCTAAACATATAATTCAAAAGTGTTTTGCATAAAGTTTAACCAAGCATAACATAGAATGCAAACTAAATCACATGAAAACCCTGCAAACAAACCTACAATGACAAGACATAAGAAGGATTCTACAATTTTTGAATCACAACTAACATCAGATTGCAACTGTAAATTTGAGAAAGTGGATGAGAAAGGAACTTTATTGTTTTTATTGAACTGAAGGAGTGACAATCTCATAATCTAAGTACATCAATCAGTTTACAAAAATCTCTTAGTGGATAGGAAAGCAAGAAGCTATGAATCTAAACCCTTGAGAAATTAAAATTTCTCCAACTTATAGCCCTCGAGTGACCCCAATAGTGAAAAATGGAAAAAATCAGTTCACTCCATCTCCAAACTAACAACTCTTCTCCATTTTTGAGCTCCTCAGAAAAGCCTAAAAAATAGAGTCGCAAACTTCTCCCAACTACATCAAAAAGATGGAAACTTCCCATCTCCAAAGGGTCCATCCAAAAAATCCTCAAAATTAGGTGCAAATAGCTAGAAACTGAAAATGGAAACTTTAGTTTGCCTCTCTTTCTCCAAATTCCCCCAAGTGGAACTCAAATCAAATTAGAAAATTTCAATGAGGACTCAAGTACTGCTTTTAATTAACAATTAATTAAGCAATTTGTAAGAATATTGCTTAATTAATGTTTTACAATTTGTAGTTTCAAAAATAGAAAGCACTATTACATTCTCTTTTGATGCCAACTTGACTTGAATTACTTTGATTTTTACAATAAAAATGAAATTTTGATACTTTGCAAAAATCAAAGTAATATATTAAGGCTCTCAATGATGTTTGATTTTTCTATAAAAAATCATAAAAATAATTTTAGGCACATATTATGTTTACTTCAAAGTCAAAAAAGAAACCTAGGGTACTCAAAACTTTGGCAAAACTATGAGACCTAAAGTCATCGACTTGACTTTTATGCAAGGCATGAAATATTTCTAAGGCATAAGAAAGGCTCATTGTAGAATGAAAGGACCAAAGCATATATGATTTTCCCTAAAAATCAAAGAAAAAGCTAAGGCATGAATTCATCCTAGGCACAAACTATTCACAACGCAAGGCATTTAACTTAAGGCATTTGATTTTAATAAAATGTGATTAAAATCACATTCAAATTAAGCACATGGAAAAAAACTAAAGTCAAAACTGATCCCTAACTCACATTTCAATCATCATTTCAATCAGCCAAGTTTGGAGAAAATAGGGCTCTGCATCCGACTGCCATGGGGAAATAGGGTTTGAGCTTGAAGGTCACCATTTCAAGCTACATCATGTCAATTTTTGATTGAATCTCCCTCTGCATTCAATGGTAAGTCTTTTTTTTCCATTTTGATGTCTTTTTTCCTTCATTTAATAGAGAAAATGGGCCTATAGACCATGACCATGACTAGTTTTTGATGTATTTCATGTATCTTTTGCTTCAATGTTTTGTTTGGCCACAATGAGAATGCTTGGTTTGAGCTTTTTGAGAAGGTTTCGCCATGGGATTGGACTAGTTTTCTTCACCCACAACCATGGTAAGCTCTCTTTCTCCATTTTTAATGCATTTACCTCTTAAATAAAAGCTCAACTTGAGCTTTTCTCACAAAAATAATGTGAAATCTATAGGTGAAATGAATTCCTCTTGTATAGGTTGTAGCCATGCTTTGTACATTCTCCATTTCATGCTCTATTTTCTTAAAGCTCTAGCATTTGAATGCACTCAAACCCTTCATTGTCATCTATAGTTTGAACTTTTGAGATAAAAATCCAAGTGGGTTTGTTTTTTTTGAAGAGAAATCCTCCTCTTAGGCCGTGACTATGAGAGTACCAACTAGGGTTTCAATGTATTTTAATCTCTTATATATTTCTATGAATATGCATAAGTAATATGTTGTTTCATTTTCTAGGTGTGCAAACCCATCATGGTCGAAGCCATTAGCTTCAATAACTTCATTTTATGTTGGCTCCAATGCTAGCACGAGCTCAAAATATTGTTGTTTCCTTCTGTATTTGCAATCTTAAACAAAAACCCCAAGAGGGTATCACCATTTGTGAAGAAAACACTCTCTCAGGTCGTGGCCATGACAGTTTAGTTAGATTTATCTGCATTCTTATATGAGCTCGAACTACCCATTATTTTTACATTTTTCAAGTTCACAATGCAAACCCATGTGGGTTTCCTCTTAAAAGTTCAAAACTAGGCACCATTGCATTTGTCTCCATTTTGAAACCCTACCTTACTATAGCATAAGCTTACCATTCTGAGAAGAAAAACATGGATGCATTTTCTCATTCTCATTAATCATGGTTGTCACTATGCTTTAGTACTTTCACTCTCCCGAGAGATAGATGTAATGAAGGCTTTCCTTAAGCATGTTTCCTTAAAACTGAATCATGTCGTAGCCATGGAAACAAGATTTGAATGTTATGATTTCAATTTAATTTGAAGTGATGTCCTTGGCACAAGTTATTATCTCTTCTTTAAATTTCCCATTTCATTCATCTTTGAAGAAAACAAGGTTGTTGCTCCAATGGAATTTGTAATCTTTTTATTTTATTGCATGAGTTATTAGCAATTTCTTGCTTTCTATTTTGTTTGAAGTGTATAATAGTGAAGCTCAAACACTATTCAGTGTTTTCAGTTACTTATCAAATGACATGTTTGCTCATACTTCCCTGCAATTTTCCATTCACTATTTGTCATGATTTGTAATGTCATTTGTACACACTTACACACAAAAATCTCTATTTACTCTTAGATGCACTATAAATTGATGCCTCTATTTTAGTTACTTGCTTTGCAAATTCGCACTCAGCCATCATGATATTTTACGTAGATTACTTGTTTCTTATTTTCATTCATTCTATGCATTTGAATGCTTCAGAAATACACTTCTAATTCCACCTTCATCGCAACTTCATGTGACAATTCAATGAGATAGTTTTATGTATCTGTAGCATCAATTATTTTGAAACCAACATTAAGTTTCTTTGTATTCCATTGACATCAATGATGTTGTTTCACATTAGATTTGACTCAAGCACTTAGTGTATTGCATTTTCAATTCTACGGTACTTCTTTACCTTCATCCTTGACCTTCAAGCTTCATTTGCAATCACTTACAATTCTATTTCTGAATGGAGACAATCTTTCTTATGTAATCTTCATGCATTTTTATCTTTCTCGGGCAACAAATTTTGATCTGAAACTTTGATCTATGCATAGAATATTTTGAAATACAACACCCAATGATGGTGTTTTGAAGCGTCTCAAATTGCTTCAGTTGCTATTGTTGATTTGTAAACAAGGCATTATGTATGCTTGTTCACTATCACATTCCATGATGATGCACTCCTTATGATGATTGAATTGAGCAATTGATCATCTATGATCTTCAATTCATTGCACTTCCAGACTTGATTGTCATAGATGATCACTTCCTTGAGTTCTTATGACACTTGTGATGCACTCCTTCAGGTGTATATATCTTTTGAGCAATATTGAATTGTTTCCTTTCTCAACCCCTTTATTGAATGTTAAGGGGAAGCATGTCGAGCTCAACCCCTGTGGGAGCCCATTTTACACCACATGCTATAAATTTTCAAAACAAATCAACAACATGGATTTTCCTATACCTGTACAAGAAGCAAATAGTGTTAGATTAAAATAATAAATCCAAATTTTCCTATGATATTTCCTCCTTGGTATTCTCTTGCACTCCTATTGTCTTTGCTCAATTGATTCAATGCATCATAAGTAGTATTCTACATTACTGTTGATATATCATGTATGAGGATTCATAACTTGAGCTCTAACGAACATTTCAATCACTTACAGGTTCACTTGGAGAACAAGAGCAAAGAGGTATGCACAACACTGAAGGAAACTCAAAGACACGTTTAGACAATGACGGCTGTGTTCCCTCTTATGTGCTCTTTTCCTTTTTATCTTCAGTAGCGTAGTGTACTCTTTATGATTCATTGTTTCAGCTACTCCCATGACTTGTGTGGGACACTTGATTCTCTTTTCATCCCAATGAATACAAAACAACATTTTGTGCAATTTTTATTCAACTTTGTACTTCTCTTTTGCAACAAATGTATGAAACATTGTGTAATGAATTACTGAATACATAATGAACTAATTTGTTTTACATTTCATGCAATATTTAATGCTACAAATGATGAGTGGCAAACTGAAACACATTACAATTTCTTTTAAACTCAAAACTCAAAACATGAAATGGTTTAAACAACTATAGAAATAACTAAAACTTTTCACCTTAAAATGAACTTGAACTAACCAACTCTGTCAATTTGAGCTGTAGTGAAAAATTGATAATAGGTTGTCTTTGCATCCTTAAGTTATTTTTTCAATTCCCTAGGTTAATATTTGGTTGAGTTTGTCATCCCTTAGGTTAATCTTTTGTTTATTGTTCATCCTTGGATTGATCTTAGGTTGGTCTTGCATTCCCTAGGTTGAACCTTGGTCAAGTTATTTTCATCCTTAGGTTGAAATTTGGTTATTATTTCATCCATAGGTCAAACCTCATTAAACCATCCACTTAATCACTCATAAACCCTACACTAATTCAACTATCATCATTAGACCCTAGTTGCCTCTTGGAGGTGTCTTAAATCTTATTTAAATCTCATTGTCTTGTCTATAGTTCCCTAAACTCGTAAGTCTAGTTTGGTTGTGACTAGTATCTCGTTTTTGTCTTTTGAGATTCTAGGATTCTCTTGAGAATACTTAGGTCTATTACCATTCATATCCATTAATCAATCATCCACCCTTGATTTTACCCTGTTTAGATTATGATTCAACCGTACTCACCCTTTTGTGTTGTCTTGATCTCTTGTCTTTTTGTCTTCTCACCCACGGTTGGATTAAAACTCACAAGTCTAGTTTAAGGCCAACCCTCATCTACTATCTTTATCATTTTTTTCTTTTGGAGATCTAGATATCCCCTTTGGTTACTTTACTTAACCATTGTCTTTCAAGGTTACAATCTAAACCCATAATCACCATCACTTATCCTCACTATCCTTAATCATCCTTAGCCCATAACCATATAATGTCCATTAATTGTCATTTGCATAATCAAATAAAATTCCAAAAAAAAAAAAACTTTTAAAATCCAAAAATAAAAATAAAACTAAAAGAAATTATAAAACTCAAAAATCTAACCAAAAACTTGAAAACCAAAAACCAAAAGAGTCTTTGATTTTTTTTCCTTACCAAGTATCTTCTCACACATACACATCAATCCCATATTCACATAACCTATGGCACAATATGAATATTTGAACACCCTTAATCAAAATAACACACTTATCTATCAAGTGATGAATTATCAAAAGAGAAAACCAATTATGGGTCTCGTGCCAAATTTAAACTATAATTCTCAATCAAATACCATTCCAATGCAATCATCTATAACAAAAGAAATTCTAGTACAAGTGCAAGCCTTGACACAATAGGTGGCTAATCTAGAAGCCTCTAGACTTAAAAATAAATACACAATGGAGGACATATATCCTTATCCCATTGCTAGAAGTACACACATACCCATAACCCATCATACCAACAAACCATGAACCCTAGTAATCCATATATACATCCTCAATATCAATTACCAGTTAACCCAATCCATACCATTAATCCCTAACCATCCATTAGTTTCCCTCATGCTAACCTTGACAAGGGAGACCAATATTCCATCCAAAGCCTTCCCCAAAAGAAAACCATATCACAAATCCCTATCTCCCAAGCATATCCTAATTTGTCATCCCCTTTACCAAAACCTCTTATTATAGCCTCCACCTCATCTCGTAATTCTTTATCCATTAAAATATTACAATCCACTCCATTACAATCCATTCCATCTACTAAAAAAACATCTAGTATTGATATCCAAGGACTACTATGAAAGGATTTTCCTCAAAGTAAAGTTAGGCAATCCACTCCATCCCAAAAAAGCATATTTATCAATGATCTCTTAGGAAGAATTAAAAATAATGCACAACTCGGACATCAAAACAAAGTTGGAAAATCCCATCATGTTGCCAATCCTACATCCTCCAACCCTCTTCCACGATCATGCCCTTCATCACCTATCAAGAGCTTCTTATTCAAAAATATGAGTCCACTCAAGGAAATCCTATCATTGTCCAAGATAACATTCCATTACCTAAACTATTGGATCCATGTCAAGGGAAATACTAAATCATGATGAAATAAACCCAAGATAAATCAAGATAAAGTTATCCAAAAAATCCTAATAGGTCATCATGATGTACAAGCTAATTCAGCCTTGATAAAAATTATACACATGGCATCCATGATAATCCAATCCTTGATCATGGTCCTATCCTTGAGTCTATCCAAGAAACCCTTCTAGATGATCATGATATCCAAGTTAATCGAATCCATAATCAATATCCTCTTCCTAATCGTGACATCCAAGATGAGCCTATCTTAGATTCTACCATCCATGATCATGAACATGAACTTGATCCTATCCATACTCCAACTACCTAAATTTCCCAAAATGAGACACTTGCTTCCCTTGGACACATAGATAATCAAGAAAATGACATTGATAACATCAAAAAAAGATACAAAATCTATCATGGATCAGATCGAACCAGAAGATAAAAAAGATACCATGGATCAAATAGACATCCCAAATGATCAAGAAGAAACAAGCATGATGGAGGAGAAAGCTTCAATATCCTATCAACTAGGATCATGCACTTTTATCAAAGAAGGATTTCTTGCAGATGAGAAAATATCAATTATTAATGATTTCGAACTATATAATGATGGGTTAGCATCTTGCTTCCAAAATAACAAATACCCCCCTTCAAATAATATTTTTCATAGCATGCAATATCAAGGAAGAGGATTAGGCCTACATGAGCAAGGCATTTTAAAACCAATTCAATTTTTTGCAAATATTTGACATCAAGGTCTTGGTTATTCTTCTATTAGAAAATCAAATGATGTTGGTGATACCTCCACAATATTAGGGGCAACTTTATTTGATACAAAAATCAAAATGGGGGCCATGAGTAGTTCTAACCATAAGATTTATGCCAACACTCCTTCCATCCATATCATAAACCATAATTCCTAATTCTTTAAGCCTAACATTTGGAACCAATGAAAATAAAATTCTTACAAATCCAAAGTTCAAAATAAAATATCAAATACCATTGAATCAAACAAAAATCCAAGTGGACAAATGAAGTTAAAATGGATCCCAAAGAAAAATGGATCAAGTAAATAAAATAGTCCAAATCTAAATGTCAATCAAAATGTGGAGCCACAAGGAAAGAGTTATCCCACATATATCAAATGGTGTATGGAAAATTCATCGCCAATAATTCACCGATGGAAAATTCACTGCCAACAATTCACTGCTACAGAAAATTCACCGCCAACAATTCACCATTGGGGAAAATTAATTGCATTAATATTTTTAATAAAATCAAAATTTATGAAATATATATTAAAAAATATTAATACGATTAATTTTCCACTGTGGTGAATTGTTGGCGATGAATTTTAGTTGGTGGTGAATTTTTCATTAGTGAATTTTCCATGGCGATGAATTACTGATGGTGAATTTTCTATCGGTGAATTGTTGGCAGTGAATTTTCCTAGAGCCATATCAAATTTCCACCTCCTTTAAAATGTTCATCACACAAGGCATATAAATGATGGGAATAGGATGCCATTTAATTGCAATCCTAAACATATTTCATGTATCTCCTAAGTCCTTGGAAAGTGTTCCCCAACACTAGGATTAGAAAGAGATGAAATTCAAATGAAATGAACATCTAAATTGACATTTGTAATTATTCCTAAATGATAGGAACATGTGGGGATTCCCAAGAAGAGCTCCTACAAAATAAGAGCACATGGGGAGCCCACATGGAAGGTGGAACCCACCTTGCTTAAGTTAACTATTTGGAGGATTGATAACACTCCAGTAATGCATGTAAAGATCCTACAAGTTAGGGATTGATATTTGCATGAGTGGAGTTTAGTTCAGTTTAGTATCAGTTCAATTCAATTCAATTTAGTTTAGTTATGGTTCAATTATCTTCAATTGCATGTAGTTATTTTGAGTTGAATGCTAGTCGACTTTAGTTGACTTGAGTTGCATGACTAATGAATTTAGTTGCATGACAGATAATAGGTGGATACATTCAATTAAGTGGGGATGATCAATCATGCATAATATTTGCATGAATTGGTGGAGAGATATGTTTCAGCTAACTAACATTGACTTGGACCCACCTTGGGCGCCCAATTTGGCATCTTTGAGTTAACACATTTTGCATGAGAAGATATTTACAAGGCTTAGTTAAGTGGGCCCATTCTTGGGCTCCAACTTTGAGGTGATTCTTGCAAGATATTTTCTTGACCAACGATCAGTTAAGTGTTCAGTTTGGGGTGCCTAAATTGAGGAAGACTTTGGTTTGAACTCAGATTACAGTGTGGAACTCTACTTGCACAATCTAGGTGTAGATTTTTGAGAGGAGCTTTATGCTCTTGAAATTGATAACTCTTATGATTTTACATGCTCATTAATTGTTTATTTATTGTAGCAATTGCATCAGAGTTTATAGCAGGTTAGCAGGTTGAGCTTGTGCATGTTTGCAGGTTTCAAGCATGGCATGGGATGTGTGGATTCATGCTTGGTCACATGGAATGCATGGATAGCTTGTGCTGTAGAAAGTGTATGAGAGTTTATTGCAGGCTATGAAGAAGGATTATTGAAGGAAAGTAAGCATATCAATCAAGGATTGATACAATATTATTTTACTCTTGTTCTAACATTAAATAATATAAGAACTATTGATTCTAGTGTATTTTTTCCCAAAAGGGTTTCTCCATGTATATGTTGTGTCACTTCTATCTTCTTGTCTCATTCTTCGACAATCTTATGTCTCTTTCTACAATTGGTAAAATTGATCTAAACAGATTAATCATACATAAAGAATTGTGACAAAGAACACTTAATTAAATCTACAGTCACATAGGTTTACAATTTTTAAGCTACAATTTCAACTTCGTTTTCAACAATAAAAGTGTTGGTTCCAAAAATTATCCCAAATAGAAATCCAAACTCCATCATCCATCACCCCAAGTTTGGAAAATGAAATTCCTCCATCTAAACTGTCAAACACATCTACCATCACTAATCATAACCCTATATCTCACTTGAATTCTAAAAATCCTATAATCTCAAATCCATTACATCTTGACAGCAACTCTTTATCTTAAGAAATTTCATGGCACTCTATCATGATGTGCATATTTTGATAAGGCCAAACTTAGTATCAACAATTATCACAATGACAGATCAACCAGTTGTATGCAAGCACCATGATCCTAACAAGGAAAATACTCCATAAAGGTCATTATTGGCATATCATGGCAATGATCTCTACATCAACACCATCACAGGATTCAAAAAAAATTGGTGATCATCTAAAGCATCAAATCCATCTAGAAATATCAAAAAAATTAAAAAATTAAAAAATACAAAAAAGAAAAAATAATCTCCTTGATGAAAACCTAGCAAACAGGCATCTTGTGTGACAAAAAAAATATGAAAAAAATAGTAAAGACAAAAATTACTTCCAACAGAGGGGTTGCGGCCCTAGCTCGGTTGGCTAAATCTTTCCTATTGTAGGAGGTTGGTCACGAGGTCTAGTCTCCCCCACCCCCATGGTACCAGAGGGCGTGTCGCGCCAGCACCGCCGGTCAAGTTAAAAAGTTTACCAGGCGCACTGCAGTTTATATGGGGTCGTGCTACCCGATTCCTGCAATCTAAAAAAATAAAAAAATTATGTCCAATAGTGAAAATCACTTTGGTGGTGCTTTGGACAAGTACCTTGATGAAATTCTGGCAAATAGACATCATGCATAAAATCAATTATCTATGTGGACCATTACATGGGGAATTTTTGTCTCATTTTCCATACCTTTTTCATGACATTTCCATCCATCTATCCAATCCATCTTCTCATTTCCATCCATATTCCCTACCTTGATCTTGACAAGGATTGGGGCATAAACATAAATCATGCTTTGGGAAAACTTTTGACATGTCCATCCTTTGATCATATGTTATCCAATTTCATGTCATTACCTACATAACACTATCCAACCCCATATCTCAAAGAAAACAAATTATTCCTAAGTGACATAGTCAAGTTGGAGATAATATGCTAAGTCTTCCATCCATTAATCCTCATGTCTCCTATCATTTACCAAAGCAATCTATTATCTTTTCATCCCTCTCACAAGACTTGGTTTTCCCTTACCATTGGTTCTAAGCTTCTAATCCACCTCGCCAACATCCCCCCATATTTCCACCTTTTCCTAAGGTTATTCTAAATGCAACAATCCTAATCCATCTAATCTTTCTTTGCAATCTAGCACATCATTCAAAACATTCCTTGATTTTGTTCTTAGCCTTGCTGTAAACCTTGACCCTTTAGTCACATTGTCATTACTGATCTACGTCTTTCCCATTCCTCGCATTTTTTTTGGAATATTTCCTTCCCATGCCAATTATCAATCAATTAGGGTGATCCCACAATAGTGGGTTACACTTTTTGGCCAAACTTGACATTGAACTGAAATTTTTTAACTAAATCTTCACTTTCATACACCTATAGTTGCTAAACCATGAGGAATTTGAAGATGATGCAAACTAGTGATTCATGAAAAAAAATTGTAGATTCTATATATATATTTTAAATTTTCAATCAAATTGCATTTATTTTTCCATCTCCTTCGATAACTAGTTTTTAATAGTAAATAACATTTTAAAGAGTGATGTTTACTGCATAACACAACTTTTTTTCTATGAAGGATAAATTTTATTTTTTCTGAATTTAGATTTGCAACTATGATATATAGCTCCTTAATTTAGTTTCATTATATTTTATTGAATTTTTTTCTTAATTAAGTTTTGAAGTCAAACTGATTACAATTTAGACATAGGTTTACTATATAACACAACTTTTTTGTATGTATCAAAATTCCTTTTTTTTTGGTTGGATCAAAAACATCAATACCAAGAGCATAAATATTTTTTAGAATTTTTTTTGGTAATTGTTGATGGTGTTTTCTGCATAGCAACAACTTAGACAGAATATGGAAATCCTATCTCTCTTGAAAGGTAAATCTCTATCAACAAGCCTCAAGAGATAACCCCAAGGTCTCTAATGTCATTTATTGACAATGCATAAACAAATCAGTGATAAATGTGAAAATGTTGGCAATCACAAAGGGACCTTACTAGAAGCAAATATTGAATCCTTAGATTTATTAGATCTAGCAATATGGTGATACTTCCAATCCTAAATATAACCCAAATGATAAAAAAAGAGAAAAAGAGATAAGGTTTTAGAGAGATTCTTAAATTTAACACTAAACCTAATATTAACAATGCAAATGATGAAACACTTGAAATGGACCAATCCCTCAGAAACTGCTTCCTGCTTAACCTAGATAAATCTACAATCTCATAGAAATAGTTCAATCTTCTAACTAATGTTCGGTAACCAGGTCATTAATGACCGGAGAATATACATCTCACCACCATCTCCTAAGTTGCTCTAGATTTAAATGTCTTGGTGTAAACCTTTTCCTCCCTGTCATGATCTCAAAGAAAGAGATACACTATTTATAAATATTAGTCAAGGTGCCCTCTATTTGTTTTCCTTGCTTATGCACTTTCTTCAACACCTTCTTCCTGATTTGCAAAACCTCACACCATTCCCAAGGTTTTGCAGCTTTAGAAGAAGGAAGGATTATGTCACTAACTAGCTTTTCTTCGGTGTACTCCATGATAGTTCTAGTTTTCTATAGCAGGAGGTCAATATCTTCTTTATCCTAAGCTAACACACTTTTCAACCACTCCATAGATCTAATGCCATTTCCTCTGGTTGACAGAATATCCTTGATTACATCATCGCCCTTGGCTCCTACCTTCTGTAACCAAATCAGTGTAGCATGTGTGGTAGTTTTCATCTTCTCGATCCCAATTATGGTTCTTCTGGCAATAAATTTACTACAAGTGATGAAGAACTAATCTAGCTAATTGATCATAAAGGTTTCATCAAATCCTACAAATACTTCTTTAATTTCTCATTCTCCTTCTTCAATTCCTGCTTAGTATGTGCTTCTTTCCTCAATCTACCCAAGATTGCAGCACTAGAGCCTTTGTATTCCTCAATTTCCTGCTCCATGGAGGTGGGCCCTAAGTTGATAGCTTGTATACTATAATCGTCACTAGTCGCATTATCCTTGTTCTTATCAGGAGTAGGAGTAGCAACATGAACCACTCTACTAATCACCTCATCTCTTTCAATCTTTGAAATAACATTGGCCTTCTTTTTTGTTTTACCTTTCCCAATTTTGGCCAACAAATCATCTTAGTTTGGGAGAGTGTCCTCCACTATAATCTGTTTACTCCTCAACCTGTCACTAAGCTAGCTAGAAGTAGCAGAATCTGACTACTACTCACCTTGCTTATCTTTGTCATGCTGGTCCTTGGAGGAATCCACATTCAATTTTTTTCCAACAGAAACCTCTTCAACTTTATCCCCCTCTCCCTCCTTATCTCCTAAATTTTCATCCTTTTCTACATCATGTTCTTGTTCCTTATGCATTGGTGAAGGAGTCCTTTCAAGTATCTTTACTTTCTTAGGAGATCTACTTCCATCATCACTGGTAGGTGATTCCTCATATGTCACTAAGGGGGATTGTAACACTTTTTCTATCTCTCCCTCAGCACTATAGATTTCACCCTATTGGAATTCTTTCTCTTCCTGATCTTGATGACCCTCAGCATGTTTGGGTTCATCTGGTACATTATGAGTTTCATGAGGAGGGGCACCATCATTTTTCTCCATAGCAGGAGCAACTAAGGGGACCTCCTTTCTTAGCACACTATCCTTGGGAGAAGGAGTTCTTGATCTTCTTGTGTACACTTGTGTTTTCTCTCCTTAACTCTCCACATTTATTATTGGTGGGTCAGCTTCATCCTCTGCCTTAGAAGATTCCTTCTTATTTTGAGACACTCTTACTATCCTTCTTCTCTTAGGCATAGGAGCACCACCTTCATCTCCCTTCTCCACAGGTTCCTCTCCTTGAGTAGATACCTTCTCCCTAGAAGCAACATTCCTCCTCTTAGCACTAGGCTTCCTTTTCTTTTCCTTCTTAGATTTTGCCTGAGCACCCTTGATCTTGATCGTAAAAGGAGAATCTACCTTAGCCTTACCCTTAGGGTCCTGATCAACTAACTCTTTTGAGGTAGAATGGTACTCCAAGTCACCCATTAGGTCATAGGTGCATTGCACACCTTCACTTTCTAATTCCTAAATATTGTGTTTAAGCCACAACTTTGTATACTTCATCACTGGAGCCATGGATTGTTCCAATTCTATCTTTTCTTCCTCCAGCCAGTCTATTTCACCAATTGGTTTATCTTTCATAGCTTCATAATCATGGCCTTGAATCACATCCCCATCATCATCTATTTGGTTTGGGATGACCTTAACATTGTACAACCTAATTAAATCAACTGGAAGCCTAGAGAATTTCTTCTTTTTAATCTCAAACTCATCCTTGCAGTTGGCCTAGTAATCTTCTATATCAACTTTGTGGTTGTATTCCCTACTAGCCTTCTTGTGAGCTTCACCAGTCCTATCAAACTTGGACCTTTTAGAATGGAATGATAGACCAAAAGTGCTCATCTCTTCCTCAGAGAAATGTGTCATCTGTATAGAAGGGAAGGCCTCATTTCCACCTATCCTAAGGGGAAAGTCATTTCCAAATCCTATTTTGTGCTTCTCCTTCTTGACTATAGCATCAAAGTCGCATATTTGTCTTGTGACTTCTAGGAGTATGAGGTGATCAGTAGGATACCTTGGAAGTCTATAAGGGGCTCTCTGGCAATCATCTATCCTGATGTAAGAAAAGGTGGGGAACTGTATAAACCAGGCCCCATACTTCTTTATCAATTCCTTAGCATGGTTAGATATTCTAATATGCTCTGCACCTTGAAGTAGCCTAGTGATGTACATTGTCAATGCATCATTCACCCTCCTATAGCTGGAGCTGCCTAGGTGTAGCTGTGGATAGACCTCATTTATTACATCCTACCCAAAGGTGCCTCTGGTACTCAGTCCTCTATATAGGTGGAACCTTGCAAGTGCATAAACTAAATAAGAAGTCATAGTGAAGCTCTTTGTTTGTAGAACATTGCATAGTTGATCATGTATCATGGCACTTATGATGCCTGCCCAATGATAATCAATTTTCTCCTCCATTCTCGCTATAACAAAGAACATCTAATTCTCAAAGACTCAGGCACTCTTCAAACCTATAACCCTACTAAGGAGTGTGATGGCATTATAGTACTCTAGTTTGAAATTTTCCTTATACAATTGTTTTGACAGCTTTGGGATGTGGGGCTTGGGTTTTTCCAACCAAGAGTTGACCACCTATAGAGCCTTGTTTGTATCATCCTCAAAATAACTCTCGGTGACATTCAAGTCTAGAACCACCACATGAGATCTGTCAGGGATGTCAAAAGTCTGTGCCACAGACACAGGAGAGAAGTTGGCCAACACCCTACCTTGAGGACCAAGCACCCTCTGTGTGCCCCTGTCATAGTGCTTGGCACATTCTAACACCAGCTCATAGAATTGAATTGTAGGGGGAAAACCAACCACATGAGCCAACCATGATTCTACCAATCTTTTGGCCAACAATGGAGGGTTCAGTTGTGCCATTCTTGCCTTGAATTCCTCATAATCCCATCTGCCTACATTTGTGTCACCAATTTTAGACCAGGTGGATGACAAATTTGACTCAAGAACCTTACCCTTTATGTCTCACTTAATTCTTTCTACTTCTGAGAGTGAGGATCGTTTAGCACTTGAATCTATCGCCTTGCCCATTTTCTTGCTAGCCATCTTTCTACTCGATTCAACCTACATCCAACAAGGAACCACAATAAATTCACCTTTATAATATCAACATAGAGGTTTAACCAACCATAGACAATACAATCATAATCAACCAACTCAAAGCAAAGATCAAAATCCCTTAAATTTAAAATGAAGCACCATTACTAAGAAATCTGAGATTTTGAGCCACCCGGGGAAATCAAGCCAAGGAGGAAACCTAGGAAAATCCCTACTAGGCGGATTTTAACGATTAAGCATGAATATCAAGAATCAATCATCACAAAATGGAAGAAAATCATGTAGCATCCTTTAAATTATTAATATCAAGCATGAGATGCACAATCCATAATCATTGAACTCATTGTCCTATGAATTCTCCATACTATGAGACAATTACGAGAAAATCCACCTAGGAAGGAAATCTGCAAAGTATATGAAATTCTGGGATTTTGCATACATCTAGGAAAACAAGCAGACAATGGAAAATTCAAGAAAATCCGAAGGTGCGGGAATTCCACAAAGACCACAAAATCCCGAGAATTTTTATTTCTCCCAATTTCACCCAGAATATTCGAAAGATCACAAATTGAAGGTGATTGGGCTCAAATACGATTTTTTCAAGTCTCCTATCATTTATCCACCGGTTCTCAACATTCTCAGAGGCAAATTGGTGAGAGACGATGATGCCCTAAATTTAATTATCAATTTTCTAAGCCTGAGGATGGGTTAGCTCAGATCTCATTTTCCATTCTTACTAAGCCTGAGGATGGGTTATTCAAAGGATACACAGGTGAGCTTCACCTAAATGAAATCAAAAATAGGCTCACCAACTCACTCAGGGCCGGTAATCACACAAGCTCAAAAAACCCTAAAATCAACCAAAATGGAAACAACCATGCACACAGGGTTGAGCTTGAAAATGCTACATGAGAATGCTAGGCACCATTAAACTTGTCGGTCAAGAAGATAATACAATGATTGGGTCATCAATATTCATAAAACAATAGACCATACCCCAAATTAAACACCATTCTTCAAAACATGCAAAACCCAAATTCAAAATGCTCCAAAAATGTTAAAGCACCATTTATATTCAAGAAACACTAGCAAGGCTAGAGCCACATACATGAATGAAGTGAATTTAACTGCAACAATGGCTAGAAACAAAATTCAATGCCCTAGCAAGCAACTGAAGTCACAAGAAATCCACCAATAAATCCCTAAATCAATTACTCAAGCCAGTAAATCAATCAAGCACTCAAAATCAAAATCCCTAATAGAAATTCAAGGAAAATGACACCAAGAAATCACTCAAAACCCACTAAATATTTTCCACAATAATCATACCACCAAGCATTAATGCCATCGACAAGATAGGCCAAACATAATCCAGGAATTTGGCAAAGAGACGAAATTTCAGGAAAGTCTGATCCATGCAAAATTTTGCGAGGGTCCAAAATTTCTGGAAAGCAATGCAAAACATCAACAACTGGGTTTTCAAAGCATCTAAGGAATTCCATCCAAAAGGAATTTTCTTGAAAAGAGCCAAAAATCTGAAAGGAGTTC